>CM056997.1:8799281-9251781 GCA_029891345.1 Dryococelus australis
TTTGTCATGTAAATCATTCAACTGTATGTTTTATTGGTTATAGACTCTTTTTTGTTTTTAATCACATTTATTTCAACATTATATTATTTCTAGCGGTAACAACTATATGCAGAAACATACAAGTTTGTATTTTCATAAAGGAAGTATTTCGTTGATTCAATAAAAAATATTTGTTTTTCTTTTTTTCGATGTACGACAGCGGCAAATGATATCAAATTATTAAAAGTCCCAATTGAATTTTTTTTTTTCCGGCGTTGTAGTACATTCAACTTCCCAGCCTAATGGGCGTTGACGTAACAAAGGGCAACTGGAGCAAACATAGTTGGTCATATGTAGAACCAGGCTCCAGTTACACATAATACTGAACCTCCATGCATTTACACAACCTTCATATTGAGGATAAGAACATAGTTGGTCATATGTAGAACCAGGCTCCAGTTACACATAATACTGAACCTCCATGCATCTCCACAACCTTCATATTGAGGATAAGAACATAGATGCAGCAACACGAATCTGCCTTTATTGCAACCTGTAAACAATAATTATTCCACGTGTGTTTCAACCCTTGGACGCACGCCCACAACAAAATAATAATACCCACCTTTTCCGAAATGTACTCCTTCAGAATTATAATAATGAAATGGTACTGGCACCAGAAATACAGTTGCAATATGTTCGGTTTTTTCCCAACGTGTAATCAGCATGGGCGAGGCTACAACGTTGAGAAAACGTGGAAATGGTTTTATTCAAATCGTATTTTTAAAAAAACTTTATATATTTATACGGTCTGTACGACTACCAAATTTGCTTGCGGCTAGCGTATAAACGTCACGTTCTTGGATTTTATATAAAGAGCTCTGGAATTAGTTGTATATTGCGAAGTACAATATTTGGAAAAAAATTAACGTGATTTCCAATTTTAATAAGCGCTAGAAAACAAAATATTCCATTTTTAACTTTATTACTTCGAGTTATTTATTTCAAAATGCCATAATTTTTATACTGCAGTTTGTGTTATTTTTTTGGGAATCATCTTTTCAAAGTTATTTCTAAATAAGTTATTAAAATTCAATTCGCAGTATTTCGGCTTTCGGCCAACCAAAGTAGCCACGTGATTTTGATTTCTATGCAAGAATGGAGCCCATTTTTCGTGGCATTTAATAAACGAGCGAGTGTTCACTCTCTAGTCCGACATGACGATGAGAGAGTGTATGTGTGTGTGTCTGTGTGCGTCTGAGTATATTACATTATAGATGGCTCTTATTTGTGAACAACCTAAGACACATTTTAGCCCCAGAAGTTGTGAGACGTTTCTCTAATATCGTTGAACTATATTCAATAGAGGCTGATAACTTCTATAAATATGTATATGTATATTATGTCTACAAATGGAGATAACTTTCATTAGTGATGAGGCGCAGTTATTCTAGTAATTGATAACTGTGTAAGGTGCCTCCAAATAGAAAATTACCTGACTGTTATCTTACATATTTTTAACTATATGTATGCCCGTGTCAAGATTAAGCTTTGTTCGTTTCGCATAGCATAAATTTTGTTTGGAATTTGGCGCTCCTGTAAATTAAATAAGCTACAAGTGGATCCTGTTTGTTCCCACACTCGATTTCTGCGATTTTTAAGTGTTAAGGATTCTGCACAATCATTAATTAAACAAACTAAAAGTTTGCCTTATTTATCTCTATACTTTATTTCTACAGTTTTTAAGGACACCAGCCTAAAATGTTGTCTTTATTCGCTGGCGACCTTGGGAAATAGCTGTGTAAGTGTGAGTTTGTTAAAAATATTTTCACACCAACACAACCTAATATGATCTAGCGTGCTACTGAATGTCATAGTAAATCAACTTTAGTGTATGGATGTACAGGGTATTCACGGTAAAGTGAGCACTTTTGAAAGCCCTGCTTAATATCTACTTGTAAACACGTTGTGTATTCCTCCGCCTTATGTAAAATTAATATTGCCGTGGGCCTCATCACTTTATTCAAGCGTCGGTCAAGTGAAACTATGAAATTATTAAGAAAGTAAATACTTTACAAATATGCTCTTCTTTACACGTCAATACATTAAAAAAAACAGGAAGTGAAAGAAATAATTTTAAGTTATCACAAATAGTTACTTAAGACTTTTTATTCGACGTTAGAATATGGAACTACTTTCGATCCATCGTTACCAACTTTACTGGATGACTGTCATGCAGTGCGCCCATTAAAATGTATTCATGCAAGGTCAGTGATCTTTCTCTAAGGTTCATTTCTAAAGTGCTCACTTCATCGTGAACAGCCTTTACCAACACTACTTGTTACTGCTGTGTCTCCAAATTTTGAGCCGCTTAATCCCACGACCACCAGAGACATTTCATTCGGCAAAAAAATGACTGGGTCAACGGCTCCTCCGAGCAGTTCATTCTCGAGTCTAAAGGCGCATTGTCTCGATGATCTGGCTGTTAACAGTTCATTGTAAGTATATTTGCACGTCTAGATTTGTTCTTGTGAATAACTGTTATTGTTGCCGCAACTATCAAAGAGAGCGTAGCCATGAAGTCGTAGAGTAGTGAGTGATTCCTGCCTCTAATTAGCGTTTTAACCAATTTAGTTTTGTCTCGTCCGGTTATTAGCATGTGTATGCATCTCAGTGACGTTCACAAGGCGTCAGATTCTACAGAATTTTTTCGTCAGAACTGGTTTCATTACGACTGATTCATGTGTGATGTCTTGACTATTCCATACGAGATATATGTTTCCAGTTATCTTTTATGGCAGTTATTTTTTCTTTAAATAACACTTGTGTTACATTGATTTTATGTAAATTGGAATTATCGTAAATCCGGATTTTACCAAAAAATTATTGTGGTCGCAGAATTTTTTTTTTTTTTCAGATAACTTACTACATGTTTGTTTTAAAACTTTCACGTTTTTATTTACATTTTGAAGCTAGTTTTATAGCATCAAGTAGTTAGAAAATATTAAAGGCTTTGCCACACTACAGTTAAAATTTATATCTATATGTGATTGAGAAGCATTCACAAATTATTCCCACAGAATTTAACTAAGAGACGAAAAGTCAAGCTTTAACGAGTCAGAGTTATAGAAAAACCAAATGAAGTGCCGAATATTCACTGTTTATAAATACAGTGGCAAAACACTATATATCGCTTGCTGCACATGAATTGAAGATGTACACCCATGACTTAACTTAAGAGTATTTAAAATCATTGGCACATATGATTATCAGATCTGCCAAGACTCCTGTACCTTAATATAATTATTTAATAATAATATAAATAACAAAAAGTGTAGAGATAGATATTTCTCTTAATAACTCTAGATACACACACGGTACGTCATTTGTTAGACAATATATTTACAACGAAATAAGAAAAATAGGAATTGAGAAGTCAAATATCACAGACAAATACAGAAAAAACTGGATTTCTTACGCAGAAAACTGCTTGTTGGTATTATTTTATATTACAATTGAGACTTTATATAAGTTTCATTAACTGATAAGTTGCTGCTAGAGAGAATCAACAAAAAGATATGAATCCGTGCCACATACCTCAATAACATATAAATACTGATTATTTTATACTAAAGTAGTGAAAATAATGTACATAGTAATTTTTTTATAATTATTATACAGGTTTTTAATAGAAAAACTTCTCACGAAGTAAAAATTCCAGTTTGCATACCCCAATCATGAAAACTAATTTCAAGTTTTAATTGAAAGATTAGCGTACAACTACTATACGTGTGGTAATTAAATCGAATATTGCTCTCTCATAATTTTTTTCATTTCATCTTAGAGTAATTGAACAATTATTTCTCACTCGGCCGGTAAAAAGTTTTTTAATTATTTGGACTTCGTGACTAGAATAATATTTATATCACAAATTTGAGAATGCACTTATTCCTACTAACAAAATACCTTTCTCGTGCCTTCGTCAATGAGTCACGCTGCTCAAAGCAAACAACCTCGAGCTCTGTTTTTTAAACCAGTTACTTCAAATAAAGTCTCGTGTGAGGGCTATATAATTAATCTGGGAATGCCCGTGTTCCTGTGAATGTGGCGATGTTGAGGCTGAAGATATTGTAGGTGATGAATAGTTGAAGTAGAAGGCAAAGTGTTGAAGGAGTATAGACGTAACCTAAGCGGTCTGGGCTGCAGTGGTTTGCCATTGCAGTCACAGGAGGATACGAAGACTCCCATCCCTGAAGACAGATGCACCTGGAAGATCCCCGGCCCAGCCTGGCACCGAACTTCTGCCCACCGAACCACAATAATCTCCTGTGTGTTCAAGGAAACCCAAACAAACGCTCGAACTTATTGTGAAGCTGAGAATTTTTCTATTTGATCTGAAATTGTATTCTCATTTACACTACAAATACTAAAAATCTTTAAGTACTTTTCTTTACGATATGCTGTATGCTCTTACATAAACGTTCAATAACATCAACAAAGATAAAAATATTATATGTTAACACCTTAACTTCTGTTTCGAAATTTTGCCATGAAGTTCATTTTGAAGTCTATAGGATGCATTAAAACTTTATTCCGATTGTTTTAACTAGAAGTGGTATAAAAATATAAATACGTAATATTTATTAGTATTTACGGTAATTACAACATGTTGGAGCATTTCACCCGTATACACGTTCTAAATTTTAAAAGGCATAGCGTTTCTTGCTGTCATCAATGACGAACCATACATGCAATAATTACAATAAAACGTCGGAAAAAGTTATTGGTTTGGGCCGGAAGTTTAATCACTACAACGTAAAGGATAAACTTTGTTATTAGAAATGAGTGCATCTTGTACATGGACGTTTAAGTTATGTGAATGTTTTGTGAGAGTTTTGTGTTGACACACAAATAAGCATCTTGCCAAAACCCAGCACTCTCCAACATTGGTAAAAAGTTCCTTAAAAGTAACCCTCGTGATAATGACCATACTCATGCTCTCAACTTTGGTGCATTTTCTCTTCTTGGTGACTAGCACATTCACTCCATGCTGCAAAAAGCACTAAGCACTTAGGAAATTTACTCGAAGCTCTCTGGAGCTCACTGTTTGTCGTGGTTTTCGTCAGTTACACAACGCTTCTCCAAATTTAGAATTTATAAAGTTGTAAAAACAATCACACAAACACACAATTCTTTGGTCAGAAATGGTGGAAAAAATTGTCACTCCCTATAACTTACACCTTCGATGTGAGTTCTTTGCTGTGGAATACAGTCTATGTGAATCGTACTTCTTTACACTGAGCATCTCTCATCTCGCAGTTTGGTTCAGATGTTGTAGTGGATAAAGAAGAAGATTAGGAAAACAGCGTATGCACATGGAAACGTTATACGTGCTATGACGTCAATTGTCTTCGCCACTCGGATAGGATGAGGTGGTTCTTTCTTACGCACCTGCAAATCAGTCAAGAAAAGATCAAGCATAAATTCATCATTTTTGTCAAAATATAGAATTTTTATAATCACCAGCGTTTAAATATTTCGCGTATATAATTTTTAACAGGATAAATATTCAGTCTTTTGTTATACTTGGTAAACTGTCTTAAAAATAAACACTGTAAATGTGACATAATACTCTACATTCAACATCGCTACTACCAGAGATCCAATCGTTTACAGCTAAAGCGAGAATCGCTAAAATAAATTTAAACAAATAAGAAAAATTTTAAATTTTTCAAATAATGCCTGATATCACAGAGAGATCAAGATACTGTGAAACCTAGATGATAGACGTACAGTGATTTTCATAAAAGCAAATTAAATATATATATATGTAATTTGAAAGAGTTACAACCAGGATACAATGTTTTACAGTTATAGCATGAATGTTCGTATTTCAATTCAAGCATGTATATAAACTAAGTCCCTAAAAAAATTCGTGTCTCGGATAGATTGAGAAATTTCATTTTAATCACGAAACTCCATAATTCTGAAAATATTTATGCTTCAACCAGTTAACAGTGTTGGCAGTTAACAACTTTGAAAATGTATTTTATTGAAATTATGGATAATTACACACTACAACATAAATAATGTTTCAAAAATGTTTGATTTTTGTAACGGTTACATGCGGAAAGAGTTTTCATACAGAATAAATTACCTCGGAACAAAATAATTAGAACAATCGTAGTGAATACCTAAAATTTCAACTGGCCACATTATGTATACATACATCCTATATCTGCTTACTTATTGAGTCAAATATACGTATACGTTAGGTGCTGAAATGCGTCATCAAACCTCCAACAAATATTACACGGTCCTGCGCGTATCAGCAGTATGCGGTTCATATTAATTATGCATCAAAAATTGGGCATAAATAATTAATATTTAATTAGAATAGAGTTTTTTTTTGGGTATTTAAAAAACAGACGTCATAAATTGGGAAAGTTATTTTGATGAGCGGAGGTAAAAAAATCATTTGAATAAGACAAAGGGGAAGTTTAGTTTTTAATAGTTCGTTTTACTCCCCGTATAGTAAATTTTGTTTTGTTGCTGATATAAATGTTTTCAAGATGAAAATTTTGAAATTATTTCTATGTTCGTTTAGCTATTTGACTTCTCAGTATAGGCGTAACATCTGAATATATATATATATATAATTATTGTTTGCTGCGTGGAAGCACCGATTCTCTAGTTAAGGCATCAGAGTTGCTGGTCAGTTACCTGTGTCCACTTTGAGCTCTGCAATGTTGGATTGCTTGTTTATGATCTGATCTCAGGTAGTGGAACGGCCCAACTTTAACAATTCAATGTTATTAAAAAAAACTATTTAAATCATTTTAGTAATATAATAATGAAAACATAAAAGTTTCGAGAAAAATTTAATTTTTAGAAAAACGTCCAACATTCCAAAAATTAATTTCGAAAGAAAAAAAAAATCTAAACGACATTCTCAAAAAGTTGAAAACGTTACGGAGAGAGAAACTTTTTGAAGACTTGCGTCTAGGAGGTTCTGGGTTCAACTCAAGACTAAAAACGCTATTTACTATAATTGGTGTACCTGATAGGTAATTAGCTAACTGGTCGATTTATATCACCTCCTCTTCTCATATCCAACTCATTGGTCAGCAGACATGTTATTCGCCGTATGGGAACGGTGAGAAAAATACTACCATTGCACAGGCTGTGTGTATTTGTGACAGGCTTATTGACGCATACAATAAAACTGTTTCGCGACAATGGCCGTATGTAGTACTCAAACCGAGCAACTATACGATGTTAGTCAAAGTTTCGCTTAATAATTTCCACTAGACTTTAACATTTTGTAAACTATCGAATATATTTGTGGAAATACTGTAGATAAGAAAACAGTATTTTGATATTTTTTAAAAATTTAAACATTTCGTGAAATATATTTTCAGTATGTTTAATTTGTTTGAAAACTATTTTTGAAACTTTCAAAACAATTTTTTTTCCCCCATATTTTCAGGTTTAAGGTTCGTCCCGCTATAAAGCCAGCCATGATCACACAATCCAACATCGTCACCGGAAAACGTCAAGTCAGACAGACCTCAAGCGCCACAGACACTGATGTTGGGACTTGAAAGAAGCAAACCATACTACTACGTATGTTATAGTTGCTACAAAACATAGCTTACAAATTTCTATGTTATGTTAATTGTAACATATTATTGCGTAAATACTTTAAATACGTGTCTTCGAGGATTAAGTTGAAGGACTCTATAGGACTTCCTAATATTTTTCTTTTGACCTAAAGTATTAAGAAATCATAAAAGTTCAACATTGCGAGTGATATTTTTAACAGTGTATGAGAGAGAATACAGATTTTCACATTTTTCCTTAGCAAACCTAATGACAAATTATTATACGAATAAAAGTCATGCATCGTTATGTCGTGACTAATCCTGTCATATTTCCAGCTATCCGGGATAGTTTTTTTTTTGCGTATATTGCTTCACTAACCTTTAAGCCAGTATGCAAAGAACTAAGAATATTTCTCAGTTTTTGCCAAAGTCACTTTACAATGTTCCATTTTTATTATGGTATGTATTTCATTCTCAAGAAGAAATTAAGATAACTGATTTGTATTATAATATATTTTAAAATGCAAATATATTTATATTCACTGTTTAATTTTAAATGCGAATTAAGTCGCCTGATATCAATTTTTAACTATATTTAATGAGCTTTTTGAAATGTTCATTAAGTGTTAGATTTTTACCTGGTTTA
This sequence comes from Dryococelus australis, assembly GCA_029891345.1. Classification (NCBI taxonomy): domain Eukaryota; kingdom Metazoa; phylum Arthropoda; class Insecta; order Phasmatodea; family Phasmatidae; genus Dryococelus; species Dryococelus australis. The sequence continues at coordinate 8,807,511 of CM056997.1, forward strand.
CTATATCTGTGCTATGACGATGATACGGTGTGTTATATAATTCTAACTAACAGCAATCTAATTATTTATCATTCAACAGTACGGTTCCATTTCATTTTTCACATATGTTCATTAAAACTTCCCTTTCAAGCACTTTAATAACGTGTCTTTTTCGCTATGTAGACTTGTAAAGGCATGTTGAGGAAAAGACAAAATTTGCGTTATTTTGTGGCAGCAGACTAAACTCCAGGATGTTTTATGTTCACTTGACTTCGACTATTGGCAAACAATTTGTGAAGTACGCCGCGGAGAAAAATCCAGCCAACTATCGACTATCAGACGCTGAGTGGCCTATCTCCAGTAGACCTAGCACTCTCTCACCGGTAAATGACTTCGTATAAAGCGAAGCAGCCAGTGATCTCACAGAGTGTTCTCAGTGACGTGTAGAGCAGTGACGTTTAGTCAGTCACAAACTAACAACACGAGTTTTGCATACCTCTACTCATGATCGTCGTGTAAAATTGAACAATGAGAAAGAACACACTTGATAAATTTCTCCAGTTTTTTTCCCGTAGGAATACTTCTTTGCAGCATATGATTTGAGACACTTTGAATACATTTGTCTGTACTCAGTATACAGAGGTTCAACCATTGCTCCTGATATGCTTGAAATTGATCGATACATAAGTAATTTTACTATTGACTACTAATTTCGTCCATCTACTACAAGGTCGACCTTCAGACAAATTAGCGTACAAGTGATGTATTATTTACGCTACCTAAACCAAAATCAACTGAGGAGAGACTATAATTTCTAAATAGCTGTCATAATTTCGATTACCGCACCGAAGTACCACGCTGAAGTGTTAATAATATACTCTTGATAGTGTGTAATTCTCCACATAATAAGGTCAAACTAACTCAATGACCGAAGACCCCAAAGATGTTATTTTTAGATCACGTGTTTGGATCCCGGGCAGCCTATGGTTTTACAAGACGTTCATAGATGGAACTTTCGTTTATATAACTATAAAATCTGCCAGCCCATTGGCCTTCCAGGATAAAGCGCGTGCGTTAGTAAGCTTCAGATATAAGATTTCTTTCAGTTGCACGCTACACAAATGGTTTAAGATGGAAGAGTGCGTCCGACATATCCACTAACTTAGAAGGGTATGTTTGAGGGTTAGTCTAGGGGAACTTACAATGTCGGACCCGCATACCTCTGTGGCACAGCCGTTGTTCGCTGAGTGAGTGCACGGGTTCGGCCCACAGTTGGTACATGTGACGATCTCGTTCGCTCCCAGCGTGTCACGTTTGTTTTTGTCGCCCTGCAAGACAACCACAACCAGAAATATGTACTCAGAAGAGGTATAACACGCCAACCTCACACATATCTTTTCACTGACTCGAAACTTTTTAGGGTTAATAATTTTTTTTTACTAACTATACCATGAAAAGTTTAATTGATAAGAGAACTATTAAACTCTTAACATGTTTTTTTACTATACAATTTTTTAATTAACACTTACTTAGGAAAGGCATTGCTTTTACTTAAACGTATTAAAATCTGAGGATCTCAAAAATTATCGTATGAGAAAGAAATATTCATTTTCAGTTGTCTTCTCTGAATTAAGTCCGCACCGCGCCGCTTATTTTACAGATCGATGTGGATTTTAATGTCTTACCTTCTAAAACAAAACTTATTATCTTAATGTCATTCTTATTACTTCAGAATAAGCACATATATTTCAGTAGTCACATGTATAATCCTAGTGATAAAAATCTCATAATCTTGAAAACAATAACGGAATATATATATATATATATATATGTATATATATATATATATATATATATATGTATATATATATATATATATATATATATATATATATATACATATATGTATATATATAAGTAACTTAACATATTCACAAACTATCCTTCCTGTAGACAATCTTCAACTCCGTCTCTTAATGTATTTCGTAATTATTATTTCCTGAAACTTTTTACAGTGATAATAATTTTAAGAGACATTTTAATAAATATATTTTCTATTACGCGTACTTATATTAAAGTTCACAATATATGTAAACTACGGACTTTAATTATCAACTAGTTTAAAATCTAATTAATTATTTATTCTCCATTTAACACAAGCAGTGGGAAAATGTAGATTCCTCCAACATATTGTCTAATAATTCTATGGACAAGGTAACACAAGCAACACAACACAGAGGCCGAGCAAAGCGAAGTATTGAAGCCAAAAGCATTTCATTCTTAGACGCCTTGCAGCTCTCTAAATATTATTTAGCTAAATGCCACTTATAGAGGAGAGAGACGGGGAAGACAAATCAATGAAAACAATGTACGATTCTTTCTGTATGTAATAAATGATTCAGGAAAATATAACTAATGAGAACTATATATATTTCCCGCTGTACTAATCATGATTTGCCTAATTGTTACAGTTGTCTGTGACACGAAAGCAGATTGGGAAGTTTTCCGATATTGTAATTGATTAAAACTAATATGTTTTACGCATATTTAAAAAGTTTCTTCAATCATGTTTTGAATGTAATCATCCCACTAATAACAAAAGTTTAGATAACACGTGGAATAATAGAATGTGAAACAACCAACCTGAAAATTTCCTTACTCATTGTAGCAAATATCTCGATTACCGATGCTAATTCAGTGACACATATAAAACACAACTGTAGGAGTATGCCATTTATAAATCGCAAATACTTTTATTTCCTAAAGCTGGCAGATATTTCTTACTGTGTTTAACTGGCAAAGATATTATAATGATATATTATTATATACCAAACATTCTTTAACTTGTAGTCATTAACACGTTTCATGCAAAAATATTTTCCAACGATAGCTTGTATAATTACATATCAAAATATTCACCAACCACCTCTTCTTGGTTTTCAAGTAACTACCCAGCTACGCTAATTAGATGACACATGTTTACAATAAAGACTTATTGTACCAAGACGTATATAAATCCGTACTCGTAATTGTATTTAGTAAATTTATTATTACATGTGAGGTAATATTAATTTTGTATTACTCGCCTGTAAAATACGTACTTACGATATCTCAAAATTAATTCAAAATAGTTAAAATTTTTGAATTTGTGTTCAAAATTAAGGCATTTTTAATGCTACAATTATTAACAAATCACAAAACAGAAGATTTGTGATACATATAATTAATTACAGTGTTTATTTGACAAAGTAAAACGTAATTGTAATTGCAGAAATATACAATATTAAGTGGACTTGTAACGTACTCAGTCTGTTGGCAAATCCGCCAAATTACCGAGATCTAATATGATACTTTTTTGAAGAAGAGTTGTCAATAAGCATATTCGTATAAATTTGCGATAGTGTAAGTTTCAAAATAGGTGACATTTTTGTGAATTACAGATCATTGTTTAACACCATTTCAGTCAAGACTTAAAACAAATCTGATATTTGTTTTCCCCCATATGAATTTGATAATTTTTGTTAAAATATTCGCTTCTTCGGCGGTTACGTATAATAAATACAAGTTTTTAAATCCGCAAAGTCGTTTTATCTGTCAATATTACCCCAAACTCACCTCTTAATTTTTGAACGAGGCTTTTTCTCTTTGATTTTGAAACGTGCTTAGAGTAATCGAACATTGTATATTGATGCATAAAAAGAACAATTATTCTGATGAAAGCAATAAAGAGATATTGAAAATTATTCTTGAAATGTATTTATAATATTTGCATTTCAAATGTTTTAAAATATTTTCGGAGTTATTTTCCATTGTGTTAACAATGAAATAAGTAGACCTTAGCAATCATAATTTTATGACCAAGTATTTCCACTTGAAAAAAAAGCATCACATTTACATTTAAACAAAAAATTGAGTGAGATGGTTGGATCAGCAGGAGAAAGGACATTGCACATTCCTGGAATATTTAGTTGGATGGGAGCTGAGATTAACAGTTGAAAAATTCCTTCTTATAACAATATCCGCCGGTAACAGTGATGAACATCAATTGAACGGACGACAGGCATCTGAACAAAACCAGATGGATGCAAATCCAATATTATTTCTTACGTTTCGTTTTCCTACAGGCCAAGTAATAGAAGGTGTAACAACTATTATTCTTAGTTGGCTTTTTGTTTTTTATACTTTCAACATTTTAAGGGTGGCCTTTGGAGATACATCAATGTGTGCTTGCGAGAGGTTTATAAGGATTGTCTTTGAGATAAGTGTTCAAATAAGGATATTTATCTATTATATATCTTGTAGTCTTCGGGTGTTACTTTCAAAGGACAAATAAATCTGTCTAAAAGTGAGGCATACCTCAAACCATTCCCTTGAGTTTGAGATAGGTGTAGATATAATTCTCTACTAAGTTGTGATTTTATATATCTCAAGATTTGTACTCTATATCACTGAGGCTTGAGCTTATCAATATGCTTTCCAATTTATATTTTGCAGTGCACAGAAAAATTATAGATTTAAATGCAAGTTTCGTTTATTTTTGGATATGAAAGGATCGGTATGTTAAATTGACATTGATAATCTCAACGATAAAAAATTACTTCCCCTTCTTCCTTTGATTTGAAATACAAGCGAGATGGCATCCTTGCTTGCATGTTTGTGTGTGTTGTGGTTTCTGCGGGTATTCTTAAGTCTTAATATTGTTTTCCCAGCTTCTGCCCTACCGAGGCAAAACTGGTTTTGCTGGACCTGAATCTTACTGAAGTATTCTGAGACATAATTGCGTACATTAAAAAAAATACAAAAACTATAGGTCTGCTCCAAAATGGCATTTTACATTTACAAATAATTTACAGTTTGTAAATGGGGCCATATTGAACAACGTACTGCACTCATAATCCGTTTGAAGTACTTCTTGTTATAGTTTAGTAAGTAATTAAATCTAACAACATTTTTTAATACACGAAATGAAATATAAAATTATACTGATGTTATGGTTTTATTGGCTTTAATTTGAAGTGGTGAAATTTTTCGTAAAGTAAGAGAATTCTAATAAATCAGCAATCACTAAACTTAGTGTGTTTCGAAATATGAATAACTTTAATAATACCTGCTGAACATAAAATAATTTCTTCACTATATAGTGAGTAATCTTTGTAATTGATAAGCTGAATAATATTAAGCGTATCATGAAATTAACACAATATTTCCCCCGAGTTACGACATTAATAATAATGCACATAAATCAAATTGTTTTTATTCTTCTTTAACAACACGGACAGTGATCACGTATTGAGAACCATGAGTTTGGCCCAGAATGGCACAGTTTATGAGATTAACCTAAATACCGATATTGTAATATATACGGGATTATTTTTATCTTAAATGTAATTCGTGTATAAACAAGCAAGATATTGTTCTAAAGATAGAACCATCCATCAATTTCTAAAGCGCTAATGTGTGAACTGACAACTCATATATGAGAATTTTCTACCTACATAATATATTGTACAACCGTGAATCAAATCGTACTTTATTGAGTTAGTGTCCAGCTCCGCTTACACAACTTGGATGCTGTGTTCTTCGTTTATGCAATAATATGATTAAGTGCAGCCGTATTCAATCTTCGTAATGTTAAAGCCTGAAAATAATATCACTAAACTCTACTACTTCCAAAGTCTTCTGTTAGAAACGCGAAGAAAGGATATGATGCCACTTCCACAGCTATATTTTGTGCGCCGGTATTCATCTGAATATATTATTTATTTCCAATTCCAGTATGCTAATATGCACGTTGTAAATTTTAGAATACGTTTATGCAAAGCAATAATTTCACACATGATAATCACTGAACAAATTGCTGTTTGTAACGTTGTCAAAATGCATCGAATTATTATGCTCACTTTCTTATTCAAGGCTCGGAATATTCCGGTGATTTCTTTTCATATTTTTTTATCTTCTCATGCTATAATTCCCAATAAAAGTTTTTCTCCAGTTACCTGCTTACATTTAATCTCTTTTACTAATGTTAAAATTCTGACTCCCCAGGACTGGCATTCTGAATATTTGTTAAGGAAATTGGAAAGTGGTTTTCCTGTATTTTCTTTCACTTGGGTTTGTAATTTCACTTCACGTTATAGGAATTGTACTATTTATACCATTGTTTCCATGGGATGCCATAACTAACACTTGTGTTCTGCAGTCACAATGATAGTCACACCATGCTATAGTTTTAAAGTTAAAACTTTCAACTTACGAGATGTTCAAGCAATTTTTATCCAGTATACCCCTTGTTTAATACACCTAATAGAAGCAAAATAAATTCATCCAAAGTCCAAAAAGTAAAATGTCGGCAAGAAATAAAACAGCCTGCTTCTTAAATCAACATGAATTTTACAGGGCTTAATACAAAAAATACTGAGCTCCATTAACTCGAATACTCACGACTTTGCATACTCAAAGCTTCCCATCAATTACTTCATGGAATAGATCTTGAAACCAAATTGCACTAGTGGCTCTTTAAGTTTTTGTTAGCACTGAATTGGACTGCATCCAATACATCACATATGTCTTAGAGAAGAAGACATAGTATCAACAATACAAAGAAAAATACTTCAAGACATCTCGTTTACAAACAGAAGGCAACGAAGCATAGCAATAACAAAATCAGTAAAACCAGAAAAGTGGAAAAGATGACCGAAAACAGTGCACAAAAAGGCAGAAAGGAGTTTGCGTGGACAGATAGTCACCAAGCATGTGTTAACACAGAATTGCACACTCATCGGCAAGCATTAGCTACAACCACAAAGCAGGAGCCTACTTGAATGAAACGTGGCTGGTAGCTCTGACAAAGTGAAAACTGTAAATGATTCACATTCCACACGCTGACGTGCAAATTAGGTCAGCATGGGCAGATCTTATGGCTATGCCTGCTGGACTATATGAGATCATCCCAGCTTGCATGCCTGATACGAGGTGACACAGCATTTAATACACCCCGCAAAATATGTCCCTGCGAACTTCGGTTAGTTAAGGCTAAACATTTTCTCATATAATAAGTAAAAACCACGTAATTTTGGCATGTGCCGACACTAGCTGGCAGCTCATTTCCCTTATTTTTAGTTTCCGGGAATCTACTAGGGATTCTGGGGAAGAGGTTCAATACCACCACTCCCCTCACCAGAGTGATGTGCAAGCATCACTCTGGTTAAGCCAGCGCCAACTACAAAATTAAAGAAACCCTCCTCTCTCTCTACTAATTCTCTACCCACTAAAAAAAAGAGATGGTACCCACCCCTCTGTCTCCTGTAGCATTTCTATTAATGTATGCATCAAGTGAATTCTTTCCTGTCGAAAGGATTTTTACGGTGCCTGTGCCAGTGTTTCCCTTTCTCTTCTAAGTTATAGGTTAAATATAGGTATGCTCAGCGAGGCAGTCATGGTTCCTGAGCGTGGATATGCTCAGCGGGGCAGTCATGGTTCCTGAGCGTGGATATGCTCAGCGGGGCAGTCATGGTTCCTGAGCATGGATATGCTCAGCGGGGCAGTCATGGTTCCTGAGTGGTAGATATGCTCAGCGGGGCAGTCATGGTTCCTGAGCGTGGATATGCTCAGCGGGGCAGTCATGGTTCCTGAGTGGTAGATATGCTCAGCGGGGCAGTCATGGTTCCTGAGCGTGGATATGCTCAGCGGGGCAGTCATGGTTCCTGAGCGTGGATATGCTCAGCAGGCAGTCATGGTTCCTGAGCAGTGGATATGGCTGCACATTCCCTCTCTATGCACACCTCCTTTGCATGGCTTCCCTTACTTATATGTGTATTGGGCCTAGCCCTGAGATGCAATTACCCCCTGTCCCTACTCGGACGTATGTTTGATTCTTGGAAAAATTGCAGGTTAGAAAAAAAACATTCTTTCTATTTTGACTCGTGCTGTTGTGTCGGTAGTACTCCTTCAGAGTAGTATGTCTTTGATACCAGTTCGACAGTAATTCGAACAATTAGCCACATTAGAGAGGGGTCACATCGTAGTAATGTGGGAAACGGGATTGTCATTTCGCCATGTTATGCGTCATACCGCTCGTGTGGATATTGCTGTAGCACACTGTTGGTTCTAGTGGATAGATGAAGGCAGGATCTGGGAGACTGCCATGAATCCTACAGATTGTTTGACACGTGCAGAGTGCTATGATCTCCTTGATTGTGGACATTCAGTGAGCAGCAATGGCCACCACGCAGCGTCCAATGAGTGCCAGTGCTGGTGGAAGACGACTGCACGATGCAGTAATACATGCTCGCAGACCATCAAGACGACTATCGTTAACATCACGTCAACATCGCCAAAGACTGGTGGTGGGTAATCTTCAGCCATGAGTCCCGGTATTTTCATAATGGTGACGACCAACACAACCGTGTGGGGAGGTAATGTGGTGATCGCCGAGATTAATGGTTTTGCTGTAACATATCACACGTTCATACGGCATGGTGTACTAGCATTGGATGTGATTTAATACTATGCGCGATCACCACTGGTCTTCATCACAGACACATTAACCGCTCAACAGTGCGTTGAGTTTGAAGAGTAAATCTGTCAAATGGTGTCTCTCGGTGTCACTGCACTGCTGAAAGCGACTTCGGACAGATGATGCCATTACACTTGCCACTATTTCTGGAGGAACATGGGTGGTTAAATTAGACAGTGAACGCCTGCCCGAGGTATCTTCTGGATTAAACAGAAGACGTCCCCACTCAGCATTTATTACAACCCTTCTCCCCTCCCTCTGTGACAGCCCTGCATAGTGCAAACTGATGCTAGGGTGGGTGTGAGATACCACTGGTTAGCTGTCACTCCTCAGTCTGTAAGATGTCATGCTGGAGTGGGTGTGGGAGACGACTGGTTAGCTGTCTACTCCTCAGTCTGTAAGATGTCATGCTGGAGTGGGTGTGGGAGACGACTGGTTAGCTGTCTACTCCTCAGTCTGTAAGATGTCATGCTGGAGTGGGTGTGGGAGACGACTGGTTAGCTGTCTACTCCTCAGTCTGTAAGATGTCATGCTGGAGTGGGTGTGGGAGACGACTGGTTAGCTGTCTACTCCTCAGTCTGTAAGATGTCATGCTGGAGTGGGTGTGGGAGACGACTGCTTAGCTATCTACTCCTCAGTCTGTAAGATGTCATGCTGGAGTGGGTGTGGGATACGATTGGTTAGCTGTCTACTCCTCAGTCTGTAAGATGTCATGCTGGAGTGGGTGTGGGAGACGACTGCTTAGCTGTCTACTCCTCAGTCGGTAAGATGCCATGCTGGAGTGGGTGTGGGAGACGACTGGTTAGCTGTCTACTCCTCAGTCTGTAAGATGTCATGCTGGAGTGGGTGTGGGAGACGACTGGTTAGCTGTCTACTCCTCAGTCCGTAAGATGCCATGGATGGATGAACAGGCACTTTCCGTCGTAACTTTCCTCCTCAATGGTAATTCCGTCGTCCTTGCTCAATACGCATTTCGCACTCGCACCTAGTTTGCCCCACGTGCTTCGGTTCCGGTTAGAAAAAAGCATTAAACTGAGTGTAGCAAATTTCAAGGCAAGTGGTTCTGTTTTGAACCGGAGTGGAGAAAGACCACAAAGTTCTCGAACTGCAAAAGACATTGATGCAGTTGGACGTTCGTTTCTGCAGTCTCCAAGATGATCAGCTAGTAAACAAGCAGCAGTTCATCAATTGTCTGATTGACATGTGCGGCGGATTTTGCCTCAAGGCTTGCGATTTCATCCATACACTATGGTTGTCGTCCAAGAACTGTACGAATGCGTTTGGCAAAATCGTATGGATATCTGTGAACATATCCTTCGATACGTTTCACGTGATACTGTTGTTTTGTTCAGTGACAAAGCGCATTTTCACTTATCCGGTTGTATGAATAAACACATTCTTCGTCACTTGATTGAGAAGAACTCTCGGGAACTTCATGAAAAGCCTTTACACTTCAGACCACTACACGACACGACCACACTAGGTCGTCTCAGAATATTTTTTAAGGTTTTTATTAATTTTTTTTTTTAGCCATGGTTGGCAACCTGGGTAGTATGGTATTGTATTTGTGTGGTGTATATTTTATCGTGTGGTATTTTGCTACATTTTAGGCCGGCCTATACTTACTCTTATCATTATGTATTTATTTATTGGAAATTGTGCTACTCTTATATATCAATGGATATGAATAATCAATGCGCAAGTTGTATAGTATGTGTTTGATCGTAAAAGTCGTCAGGATGCGCTGTACGCACGGTGCTCCGTCGAGACCGCCTGGCGTGGGGGGTGGAGAAGTGCGAGGGGAGGGGATGAGGTCCCTGCTGTTCTCCTCGTGCGGGTACAAGGTGCCTAGACCCTGACCTTGGCTGTATGTGCACATCGCCGGTGCGAAAGTACGACCGGGACGAATATTGCAAGATGGCGTGACGGGCGCGTGGCCAGCTGATAATTTATTGTAGTGATGTTTGAAGAGCGTCTATTAATGTGGACCAGAGTATGAACGTGTTCACGAAAGTGACTTTTTTCGGCTGGTTTTAATGGAGTGGAACGATCGCCGGTGTAGTCATGGGACTGCCGTTACAAATTTACGCAAACTTTACGGTTCTAAACTTAACGTGAGGCGCGGTCAAAGTATAATAAGAGTTTGTTTGCCGAGTGAAAATTGTGTTCACTTTAAAATTGCGCCAAGGCTCGTGGGCCGTTTGAGTTGGTCGTCGGCGTAGCTGTAAACTCTGTTAAGCATCCGTGGTGGGCGTGTGAAGTTTGTTCAGAATATTTTTGCGTGCCCGAAGAAATGACTTTTTCAATACGTGTCTTGCTGGGAACGCGATTACTGAAATTGTCATCGCAGGAATCGCCAAGTGTTGCAGCTGCCGCCCGAGGGCCAATTCAATTGCCACATACACGGAGGTGCATATGGGTACCAGTCATCGCCACCTGCAGCATTCACCAGCTGGAGGTGTGCTTCTGAGACTTCGCAATTTTTGGCTGGGCCAAAATTTCACCAGGAATGAGACCACGAGATGTTCTACGCCTCAGTGTCAGCATTGTTCACCGTTCGTTTAAAGATCGTCACAGCCCGTGCGTGGCCCATTCAGAGGGCGACATCTAATACATTTTGTGTAGCATGAACCGGAGCCAAGTATTTAATTCTTGTGTAGGACATTCAGTAACGTGAACTTTAAAAATAAATGTTAAGGCCCGGTATTAGTTAGGGTTACCAGTTACCATATGGTCAAACATTTGAAATGTTTTAAACTTTTGTCGGTGTTATGAAAGTAATTGTGTCGTGTGAACAATCATTGCACAGCCGTAATAGTAATAATGAACTGGAATGAAATGGAACTTTGGCATTGCGGTCAGATAATTTTGTGACGTATGGTATTCATTAGAACTGGATGAAGAATGGGTGTAAATGAAAGAAAATATTTGTTAATAAATATCGCAAACAAAAAATAAACTTCCAGTAGAGGTCATTATCGCAGTGTTGACCTTTAGCGATTTTGTGATGGAAAAGGAAGACTCTGCTGCTTTAAATTTTCTAGATAAGAACCATAATGTTCCTATTTGCAAGTCGTTATGAAATTTGTGCGCAAACGTTTTGAAGTCGAGATCGCTTTTGCCCCGTGGCTAGGTGTAGGATTATGTGGTGTAGCTGGACGAGCGAGGTATTTTTGAGTAGCCCGCACCCTGGCGGGGAAAGGGCGTGTCACACTGTGGTCGTGTTACTGTTTGGTGCGCGGTGGGAAGTGTTGGAATTATTAGCACCTACTTCTTAGAAGATGTAGGTGACATTGTTAGTCACCTCGGATCGATACGTTGCAATGATTCAGAATTTCATGGAACCAAAACTCAGTGAGTTGCAAATTCAAAATGCTTGGTTTCATCAAGACAGGGCCACAGCCCATTCGGCAATACGATCGTTCAAAGTGCTGAGACATCTGTTCCCAGGCCGCTTGACATCCCCTAGCCAGCTAGATCACCAGATTATTTTCCCCGGGGGCATATGCAGGAATATGCTAGCCCTTCGGAATTAAATACGTGAATAAATATTCCGTATTCTTCTAAAAACGTTGGCAAGAGTGATGGCATTCATCCGAACTGCCCATCAGCGGTGCATTGACAGCAAAGGACGCCACTTTACAATTTACTTTTTAAAGCCATTTATACTGTAACATCCATGCTTGTAGTTTTGCAAGACCAGAACAAATTTACTTTGCTTTGTAACAATTTGCTTTATCAGACCTTCAAATCAAGGAGAGTATTCTGCCGCATTCTGTTCAAACAATTTATTCTCGGATTTGTTATATAGAATGGTTGGGTTTACGGATTTGAACGTTAACGTATCGAGCTTTATCGAATGCGATATTACGTATTATTTACTCACATAATTCAAAGCGCATTTAATAACATAGCTTGAAAATAATTACCTATGATTGAAACCGTTCTTATTAACTTCGTACCTCAATATGCTTTAAATATATTTTAACGTGATAGAGTTGTAATGAAAGACGCTGCATTTACTTAGTTACGAACAAATCTCTGGCGACATAATCTTAGTCTGTGAAGATTTTGAACTTTTACAAGGAAACTACGCTCTCGCACTTTACGTTTAGGGCAAAGCTCCGTTAGAAAAAGTGTTCTTTATCTTTGATTACACTTATGCGAAAAAATTAAGTAATATTATGTAGTCGCAAGTGCAAACGCAATGACTACTTGCTGGCTAGACAAATATACCTCACAAATTATAAAATGCACTGTAATTATGCAGTGATTATGGGATAGTTCACTGAAATTATGATCCAAAAAGAACGTTTAGCTTAATCTCATACTTATTGCAACAAATGTAACACTACAGGCGGGTTAGAAAGTTTTTAAAGCACAAGTTGTGCCTTATTTAAAGCGAGTGAAAGAATGGTAAAAAAAAATTTTTTTTTAAATTAATTTACTATCTACAACTTTGTATCTTACTGCTCACGATTAGCTATTTTAAGAGAACATTCTAATTTTAAAACTGGGTAGTTTAGTTACTAAGAACACTGGCTTGTTATTTCGGTTCAAATTACCGTGACATACATAGGGAAGCTATAATCCCTTCCCTCTCTCAATTTGTGACATTTATAATCTAACTTCTGATAATCTACATAAATAACACATACACAACCCTTGTTTATAAAAAAAGAAACACAAATTTAAAAACACAATTGCACAGAAGCATGTCACTGTGTAAATATTCTATTTTCACTTCTAGAAGCCCACACATCACAGAAACAATTAAATAATGATATAATCTTAAAAATAAAAACAAAAATAAATTATATTTATTCAGTGGAAAAGTCAATTAAATAACCTTGAGTTCTGAGTCGAGGCAACATAATGGAGTTTTTAACTGCCCAACATTTCAACAGGCCTGCGGTTATGGTGTCATGATCTTATTCTTCTACACTGTTTAACCTCTAGCCATAGTTGCACCACTTATAAAATTCCACACCTACGTTTGGTTAACTGTGCAGACCATTTCGTTTAAAAATGGGCAAAACGATCACAATTTACCTCGCACCTAATTTTTATAATATTATTTGACAGCATAACTGAGAAGGGTTCAGTGTTCGATGACCAACCGTTCTGTTGTATTAAGGCAATCCAGCCGTATGTTCGGAAGAAAGTTTTGTTCTATGTTGAATAACTCTTTCAAATTAAAGTTTTAGTTTTATTTGCCTGTCAGAAAAATTGGGCAGCAAAACTAGAATCAAGATTATTTTTTGACTTTATCCACGGAATACTGAGATATAAATTCCGCACGTAAACGTTACTAAATAAACGAACAATGAACTCGCCTAGCGTCTAAGGACAGGTTACTTTATAATTGCTAATGCTAGAGGCTGAGAAAATAGTGACAAATAATTATGGGCTAGAGAAGGGAGCGCCTTTCCGGGCCGCTGCTGGTTATCTGTACTAACCCACTCGGCTATATCAGCAGCTATGTACTCGCGTACTTGCTATACACCTATAAGGAAGAGGTTTGAGAAAGTACAGAACTAGGACATTTACAAAAAAACTATTGAAACATTCTACTAGTGTGAGGTACATTTAAATGAATATATCAGTGTCTATTTTCATCTCCTTACGAAGTATCGCAAATTCGTCAATATTTTCCGTAATTTTTAAATTTATATTCTTATTAAATTACAGAAGTAATATTTTGCACGCGATTTTTGAGATTGTGAAAAATCAGACTGAGATACTATTAATAATCGCGCGTTATTTTTTAAGGTATTTTCCATTGCTTTCTAAAAAAGGATCTCAAATAAATTCAAAGTGTTTATCATTTCAGAATGTAGTTTACAGTTCGGCACATAATAAACACTGATAACGTCATTTTTCTTTCCTTTGAGAACAACACCCGCATACTATACTAGAATGTCGCCAAACTCTCAATGTGTTACGTCACATGATTCTTGGCCGGTGGCTAACCATATAATCAGTTAACTATCAACATCACAACCAGACACACTGTATGTATTAAGTCTAGTAGAGACATGTAAGAATAGTTAATACCAAGAGTGTGACGAGTTCACTGTCTGATCCCATATTTCTGGTGCATACCTGTTGTGAACAACAAAGCAATGTATTACACGATATGCTTATTGCTATTTCACACATTCTCACATTCATCAAAACTTATTATTGAAAGAATACTACACATGTAAGCCAACACATCGTCTAAAACAGCAGCATATATGGCATTGCTCTCATGCTACTGACAACTTAAATCACAGCATATTATTAATCATATTTTCCAAAATTTCCATTGCAAACAAAATTTGATTATTTTTTACTGAATGCCAAGCATACTACTCTAAAAACATGAATAACTATATCACGCATAGAGACAGTTATCAAAATTTCAAACTCCTTTGCTGAAAACCCGTTACCTGTGGGCCTATTCTGATTCGTCGCAAAGCACTTCCAATCAAAGTCCATAATATTAAAAAAAATCCAAAATAATTTATTTAACATTATATAAACCTGTATTCATACAACAGGGCTTTTCCTAATAATTTTCCACTGATTACCACTTTTCAGTGTATAGCATGACCTGAAATTTTGATAGTACTTGTCTCACATGGCTGACACGAGGCTAAACATAGGGAATGTAAATTTTTATACAAATGTAGTTTTCAATCCAGATCTTAGTATCTCATAGACAGCAAATTTATTAGAGATAATGAGCCAATGACTGTCATATTGAGAAGCGGGGGAGGCGATATCTATCTCTATTTGGAGTGATTTCGGATGGCATGCGTATCGTAAGGGCGAACCAGGAAATGAACGCGGGCTCTCCCCTTTGTGATCATCACTCGCACTGTCCTGACAATCAAACCTTGAGTACAGAGGTGGACTGCAGAGTTCTGAATTGTGTACTTTTAAGGAAAACAAAATTATACGTTACGTCATACGTCATTCCGAACAACGCTGAAATTAATTCTCTACCGGTATTTTAACCTACCGATGAACAAAAATAATAGTAATACGCGAACCGATAGTGTTGAATGTTTTCATAACAAAAATAGCTGTAAGTTTTCGCTATCAGTAATGAGAATCGCAATTTTTCTCAACTTGATAAAAGAAGAAGTGGCGATGTATGTACACGGGTCCAGACACGTATAGACTGTTAGACTTCGCTTCTGGTATAACTGAGTAACCAAAAACTTGGATGAATGGCATCAACAATATAAATACTACCTATATGTATCATTATAAATTAACATTATCTTTACCAATTCCGTTTGTGCTCGGTATTTTATTTTAATAATACTTAAATAAACATTACAATTATATTTTATCGTCTTAGAATAATGGCATTCCGCTGAGCATGAGCATTACGATAATTTACATAATTTTAATTACCCTAATATTTCTTCAGCGAGCAAATATTTCGGTATTTTAATCAGTGGTATCTACAGTAGAGTGAACAAAATTTTATAACCGTATGCACATTATTACACTAGAGGAGAAGTTTCTATGATAACAACCACATCATGGGGATGAACTGATGTAAAGAAATCTTCACAAAACATGTGTGCTTAATATAGGAAAATTACATTTTCGAAACTAGCTGTCCTCACACAGGCCCAAAGGGGCCGCGGTGGCTGAGCGGTTAGACTGCTCGCCTCCCACCAAGGCGAACCGGGTACAATCCCCGGCGGTCGGGCTACTTCCGGATTTTCGCATGTGGGAATAGTTCTGGACGATGCCGCTGGTCGGCGGGTTTCCTCGGGGATCTCCCGTTTCCCCGCCCTTGCATTCCAGCGCTGCCCCACTCTCTCCTCGTTTCACCCACATTGGCTCTCAAGACGTCATTTTTAAGAGCCACCCAAATCTCGCAACTCACACAAGTCCAAAGTTAGATTATCAGAGACAACGTGGAACAGCTAGTCGTTTCGCAATGATGGCAAATAACTTCCTGTGTTAACGCTAATGGCAAGTTATATACAGGGCAGTTAGTTTTCCATAGGGAATCCAAACGGTTTATATGCAGCTATTACAATCTGTCTTTATAGTTTACTGTGGAAAATTAACATGATATTCATTATATCGGGATTTAAACACACCGCAAATAAAGGTGTGTATGTTATAAACTTTTTGTGCGGACACCATTCAAATCAATAAACTCTTTACTGTACCATGCACCGGTATAGGCATCTTCAACTGAAATTGATAGGAAAGTAATTTGTAGATTATTTCGATTTTGTTGATAGTGTGCCATGCAGTTTCTCAAACGTAGACATTAGTTGAATAAAAAGTAATTTGAAACGCATCAAAATGTATTTTGTTTACTGGCTGAAACAAATATATGTTTGAAAATTTCTCTACAATTTCTTTGGTCTTTAATAGAAATTTTTTTTTTTATTCAAACAAATATCTTTGTTAATGTGCTAAACCATTCATTTAGGAATTTTTTTTATACTTTAGTTCTTTATTTAAGTCTAAAATGTTTGAAATCATATTATGCTTACCAGTGCACCGCACAATAAAATTTAAACAAAAGTCTTACAGTAAACATTGAATTAGTGTTTGTTTCCTCTTTTGTAATATAGTATTGTTTATTGTTACAAATACTAACAGAAAAATTATTTCAGCCTACTTCATTTCCTTAAATGTATTTCTTAAATTTTACGCATATCCCATGCCACTACAATTATGATAAAAATTGAATTATATACATTCCCAACTGCCATAAAACCAAACTGACTATCACAGGCATAAACATTCAGTATATTTGAGATAAGTTCCTACCTTAAACTAAAATAACAAATAACTGGCAAACAATGCAATTCTGTATTAATGTCAAAGAAACTTCTAGGGTTTTTCTGCCAGCAAACATTGTGAAGTCAGCACGACAAGTGTTCACGAAATTTCGACATATTCTGATCTCACGAGGCTGTAATCAATAAAAAAAAAAAAAAAAAAGCCCATTGTATTTGGCAAGAAGATTCCGGGAAAGCAAATTTTTTACATCTGAGAGAAGTTAAAATATTAAAAAGTTGTGTCACCATCTCGTTAATCTAACCTTAAATAGTGTAAAGCCTAACGAAGAGGCTTTCTTTGTAATATAATGTCGATATAAAATTTCAAACAACGTTTAAAACCAAAGAAAAATTTTATCAACATGTAAAATATATAAGAAAAGATCTAAAGGATAAAATTATATATATTTTTTCATCTTATAGCAATAACAGAACATAATTTGATTCTTCTAAAAAGGAAAGGCCAGAGGTAATAAGTTTGTACGTCTCAGACTCAAAGATATGTCGGCGAATAGATAAATAACATGCTATCATTGCTTGAAAGTCCAGGGTCGCTACAGAAGAGCCTCCAGCAATGGTTCGTTTATAATGCCTTCGAGTGTATATATTTGATTTAGGGCGTGAGATCAATGGAGGGTCGACTTATAGCATGTTTTTTTAAAGGCATTTTGCAATGCATTTCCACTGAGATAATTTGAAATAAGTTTCAACTATCTCTGAACTGTATGATTACCTATCTTCTATAGATATTTAAAGATGATCTGCAGTTTTGACTTGAAGTACGTAAGTAAGTTTTATTACTTTAGTAAGCTGGGCTTCCGATCTCCGTTTATTTTATTTTATTTTTCACAAATCCCTTGAAATGGGCATTGTAATTTCTGGTTCTCTCCTATTTACTTGTAAATTTCATAATTAGCCACCATTTTTTGTAAATATCTAACCATTTAAATTTAATGGCAGCCATGTGATTTAATCGGATTCAAAAATTAAGTGAGTTTTGTCCATTACTTTTACCGAAATAGGGAATGGACGAAATTCAAATACCGTACCCCTGAAAGTAAGTCAGCAGTATTCAGTCATGTTTGTAATTTTATTTAGAATATGGATCACGTGAATACAGTGCCACATGATATATAGGAAATATAATTACAATTATTTTTTTGTAACAGGATGTCCTACTATGAACGCAAATATCACACTAGCAGGAAATGATACCTGCAAAGTCATAATATGTGTTGCACCATTGCCGGATTACGATTAAAAACGTGTATGACCAGATTTCCGTATTCTCTTTCATCAGGTTTAAACGCGTTTAGAAAATGGAGTGAATGAGTTTAAGTGTTGCCTCATTTCTGACAAGGGTTATCTGCAGTCAATTTACAGTTATAACAGTGTGTTTATTATGAGTATACTATGGAAAATTCAAGCTTCCTCTCTGGATAACTCGTAACACGAACACAGCCAATGCGAAATCTCTAAATATTTATTTAGTTAGCGAGGAAAAACGGCTTGAGACGGCTCGATGCGTCAGAATAAATTAGTTCTTTTGCCAGACTCTGTCTGTTTACAATGGTTGCGTGTATGTTTATTTAAGCGTCACGGGAAGTGAAAATCTAAAATTTTAAATTGGTGTTAGTATATAGTCTATTCGCAGTTTCTTCACACTTTTTGAATCAAACATTTGAAAACTGACCCCATGTATGACGGGTTTAGTTATTTCCTAAATAAAGGCTTAGTTATTTTCTAAATACCGTTTTATACCTCTGATAACATAAAAGTATATTTTTCTTGTTAAATTGAAGCTATATCCTAATTTGATTCATACGTTATAATATTTCATTTATAATAAATATGAACAAAACAATGAGAAAACATGTGTGTTGGGAGCGACTAGTAAGTAATAGTTCTTATACAAAATATTATTACAACTGAGTTCGCACGAATTGGGTGCGATGTACCTTGGTGTAATTGTCTAGACTTAGTTAAGCCTAGTTTGCACGAGGCGGAGGAATATCCTGGAAGTAGAACTTTATCGGGGTTTCAGAAAAGTGTAATGTAACTGTGAATGGATTCTACACTCCAATATGCCTTTAAATTTTGTGTGATGACGTTGGAAACCAGTGCCACAAAGGGATAAACAAGGAAAAAGACTTGGAAAATATTACCACTTCAGTTCGCAATAGAAACAAGAAGTTTTCGATATAACTAAAGAGCTTATTTTCCTCTACACATATGCTAATAATTTTGATGAAGGTTTTAAAAGGCCATAGTTTAAGTGGGTATTGAGGTCTCGTTGACAGAGATATCATTAGAGATGGGACCAGAAACGAATGCAATAGGAGTGAGACAATTATAAATACACACTTGACTTACCCGGGACTTGAACCCAGAACGCCTCGTTACGTAAGTTGAGAAGCAAACAACTGCATGGCGGAGGTATGATTCGGTGCATCAACTTCAGTTGTAAAGAGTCTAAGTTTTATTAGAATGGGGTTACCAACTTTCGAATGTTTACAGGAATATCAATTTAAAAACAAGCTTGAGTCACTTAACTCATGTAAGTTTACATTACCTACAGTAGCATTCCTTGTGCAGAATTTGGAGGGAAATAGGTTGATTGGTTCCCGAGATATGCCATAAAAGCTTTTGGCGCTATCGTAATAAAAGGCCTAAAATTGACTCTGTATAGACATATCTGATGATTCTTATATATACTGTCAATTTACAATGTTTGGTTGAATTTTGTCCAATTATTTAAATACATTTATGACAAACTTATCTAAATAATTTATACTGCAACCAGCAAAAAGAAATTCTGACCCACTAAAACTATGTAAGCTTAAATGTCCTACTGTATTAATACTTGCGTGGAAAATTTGGTGGATAATAGTTGAATGGTTCCCGATATATGACATAAAAATTACATTTTAACACGTGTAACTATCTTATAACAAGGCGGCCAAAAGAAGATCTCTATTGGCATATTTGGTGGATCTAATAGATACTGTTGTCATACAAAGTTTAATTTAAATTGGTTTAATTATTTAACAGATATGAGACACTTGCCCTGATTATTTACATGGCAGCCATATTGTAAGTATTGCCAGATGAACTTAACAAATGTAAGTCTACATGTTTACTAGCATTACCTGTGTGTGAAACTCGGTAGGGATAGATTGATTGGTCCTCGACAAATAGCGCACAGCTTCTTTTTCTCGTGTGATGCTATTTTGAATAATAAATAACAAAACGGTTACGTATTGATTAACTCTATGTTTCTCATATATACTTCTATGTATTAAGTTCGGTTGAAATTGTTTGTGCCACATGGTATACTAAAATAAAATATTTACACTGCTCTTATTTTTAAAATGTGAGACTACCACCTTAAGTCAAATAAATTTAGATGGGCTAAAAATATATATACATAACTTTTCGCTTGAATTTTGGTGGTTATCAGTAAATTTTTTCGAGAGATAGGACCAAAAAAGCTCAATTTTTTTATGTGAGGCTATCTTCCAAAATGG
This sequence comes from Dryococelus australis, assembly GCA_029891345.1. Taxonomy (NCBI): domain Eukaryota; kingdom Metazoa; phylum Arthropoda; class Insecta; order Phasmatodea; family Phasmatidae; genus Dryococelus; species Dryococelus australis. The sequence continues at coordinate 8,828,342 of CM056997.1, forward strand.
CAAACAAATGAGTTTATAATTTGGTTCATTATTTCGTTGATATAGCATATTAAATTGAAATATTTGAATGACCACCTTTTTGAAAATAGTTGTCATTACAACATGTCACGTGTTTACATGGCACGCCGTGTTACTGCTTGTTTGCCAAATTTCAAGATACCGTTTGAATGTTTTCCGAGATATGGAAAAAAAAAAAAATTATTTGTTTGGCACTATCTTACAAAATGGTATAAAAAGAGACTATGTGTAAACGCGATTGGTAACTCTAATAGATATTGTCAACGTACAAAGTTCTCTTGAAATTTGTTACATGGTTTCGTAAATAAAACAGAGTAGTCTAAAATGTTTACAGACAACTATTTTGAAAATAATACTGTGACAAACTAAATATGCCAGTTTACATTACCTACTGTAGTATTACATGTGCCAGATTTGGTAGGAATCGTTTGATTGTTTTCCGAAATATGACATTAAAACTATATTTTTCATACGAAGCCTTTTTACAAAATGGTGGACAAAAGAGATCATTGTTTGACACATTTTATGCTTGTAAGTGTGGTCTAAATTGGTCAAACAGTATGGAATATATTGCCTATAAAAATAAAACATTTGTTTTGCCACCATTTTGAAAATAGGTGCTTTATTCATTAAATTACATATATATATATATATACACATGGCTTCAATAGTATTACATATATGCCACATTTGACAGGCATTGGTTGTGTAGTTACCAAGATATAACATAAAATCTTTATATTTAATATTGTATTATCTTCTAAAATGTCGGGCTAATAGTTGCGAGATTCAATTTTTACATAACTTACTTTCAGTGTACCAAATAGTGTTTATATCGTTTAAATGGTTTGCGAGTTATCACATTAAAACTTTAATTGTTCGATTTCCACTATCTTACAAAATGGCATACCAATGGCATTGTCGGTAGCTAAATTCAATGATTGCATCATACACTGTCAATGTACCATATTTCGGTTGAATCGATTAAATGATTCCCGAAATAGAATATTGTGCCCCACATTTTTAAGTCGTCGCTATTTTGGAAAAAATACCCGGCCTGATTATAGGAGTATAATGTGCTTCCTAAATACTATATGTGGACCTAGTTTGGTGAAATTAGGTTGTCGGGTTTATAAGTTATAGGGGGGAGAGACATATATTTCAGACACACATTCGGATGATAGCATAAGACTATTTTTCATTCGGAAAGTAAGATAAAACTCTCAGGTATTTGTATTCACAAAATAGCGTTGCCCCTGCGTGATTTCCAAAGCCAACTTGCCACTACTCTATCATACTTTAAAGATGACTCAGTGATTTGAATGAAAGAAACTACTCTTTAAAAACAGTATTATAAGAAGCGGTGATCAGTGATGGGTGAAGTGGAATACACCGTGAATCACTAGATGTGACCTTTAAATTCATTGAATCTCGGTCTCTGAAATAAACAGTTCATTTTCCACCAAGTCACCGATCTGGAACGATCTGCAAAGGTTTCGCCTTCACTGATCCCGGCAGTGCAGAACTATATGTTTTCTGCATTGACTCAATTGTCGAGCATTCAGCATGATTTTTAGATTCCAAAACTAAAGACATCGAGATGAACGAGCATTTGAGAAAACCGTTCTTTTCTCGCGGTCGCGTAGGTTCCCGTGTGGAAGATTGCCTTTATTTAATTACTTCGGGAATTTAAGAGGTGCAAGAACGTGTATTCAAGACACTATTTAGTGACACTCACCAACCATTACAGTGGAATACTATACTGACTTAGCAACGGTTGCAAGCAGGAACCGTAAAAGTTTCCCTGGTACCGTACAAGCTAACATCAAACGCAATTTTAATCAGTGGTATTAATTAGTTGTATTAGAACACTTTCAAAAATAATATATTTTCCATATCATTCTTGAAGTTTAAGTGGAATTTACTAACAGCCAATTATTTTGATATGTTCTCTGAAAATCGACTTAAATCATTGGTGTAGCTGCATCCTGAATTTTAGGCTTTCCCAGTGTCTTAAATTATTCACTTTTCACTAATTGTATTTAATTTTCCACTGGTTAATACAAAGAGATCACGAGAACTTGCCAAATTATACATAAATATTTATAACATACATACATTTTAATAATTGCATTTTGAACACAAACATTCACTATATAAATTTCTCTGGTTTTATAAACCAATGAGCTATGAAAGTATATGTCAGCTGCAAATAGATATATAATGTGGGCTATACAAGATAACGGAAATTAAATTATAGCCATAGGTGAAATCTAATGACCTTCAGTCGTGTTGTTATCTTACGCCATATTTGCTACTATGTTACTGGAAATAGTTCTCTGGTAGCTTCCAAGTCACAAAATACAATAAAAGTGATTTCTACGTACTTACACCTGAAAAGCAATTACACTAGTTTTTTCGTATGTTGTGATTAAGTTAATATATTCCTGGTTAAATCCGTGTAAATGTTATGATTTATGTGTAAACACCGTGATTTTTTAAATCTATAAATGGCATTAAAAATACAAATATGGAAAAAATACCATGCACTGTCTGTAACATTCACTACTAACAAACATTCACATTCCAAGCTGAGAAGAAAAAAAAATAGTTTGTGTTGTATATGCACGTGAAGAGAATAGATAAACATGCAGAAATTTTCCCTTTGGTGTAATTTCGTATTGGTTCATTCATGTGAAGCACTGGTAGAATGGTAAAATAAAAATGTAGTTATTGCAACACTGTTTTAACTTATGGGGTTCAGTGTTACCGAATATGTATGTAATTATCATGTAGTTATACAAGATAAAACTCTCACACAACTGGAATTAAAACAAAGCTATCTCTTAAGAAAAATAATTTGACTCTTGTGAATATTGAGTTAAACCTTATTCTTAAGCTATGGTCACATTTAGTTAGGAATAATAACTGAAAACACATTTTACAATCACTTCATGATAGCAACTTCTAACCGCCTTTATCAATACAACCATGGCATAAGCCTACCGACAATGGCACACATTATTTATCCAATATGCGCAACAGAAATGTCAAATGGCATATTGGAGATTTCCGTGAGCTATTAATATCGACATGGGTCTGGATATGCATATTAACGTATCTGTTATGTTCTCAGTGGCTTGGAATTTAAGGACACGTAGAATATATCTCAAAAAATTATACAACTTCTAGGAAAAATACATAATTGTTAAGTCCGCTATGCTAAATGGCGTTGTTAATTAATCATAACTTGACTCTTGATTATCTTCGACATAACTGTCTTGGAAGGTGGAATATGTCGATAAATACTCTGGAACTGCCCTTGGACCAAAAACGTCTAATTTTATAATAACTTCAGATATCACAAAATCATTTGAAGTGAAAAATATAAGTAACTTAATAACTCATGTAGTTATATTTAAATAAATTGAAACCAAAATTGCATTAGCATGTTTGATATAATCGTTCATTTGCACATTTTTTGGAACCCTGATTACTTCAGATTACTTTTGAAAATGGTAATGGTTTCATCCAAATGTTGGCATTTGAATTCACACGAAAATTTTCTCCAGTTATCCTGTGTGTTTAGCAGTATTACCTTTCATGGAATTGTTTTATTTTATGATGGCTGTTTGAACAAACAAACATTATTTCAGAGCTGCACTCTGGGTTTCAATAATTACAGATACACACAGACAAGGTTTGGCTTCCGACATCCACAAAAACATGTACATTTTTTCAGTGTCCGAAAAATAAATAAGGGCTGAGGCTATTGTTTTAATTTGTTTATTCCTGTGAGCGAAGTATTTACTTTGAATTTTATGGTGAGCATCTTTTTGACGTGTTATCGTATTCTGGGCTGTTTTTTTATTGTTAGGTGTTGTTGGTTATTGTACATTTTGTTGCTTGTGGTTTTTCAATTTGTGACTTTAATCTAGTATATGTCGTGTTATCTTATGCTTCTACATAATAGTGGTTTAAATGCCTCATTTTATTTGGTTACAGTATCTTGTGCGGAACTTCTTAAACTTACGACCGAATGTTTCTTGGATATAATTGCTTATGATACCGTTGTCGTGGGCTTACAATACCACTTATAATAGTCGTTATTCTTTTTGAAGCCTCAGGTTGCGGAAACAATTGCTACTAAAATCTTTCATTACTGGTTTGAAAGAGAACACAATTCTGATGGGCATACACTTGAATATTAAATTCACTTATTTTACGAGCTTATTGATAACTATCTATGTATGATAAGTTACGGTACAATCAAACGTTGCATTTATAATTTTTATTATTGAATCGCCAACAAATACGATAAATGTGAACATATTATGTGACTATGTGGTAATTTATTTTGTCTAGTAATATTGCGCAACTTTAAGAAATTTTCTTACTTATAAATATCGATATTAAAAAAAACGGAAGGGAACATTTAGCTAGTTAAATACAGGAAGTGGAATAAAATCAAACGCCAATAAATTGTTATTTGGATTATTAATATCACATAATATTGCTTTAGTATACATTTACTTTATGCAGACCAATAGTAAAGACATTTATAGAGGTTCAACAGTTTTGAATGTCTGCCTTTTTCATGTGCGCCATAGACCATTGGTCTATGCGAAGCAAACATTGCATAGTTACTCTCTGAAAACACGATGGAAGTAAAGGCCGCTACAAAAAATTGAACACTTCTCCATCTTTCTCTTGATTTCTTGTCTCTCTATGTTTCGTCTGAAATTTGCATTTTTGTATTCACGTTCGTAGACTTTGTAACAGATATGTATCGTAATTTCGGCATTTGCTCACTAGGGTCCTGCGAAAAATCAAACCTAACGTTAAATCTGAAAACCTCTATTTTTCCCATTGATTTCAAGTCATTTCCCTGCATTCGGTATCTGTCCGATATTGCGATTTTTTTTTCTATCGCCGAATACGTCAAAGCATTAACACATTTTAGTAATTCATTTTAAGAACGTCGCAAAAACACTTTGCATTTGTCATCCACTGCCTGTATTTTGAATGATGCGATGCGACAATTCCAGAAAGAAAAGCGAAACTATAAAAAAAACTGCCGCTGTGTTTAATATATTCGTAGTTACAAATATTTCTAAACTAGAACAGCCCTCTCACCCGGTCTGTGTATACAATACCTCATTTCTCGATTTTTTTTTAACTGGAGTAACGATATTTGCAGGCTTAACTAGTAAAGTTTTTCAACAAAAATACGTTGACATAGAAATTTCATAGTGTTTGTACTGCCTCCATATGTACAAGTAATAAATATGAATTTGTCCTTAATTTATATTTGAAACAAATATAGAAAAATGTTTAAAAGTAAAAACAAATATGTGATTAAGGAGAGTAAAATAATGAATACTGAGATAGGCAATTGCAAATGTGTTCAAAAAAATTTCAGTGTGCTGAGCGAAGAATTTCAATTTCTTTACTTAAAATAAACCTAATGCCTAAAGTCGGTAGTATTTAAGTCCCACAAATTGTTTTTATAATGCAGACTCAAGAATCTGCATCTTATGCTAAAAAAAAAAAAAAAACCCTCCATAACTTACGTACATATTCTACGTTGATAGTAAACAATGAACACCCATATAGGAGATGAAGTATTCTCATTCTCCACTCCCACCCCCTTTTTTTATTAAAAAATTTAGTTGGAATTTCAGAGTGATTAAAATTGTTGTCACTTGGAATAATTCTCAAGTAACTCTTTGCTGTCCAGTCTGTGCCAATTATGGACCATATCTAATACACTAATTTATTAAAATTTAATTTTCGATATAAATAAAAGAATTTTAGATCTTATCAATGAGTCTTTGACTCAGCTACATTGTAATTCTTGTCTTTCGAAACTCCCCCCCCCCCCCATGCCACTCAAGGTAAGCGCTTTCATTACGATCTCAACTAATCGTTGTAACTAAAATTAATAGAAAAGTAATAAGCAAATACTGACCGCAGTGATGGTCGTGATAAAGAAATCAAGTTAAAAGTGCGAACAGATATGTACAAATTATGTTCAGACATATGAAAGTTGTCTTCCAGTGTACGGAATCCTCACGGCAGCAGTTAGTAAAAGCATTTGAGTTGACACGATATTTTCTTAGTAAGTTTTTCTAGACCTGTGTCGGATCTAATAGCATCACAAAATGCAGTATTTGTCGAACTCATTAAAAATTTTAATTATACATTTAGCTTTTAATAACTAACACAATAAGGGACACCAGAGCATAGTGTAAAAAATAGTGTTAATATTTTCAAAACACAAATTATAATATTTCTTTTAAGTACAAACCAATCACTCACTACTCTACAGATTACTTAAGTCATCATCAAACAAGGTTATTTTTCTAAGCAACACGGTAGTACGAGTCAGTGTTATATCATAGTTAACGACTGTTTTATTACAAGGAGGGGGAGAGGTATGCTCAATTTCAATCAAGAAGAAAGCTGGCAATGGTTGCGAAAGTCAGGTACAGGTTCCAAGAGCCACGATGCAAGTCATGCAGGAGAGATCGCAGGTCTCCTTGCAGGGTTCATGCAGGCGATCAGGCACGCAGGCAACAGCTACACTGTCAAAAAGAAAAAAGAAAAAGAAGTTGCGTTCCACAGCAACGGTCGGCTGACAGCTATGGTGATCACTTTAATACGGAATGCACAGCACATAAAGAGATATGCGATGAGCAGTCTACCTGTCTTACCAGTGGGCCGGCCATTATTATGCCTATCCTGCTGAGAACGGCTGGAAGACGCTGGAAGAGGAGAACCAGAAAAAAAAAAAGAAACAACACAGTTCCCAACATACAGCCTGTAAAAGTGCTGGAAGCATCAAGGCAGAGAGAAACTATCAACTCTTACATCTATTGTAAACATTAAGATATAAAAGTACTTGCACGCTGTTGGTAAGTGAAAACGTTTAGCCAATAGTTCACTTCTCTTCCCACCAGTTTCTCCACACGTTAGATCGGGATCCGCTTTGAGATTGCTGCGTAAACGGCGGTATCCCGGATTGGGACAAATTAAATACATCCGGGCTTGCACTTTAGGTACGCAGTTCACGACAAAAAAAATATACAGACAGTTATATCGAGTATACGTAACGACACTTGAGTTCTACATGCTCATATAAAGGTTACTGAAGCGGGAGCTGATGCATTCGGTAATTGACGTTTTACAAGTTGGTGAAAATTCAGAGAGAGAGATTTGAAAAAAGTAAAAGCATGGTGCGCAACCAATTTAGATACCTCGCAGTAGCGTAGGCTTGTGCTTAAAGGATCGTATTGCAGTCTACGTTCTGGTAAACAAATTGCTAAGTTTTTACAATGTAATGTAAGGATGATAGTACTTGTTTCTTCAGTCACTTCCCCATTTTTGGCTCATTAGGCATCTGTGATTGCTAGGCTCATCTCACGCCTTTGTTAACATGGGAAACGAGATGAGATGCGCTCAGTCGACGATCCAGATAAGAAAGCAAATTTGACCAGAAAAATCACTTTAATCTGGTGCTATTGGCCACTCTTTTGGCACCCGCTACAACTTCGTGAGACCTTCAGAATACTTGTAGTATGTAGTGATCGGGGGCCTAACCCCTTCCCCACCTGCACAACCTGACAAAGACAGTACGGGATCCTCAGCAGCATGGTATAGGCTGACCACGGTAGATCATTCACTTTATAAAGCCCTCCCATTTAGAATAATAGTTGATAAATATATTTCATTTTAGCCTTAGGTGGTAATTTTCAAGTGCGGTGGAATAGACACACTGTGGTTTTACTTATGTGGCAATATTTATTTTAAAAAGTTGGTTAAACCATAAAATATGGCTGAAAGGAAAAGTAATTAGGGTTTAAAAAAGTGCTCACTTTACCGCGAACAGTCTATAGTTACAAACACCGAGTCGTCTCTGATATATTGTAGCAAGTATTCGAACGCAGCGATGAGTATGGTGGCGAAAGCGTTCATCTCACACACGTACTTCAGTGTTGGTAGTGACGTAATGGACGTGTTGTGGTTTCCAATTTTCTTACGCTGCTTACGATATCGTCGCATTTTCATTTCTATATTTTTCTTCTGCTCAGAAATACGAATATAAACCGTTCCTTCCACCTCATATTTCCTCCCCCCCCCCCTCCCTTTTTTAAGCCATTAGCGAAAACCACAACTTTAAACAAGTGACATATACAAAAAATATTTATATATATTTTTCTTGTCAGTCACCAGAATGTGATGTTCCTTCTTTTTTTTTTCGAGATATTTATTGCTTTAAATAAATGTTTTTGTTGGAATGCCATTGTCGTATAAAATATTATCTAAAACACAGTTTATACACGATAACCCTGCCACCCTCCCCCCCCCCCTTTTCCATGGGGCACAAATCCGCAAATATATTATATATTTCTCATATACTATAACATACTAATTTATATAATGATGTTAATATATATTGAAATTTCTATATACTACGTATTTAAGACATAAATGACCATCCGTTTTTTTTTTCATTTTATTTAATAAGAATTAGGTTTTTTTTATAAGATAAAATAATAATTTTACAAATATAGGTATGTCAATATACACAAAATCTAGAACAACAAGATAATTATAACAGATTGTTCTCTACAAACCCTATTAACAAAATAATTTTTTTTTTCGAAAGTAGAAAATTAATTTTTGTATACAATTTTGGTAAGCATGTAGATGAATAGCATAACGAATTCTGAGAATAATAAAATTAATGTGGGAACGAAGGCTTCCCCACCTATCGAAGAATTTAAACAATACGATAGCTTAAGAGAACTGTTAAACAATACGATAGCTTAAGAGAATTGTTAAACAATACGATAGCTTAAGAGAACTGTTAAAGGCTAAATTTATTGAATAATAAAAAATTTGCAGCCAACAATCATTAAACTTATTTAATGGTAATTAATTTGAAAATGCATTTGTTCATTATTTAGATATACCAACAAATTTTCATAAAATATTTATATAATATCAAATATTAACTAAACACTATTCACATAATTCCTATGAGTGTCTAACTTCCTTATAAAACTATCGATAAAAATGCTGAGAATAAATTAAGATTTATAAAAAGTATTGAATATATTTTAAAAAATATCGCTTTTAGAATAATGAAAATTTTTTTATTCCAATGGGAATTTTAAATAAGTTATATTTGTTCAAAACATTGCTGTTAATATTTTAAACAACGAAACATAAAATATTAGGGATAGAACCTAAATTTATTTCATTAAGGATATTATAAAAAAAACAATGCTTTATGTAAAACTAGTGGGAAATATAGGACATTCGTGCAAATGTTGAAGTGATAACGGCATTAGTTAAATACAGCACTTATAAAGGTTTTTAAACGCTGATTATTATCAACAAGGATATTGTTTTACTGTGTAAAAATAAATAAAAAATATCAATAAATTATCCTCTGTGTCGATGTTTTTGTTGGGCTAGAGCTACTTAGTTATTATTATATAATAGCTATTGTAATAAGTCAGAAAAATATGGTATTAATATCGAAATACTATTAACTGATTCCTATTCATTAATAGTTTATACTGAATCTGATCATGTTTATAGTGATAAAATTAATAACGAACACCTCAATACATAAAACTACGTAATATATTATTTGATACAAGTAAATAAAAAGTACACAAATTATTCGAAGATGAATGTTGATGCATATGAATAATAATACCTGTTTTTTAAGGAAAAATATTGCTTTAAAAATTATATTGAAGGAAAGCAAGTGTATTGAGGAATAAAATAATATAACATAAAAATTAAAATTTTCAGTGCCTAAGAATTGCATTACGAGCAATGTAATAACTACACAAACATTATATAGCATATCTACTAAAAACTTGAAACTGTATACAGATGAATTACAAAAAATTTTTTTATCAAATCATGATAAAAATACTTATTCAGTTATGTAAATACTTCACCAGATGGTTACTATAAAATACAAGTGAACTCATCATTTCCAAGAATATTAAATTAACTTAAAATTATAAGAATATATTATGAATATAAAAATTCAATTATTAATCCTTGGTTCTGAAATAAAATCGTGAAAAGAAATTCTTTAATGTTTGAAAGAGCATTAATGATATATTTAACATGTTTACATTACATAACAGGGTGTGTATATACATACATTTATTTTCTCATGTTATTTTGTAAAATACTGTTTTATAAAAATGTTTAGAAATTTCTTGGAAACCATACTTCGAATTACTACCTTAAGAAATTCGTTTGCTCAGCGATTTATAAGGAGGAAAATTTTTTTTGCATCCAGGGATTCGTGGGCACTTATAAACTCAGTATATGCCCTTTATATTTATAATTTTTACAATAAAGATTTCCTTATAAATTTCAAGAAAAACACCACAAATGAAACCTTCATAATATTTCAATAATTCTGATAACATACGAGCAATATAGTAATTTACAAAACATGGTTTTTGACAAACATATCCTATCAATATCACAGAGTTTAAATTTTAGGGGATATATTTATACATTTTTCTTAATTTTTATTCCTTAATTAAATTTTATAGGTTTCCTTATATTTTTTTTTATAAACTAATTCATAAAATCATCTAAAATTTTATTTGGCTTGATTAATTTTCCAAATTTTATATTGTAATGTATTTTAAATATTTCAGTTACACATACTTTTAGTTCAGAAGATGTAGAATAACCTTTATTTATATAGTGTTTTTTCTTTCATTCCCTGAACTTTTATTTTTGAAATACTAACTATTATCAGAATGTGCATTGTCTGGTTTTCTTTTTAGTTATCTACTTCCAAATGCGTTAACTATGTTTAATCGTATTTTTAATGGAAATATAAATGCATATATAAAAAAGAAATAGCTTAAATGTTTAAATTTATATCTATCCTTTATTTATTGAGGATTTATCGTTTTAATTTGCTGTACCCATACCTACCAAATCAATTTACTATAAAACATCTTTATTGAAACTATTTATTTTATCACAGAAATATTCTTTACTATTGCACTTTATTGTTTTTGTTCAATTATTACAAGGAGTTTTTCATTTTAAAATTAGACACTGTGTACTAATAGTTTATAATCAAAGAAACAATTTAATATTTATAGTAGCAAAATAAAATATCGTATTAAAAAAAGTTGGAAGGTTTCTATTTCGATTGATGGTTTTATTTTGAACAATATTTAAATTAGTGAAAAGAGATATTAATGCTAATTATCTTAAAGGTTGTACAACAGATGTAAATTCTATATTTTTTCGTTCATTTGTATGGAGTACAAATTTTGAAACATGGACGTATTATACAAGCCTTAGGTGATGATAAATGCTTATTTGAGAAATCTGAGTAAGAAATTTTTTTCTAAAGATAGGCAGTACCTTATGTAAGTTAATACAGTTCATAGCGGTAAACCAAGTAACATAATTTTTTTCATTCTGGTTTCCGTTGTGTTTTATTTTATTAAATTTTGTTAAATTTATCAATGGAATATACTGAAAGGATTATACAATTGTTAATCTACCTGTGATAGAAAATTTATATATAAAATATCTAGTTCTCCTATTGCTGAAACTTATAAAGTGCAAATAATATCCCATTACTTAAATTTTAACTTTCAATGTTTATTGCCGGATATTAACACAAAAAAATGTTTTAAATATCATATTTGAAAGTTAAAAGTTATAAACGATGAAAACTCTCTAGCTTACATATAAACAGCAATAAGAATCTAGAAAAGATAAACCTATTACTGATAAACTATTTTCTTAAATATTAAGTAAATTGTAATAACATCATTACATAAAATAATTTATAATTTATGAGAAAGGTGTATAGGTTCTGAAATTCGGAGGTGGGGAGGGATGTGTAAACTCCTGGTTTTAAGTAATATTCTTAGCAATGATGACAGTAATACTAGATCGTTCATTTGTCTCAGTAAAAGTAAGAAAAAAGCGAGAAATATTAATTTGCGAAGCTTTTGTAGGCTACCTGCTTAGTAATGAAGATGGATTCGATAATAGCTTAGGATATAAAAGTCAGAGCTAAAAACTAGCAGTTCATATAATAATCACGTCAATTATACAGGATTTTCTAGGCTCAACAAACATTGCCGCCAGCTGTAACTGCTACATGTAGAAATGAAATAAACACTTCGCGTTTTCCAATTACCAGCAAACCTAATTGCATTAATTAATTTTCAGCTGATGTTATAAACACACGCGTCCTGAGGAAATGGAATTCTAACGTCCTACGTATTGTATTTCACTCAAAAAGTAAAGAATATTACGTTTTTTCTGAGGTTTAAGACTCTGTAGGCCATTTAGATGCGCAAGGAACTCAGCCTCATTTCAATGAGAGAATTTTGTTGATAAAATAATATCACGAGGTACGTTTCTAACGACGGTTTCAATAGCTTTCTGTCATTTTCTACCAACATGTTCAAGGTACCGTATGTGCTAGAACACATCACGTAAGTCAACTACATTAATATCTTTATTTTGTGAATACCGTGGTGTTTTCAACGACTACAATTCAGATAACGTTATAGTTCTCAATTTTATTATGTACAAATTTAAATTAAATCTTTTCTCCTAGAGATTGTAGGATTAATTTATATATAACTAATTAATTTGGTCTTCATAGGTTTATAGACTAATAAACTTAATACGTATTCATTATAATAGCAAACCAATACAAAAAATCATAGAAATTATGGTTAATTATAACTTTATTTATACAATTAGATAGAAATATTCTTTTTTATTGTAAATCGTACTTACATACCCCATTTAATCGGCATGAATTTAATTTCAAATGTGATATTTCCTTGGAAAAATTTTGCAATCCAAATTTACTTATGTACATCGAGTCAACATATTGAGATATTATGAACACAGTCACTTAATGTGAAACGTTTGATGCAAGGGTAATCTCGTTTGTATGTTTTTTATCTATTTTTTTTTAATTATTCCGAGTTGCTAATCCTACTGCTTAAGTTTTATTTACTCATTCCGAGAAGCATAAGGCGCTATTAATTAATTTCGCAGACAACATAAAACACACTTGCTTAAAAACATTTGAACCCGAGCAATGTTTCAAATAAACTACGCACAACTTAATTATTTATCCAGCTGTTGGTTAGTGACTGTGTTTGTAATTACTAAAGTGAGCTATGCACTGTAAATATATATGCATGTAGTCTACAATTACGTGTAATAATAAACGCGAATATAAAAAGGACTTTTGGAGAATAAAAGAAAGAATATATATTTTTAAAATATTTATAGACATACATTTTTACTAAAATAAAGAAAATATGTATACGTACATATGTTCAATTTTATTTCTTTTTGGTTTCTCAATAGTAAGTGGGCAGTTAATTATTGTAATAGTTCTCAAATTACTCAAATACGCATTGCTAATTCGTATGATCTAATTCCCACTCATATTTGTGGCAAGGTCTCCTTAAAACGTGCTAGCCTAATGTGTGACTAAACAGTACTGACTCTCACTGTAAATTAAACGCCAAATTGAAATATAACACTTAATTTTTCATCCCATAAAATACTACCGTAATATGGACTGTTTCTAACGTGTAGAAAAATATGCTGCATTGTCTAAACATGACTGAGAAATGTGTAGTAATATACTGGAAATTTTTCCAGCGAAATGTGGAAGTATAAATGTTAGAATTCCATTCCCTATCTCGAAATCACGGTAGGCATGACGTCACTCCATTTTGGTGAGCACTTGCGTGTGATACACATGTTTACGACATAATGCCATGATTACCAACTACAGGCATGACGTCACTCCATTTTGGTGAGCACTTGCGTGTGATACACATGTTTACGACATAATGCCATGATTACCAACTACAGGCATGACGTCACTCCATTTTGGTGAGCACTTGCGTGTGATACACATGTTTACGACATAATGCCATGATTACCAACTACTACAGGTGCATCGGAGGAAAGGTTTTACCCTCGCAGAACGATGTGCATGCTGCCATTCGCTGTCACCAAGAGTATCCAAATAAATACATGACCTCTCATTGGACTGACAGAAGAATTACATAAGATATATGTGTTCGTTGGTTAAGGTAGGCCCCTAGTGATAAAATTATCTAGTTTGGGATCTTCATAAGTTATATTTTTCACGTCGTATACTTACGCTCTGACAGTAATTTTCGTCAACATGTCATGAACGTGCCAAATAGAGCATAGTTTCGGGGAAGTTTTTCCGGAAACAAGGAGATTACCTTGATAGAAAGACGTGTACGTCGAAAAAAAAATTTTCCAGAACGTAAACTGCATTAAGATTCTGTACATTGTATTTTTACAAGAATGATTCTCGCCTCAAAACTGTCTTACCATATATCTCATTAAATGCATGTTTATTTTTGGCTGCTTAATGTAAAAAATTGAATCAGAGACACTTGTGGGAAGAGAAACAACTGGATACAACCATACAACCAAAACAAATCTTTGGTTAATCACTTGGTGAAGTAGATTCGGTTGAATATACCATGCATTATCGGCTGCAAATATTTTTGTTTTTTGGTATTTATTGTATCATTAGCAAGTATCAAAACGGTTGGAGAGTACGTTTAAGGAACTTGAAAAGGTAAGGATGGGGTCATGTGTGAGATGATACATTCAGTTTCACAAGAAGTCGCCAGTGGGTAGCGTTGGGAATGAACTATTCTAAATTACGATTAGGCAGCTGGTTTAAATTAGTACAAGTAACAAAAGTTGTTATAGTAACAGGCCTGATTATCAACCACATTTTTACAAATAAGCAGAGAGCTTTAATATATTTTCTATACGAAATAATACTGAAATGTGTTCCTGATAGTTTTCTTATTTAATCATATTTGAATAACTTGAGAAAATACGACTGTCGCCGAGAAAAGATACTAAAGTAACGCGGTCATTCAAACGGGATATACAAAAGTAACGTGGTCAGTCAAACGGGCTATAGAAAAGTAACGTGGTCAGTCAAACGGGCTATACTAAAGTAACGTGGTCAGTCAAACGGGCTATACAAAAGTAACGTGGTCAGTCAAACGGGCTATACAAAAGTAACGTAGTCAGTCAAACGGGCTATACAAAAGTAACGTGGTCAGTCAAAAGGGCTATACAAAAGTAACGTGGTCAGTCAAACGGGCTATACAAAAGTAACGCGGTCAGTCAAACGGGCTATACTAAAGTCACGTGGTCAGTCAAACGGGCTATACGAAAGTAACGTGGTCAGTCAAACGGGCTATACAAAAGTAACGCGGTAAGTTAAACGGGCTATACAAAAGTAACGTGGTCAGTCAAACGGGCTATACAAAAGTAACGTGGTCAGTCAAACGGGCTATAAAAAGTAACGTGGTCAGTCAAACGGACTATACAAAAGTAACGTGGTCAGTCAAACGGGCTATACAAAAGTAACGCGGTAAGTTAAACGGGCTATACAAAAGTAACGTGGTCAGTCAAACGGGCTATACAAAAGTAACGTGGTCAGTCAAACGGGCTATAAAAAGTAACGTGGTCAGTCAAACGGGCTATACAAAAGTAACGTGGTCAGTCAAACGGGCTATACAAAAGTAACGTGGTCAGTCAAACGGACTATACAAAAGTTACGTGGTCAGTCAAACGGGCTATACAAAAGTAACGCGGTCAGTCAAACGGGCTATACAAAAGTAACGCGGTAATTCAAACGGGCTATACTAAAGTAACGCGGTCAGTCAAACGGGCTATACAAAAGTAACGTGGTCAGTCAAACGGGCTATACAAAAGTAACGTGGTCAGTCAAACGGGCTATACAAAAGTAACGAGGTCAGTCAAACGGGCTATACAAAAGTAACGTGGTCAGTCAAACGGGCTATACAAAAGTAACGTGGTCAGTCAAACGGGCTATACAAAAGTAACGTGGTCAGTCAAACGGGCTATACAAATTAACGTGGTCAGTAAAACGGGCTATACAAAAGTAACGTGGTCAGTCAAACGGGCTATACAAAAGTAACGTGGTCAGTCAAACGGGCTATACTAAAGTAACGTGGTCAGTCAAACGGGCTATACAAAAGTAACGTGGTCAGTCAAACGGGCTATACTAAAGTAACGTGGTCAGTCAAACGGGCTATACAAAAGTAACGTGGTCAGTCAAACGGGCTATACAAAAGTAACGTAGTCAGTCAAACGGGCTATACAAAAGTAACGTGGTCAGTCAAACGGGCTATACAAAAGTAACGTGGTCAGTCAAACGGGCTATACAAAAGTAACGCGGTCAGTCAAACGGGCTATACTAAAGTCACGTGGTCAGTCAAACGGGCTATACGAAAGTAACGTGGTCAGTCAAACGGGCTATACAAAAGTAACGCGGTAAGTTAAACGGGCTATACAAAAGTAACGTGGTCAGTCAAACGGGCTATACAAAAGTAACGTGGTCAGTCAAACGGGCTATACGAAAGTAACGTGGTCAGTCAAACGGACTATACAAAAGTAACGTGGTCAGTCAAACGGGCTATACAAAAGTAACGCGGTAAGTTAAACGGGCTATACAAAAGTAACGTGGTCAGTCAAACGGGCTATAAAAAGTAACGTGGTCAGTCAAACGGACTATACAAAAGTAACGTGGTCAGTCAAACGGGCTATACAAAAGTAACGCGGTAAGTTAAACGGGCTATACAAAAGTAACGTGGTCAGTCAAACGGGCTATACAAAAGTAACGTGGTCAGTCAAACGGGCTATAAAAAGTAACGTGGTCAGTCAAACGGGCTATACAAAAGTAACGTGGTCAGTCAAACGGGCTATACAAAAGTAACGTGGTCAGTCAAACGGACTATACAAAAGTTACGTGGTCAGTCAAACGGGCTATACAAAAGTAACGCGGTCAGTCAAACGGGCTATACAAAAGTAACGCGGTAATTCAAACGGGCTATACTAAAGTAACGCGGTCAGTCAAACGGGCTATACAAAAGTAACGTGGTCAGTCAAACGGGCTATAGAAAAGTAACGTGGTCAGTCAAACGGGCTATACAAAAGTAACGAGGTCAGTCAAACGGGCTATACAAAAGTAACGTGGTCAGTCAAACGGGCTATACAAAAGTAACGTGGTCAGTCAAACGGGCTATACAAAAGTAACGTGATCAGTCAAACGGGCTATACAAAAGTAACGTGGTCAGTCAAACGGGCTATACAAAAGTAACGCGGTCAGTCAAACGGGCTATACAAAAGTCACATGGTCAGTCAAACGGGCTATACAAAATTTTTAAATTAGTTTTGCGATATATAGGCTTATAAAAATAACTGCAAATTGATGGGTCTTTAAAAATCATAGACGCCAAAATGTTTGTCTTTTTACTGTTAATGATACGGATGTGGGTGAGTATAAAGGTGGCAAATTTCCTTCCAAATAAGATTTTCATTACTTTGAAATTCATTAAAATCCTCATATTTTAAATAATTATGGCTCAGGCACACACGGTGCGTTGACCGAACCATTTATCTTTGATAACCACTTCCCAGTTGATATTTCGTATTTAAAATTGTCATCAATCAGTTGACATTTATTCCTCTCTACATGCGACAATCCTCCTGTTCTTTGGCCAATTCCGTAAAGAAAACAGAATCATTCATTGATTTCTTGGAGAAAAGTATCGGCAATCGCTGTATCGAATTATTTCATTGTTGCATATAATTATGATGACTATCTGAAGTTAACGAAAACATAAACAATCACATTTATGCATCACACTCACTGAGGTTATAAGCAAAACTATACGTGGCCATAATGAATTAACAAGCAAATCGCAAAATTCCTAAACCGTACTTGTCGCTAGCTTTGTTAAAGAAAATGATGAAGAAATGAAGATCACTTCCCGCAACCCTGTTCCGTCATTTTGCCACAAGAATTTATACGGTAAATATGAAGTGGTTGTCAGGTAGATTGTTCCTCGTGAATTTCTTCCATCACAGCGGTGAACTCAGACTATTATTGTGACGTTTCGAGGTATCTGAGAGAAAATGTGCGACCACAACTTGTTCCCTCAGCATTGTACAAGGTTTCTGACGAGCAAAATGGCTGTCGTTCCCACATGATTTATTTACCAGACATTGCACTTTGTGGGTTCGATTAGTTTACAAAATTGAAAGGGGCTCATTTTGCAGTTTATTATTTCTTCAAAACGAGTAGGGGATTCACATATTACGAAGAGAAAATTTTATTCTGGAACGTAACTTGAATTTCGTATTGACTTCATCTACACAAGAACTTGTTTTAAACTGTCATATTCGCAAAGACTGACCAAGTTATTTATCTAAAAAATTAATCTTAATGATCTCAGAAGACTCCAAAAAGATAATTATTATAATTCATAATTTGTAAATAAAAATATCGTTTCAGAATATGTGATTTTATACGGAAAAAACTAAAATCTAGTTCCGTCATTAAACAGAACAGTATCTTTCGCAACATGACAATCGGATAATTTTCTTAAGTCTAAGTACGATTCCAAAAATATTTTACAATAATTTTATTACAGAGTTGCCTGTCTATTGAATATAATTAAACACCATATTGTCGTATAATCGTACAGTGTGGTCTATCTTATATAACATTGCAAATAAAACGAATTTTGATTATTTCTGCATGTTGTAATAATATACCTTTGAACTCAAAAGGGTCGAGCTAATTATGGCTTGTTATTGACACTTATTTGCCTTAATTTATTTTTCTTATCATATGGTGATAACGTGAAAAGAGAAATTTTATAATATATTTTTGTATACATAAAAACATTACTGAAGAAATTAAAAACCATTTTAGCAGCTTGTGTGCATATTTATTTTCAACATAAATAACCGGCAGAAATCAGAAGTAGTCATTTAATAATTTTAGATGAATATGTTAGAGAATATTCCAGCATCCACAAGCGTCACATACTATATTTAAAATTAAAATTAAAATGTTATTACAAATGAATTAAACATACAATGACGCCGCAGTGGTCAGTTTTTAGTGCACATAACAAAAACAACACAAAATTTTAAAGGAGAGTATGCTTATTAAAATTACGAAATGTGCAAAAATATATAATACAATGATCTCAGTGTGAAATAAGGTTGTGATAACAATGAGATTCTGTGGTTTAAGAAAGACAAAGTGGCATAAACATTCCGCAAGACAAAGATCCTACTTCAATCTTCCAATATAAACGTAAAAATGTTTAATTCGAAAAAAATAGTAATATTAAACGTAAAATTAGTTAAAATAGACAAAAACCACTCTTAAAACGAAAGATTGGCCTAACCAAATACATAGGTGTAATTTCGAGAGTCTACGAAGGATAAGTTATGAACTTTCTGATGGCCATATCAATCCTATAAACTCTTTTAGTTCAGGCACAAATAAAAGCGATACATATTATACAATAAAACAATAACGCTAATAATCATATGTGACGTTCAAACGTGTTACAAAAACCATAGCAAATAACAGATAAAGTAATAGATAATAGCTTAAGACAACGTACATGAAGAAAGTCAATCAGATTATTTACACGGTGCAAATGAGCAGCAATGTGCACATAAAACGTACAGATTCAAAACTAAACAGACGTCGAAAGACCAAAATGATTGTATCCAGTAAGCAAAGATGTTACTTCTTAAAGTATATCACAAAAATAACGGAAACGTGCTTAAATAGCAACAGATTACTAAAATACATAGCCAAAAATAAAGCTTTCCATGCACTTAATAAGCAGGGCAAAGTATTTCAAACGCTCTCGTACTCGAATTATTGCAAATATTTAGAAAAAAATTATCAAAATTTGGTACATAAAGAATAAAAATGTAAATATAACCTACTATAAGTTCGAGTACCGGGTTACCGTAAATTAAAATAAAAAATCCTACAAACGAAGCATTAAAATAATAAAACAGAATAGAAATATAGAAAAATATTTTATTTGTCCTGAATTATTTGCGTGAAAATAATGGAACAGTCGCATTTAAGCCAACCTTACTGAACTTCTGTGACAAAAGTGAGACATCGTCTATTTTTCCTCAAATATTTCAAAACCCTGAAAAAACTAATAAATAACGGCTTTAGCAATCTCAGGGGCCGACATAATAAAATACATATTTGTAAATATTTTTCGTGTAAATCATATCATAATTTTACAGAATTAGTTTCCCATTTACCTGCACCGTAGTAAGCACATAAGAGTTTATTTTGTTGGTTTTCATTTTAGGAATCGTAAACTGTTGTGTTTTCATGTTACGAATCGTAAACTGTTGAGTTTTCATGTTGCGAATCGTAAACTGTTGAGTTTTGACACCAATTCAACAAAAGAGTTAATATCTTAAAAATTTAGTTTTCCAGATCTCTGAATTTTCTTAACATTGAATAATGTTTGACTTGTTTCCGATCTGAATAGTTCATAAATCAATTTCATGTTTCCTTGAATATGTTATATTAATAACGTAAAGGATAAAATATGTAGCAATATGTGCTGAAAATTTAAAGGAGATTGCTATCGTCATGCCAAAAATTCTGCTTCTGCCTAATCATATGCTGTCAAAAATCTTTATACAGAATAAATGTACTTACCAACATATATCGTTTGCCTATAGTAACGAGTTATAATTTCCAAGTAAATCATCTACAAAAGATTATACATATTAAAAAATACATGATTCCAAAATGCAGCGATAAGTTTTTAAGTTTTCATAACACAAATACTTTACACAGCTTCAGTATTTCCGAAAAGTTTGTATATCCCTTGCGAGCAGAAAATATACAGATGTTTCTGATGCCATAACCATGCTCATTAGCAAAGTGTACTAGTTCACAGCAATCTTTCAAGCTCATATGCATTAACCACGTAACCAATGCAGTTTTGCCACAGTGTATATAACATCTTGCTCACATCTGTTTTTTAATGGTGAACGAAATCACATGCTCGCCAGCTCAATAGAGGAAACTGTGAGAAATTTCATGCAGATAGACATGCAGAATCACAACGAAGAGAGATAGTGTGCGGGGACACAGATAGAGCAAGGTTAAGACGTACAGATAGTGCTTTCGTCATACAACGAGGGGCGTGCATGTTGAGTTCAAATTTAAAATACACCCTTCACGTTCATGTTACGGGACCTCGGGATACTTCTCATTTTGTCTTTACTGAATTAGAGCGACACGAAGGAAGCAGGTGTGCCTAGAATGGTAAAGGGGTTAAATGTTACAAACAAATTTTATCGCACTTAAGTTCTTTGCGCTTGTCTTCAATTCCCAAAATAACGCCTTTCGATTACGGTAAGATTTAACAACTGTTCTCTATAAATAATAACTGAGAAGACCTTTTGATCAAACGTCAAGTTACAGAACATAAAGAAAGTATTAATTGTTTTTCAAAAATTTCGCAACTGTTAACGGCGTAGTGAAGATATAGCTAATTACAGTTTAAACCTTTCTAAATAGTCTGCCGCATACACAAAATGTCACCAGCTGTTACCGGCTATATTAAAATCACAGCCGAAACATGACCATACTAACTAGTAAACCAATTTCTTATCATTATTCCGTAAGCAAATATAAATGAGACTCCCCCGTCGAGCGAAACTAGTTGCGTCAAAGTATAACTTCATTTTTATTTTTAATGAGCCGATAATATTCAAATGTTTGTACAGAATAAATAGTACAAAGTATTTGAATGAAAGAACATTAAGAACTCAGTTACGTATATGGCGAAGCTTGTAATTTTACTTATTTTATGTACAGTATTCGTACTAACTACATATGAGGTCACACTTTTCACGATCTTGCCATATTACTGCCAGTAATATGCATAATTAAATATAATTCGGTTCGACTTCTTATTCCATAACAAATACATTTAACACAGAATGTTTGACAGTTGACTATTTCGGCCTTTGTTGTCGATTGGATTGTTGTCGGATCTCCAAGAAACTCATTTAATACCTTCACAACGGCTGTATACAACAAAGCCAATTGTTTAAAATTTACCAGTAGCCATCAGGACGGGAACTTGAAATTTCTTTCTTTAGATTAATGTGAACATTAACACAAAGGTAAATAGTAACATTATTGAAACGGGTGGAGTGAGTGTAGTGTCAAATCAATTCTGGTTGGATTGTAAGGACACATAAACAAAAAATAATGGCTAATTGTAAGAAATGTCAAACTTTACATAGAAATTGAAGGTACAACAACCAAACTAAGTCAATTAACAATCACATGTTGAGAAGAAAGTTGTTCGGTGTTGTCTTACCTGTGAAATAATTCTTAAAAGAAAATAAAAATACTTAATAGCTAATTCCAAGACAGTGTCATTATATTAAAATAGAAATATTTTTATTCATTACTATCGGTATACCTAAACTTATTTGGCATACAAAGATTACACAATTTGAACACAAGCAAATAAATTTAATCTCTTAATGTAATAAATTAGAATTTTAAAGCAGTAAGACAGTTTATAATATGGAATATTGCACTTTAAAAAATAAACCAAACTTAAAGCCGATGGACGTGTTTATAGTTATTGTGTGTACTTAAATTGAATAGCATATGAGAGGATCCAACAAAACAACTTGAAGAGTGCAAACCCAATTCGTTGGAACTGTGTTCTGATGAATGTGGCAATTCAAAAGCAGACTGATCTGGCGCATATTTGATATATTAATTGTTGAATTTAAATATCATATTTGTCACTTAACACGCCATAAACAAGTAAAGATAAAAGTATGCATAACTAGAGATTTAACACATTATTCTTATAAACCTTTCATTTAGTCAGTACACCAGTTACGTGCAAATTTTTGCATTTACCATCTACCCCCTGGCTTTAATGCATAATTTAAAATTGACTCCTTGACAGTAATGCACTGCTGACAATATTGAATATGTGAATAACATATGTTCTTAATATACAAAATGAGCTAGCTACAAACTATCAAAACGTAATACCACACTAATTAATTACTCTTATTTTAACAAAATGTTTACATTGCACACAGAACCACAACACTTAACATAAGTTCTTATCTGTAGCAAACATGTAGCAAAATCGCTGTTTAAAATCACATGAAAAACATTTAGGATAAGTACTGCATTAAAATTTACCTTACACGTTTCACATTAACCGAACAATATACCCACTAGCCAAAGTAAAATTATCGACAGTATTGAAAACAATCTACATTAATGACGAAGGAGCTTGATTGAACACAGACCAGATCTGATTTCCAGGTAACCTTGGAGGTGGTTTCCACCTCGCCCAGACTTTCCTGCAGCTCGACCTGTCATAACATAAACTTATCGAATTGCAGCCTCCGACAGACGGCACTGCAATATCTTTCCAAGCCCAGCATCTGTCAACATCCCCGACCCATTCTCAGGAAAAAAAATAGAAACTTCATACGTTTCAAAATTAAATGAGAAAGTGACAACAATCTCGCAAGTCGTTGTTCCATAATAATCACTCACCACAAAAAGCAAAATGCATAAGGAAAATACAATTTTAAAGACCATATCCTTGATCTTCTTTTTAAGAAATTGGAGTTAGGTGGGACGTACACATTTTCTTGATATCCGCATCACCAGAATCCCAGAAGCCAGCTGATCACATAACAGAAACCAAATAAACGTTTGTTCTTGAATTGCTTTGCCATAAAAAGGCAACGCTTTTTACCCTTCCTATAATTTCTCTAGACAGAGACGGCATTTATTTCCTTAGCCTGATATGATGTTATCGCCTAGCGAAATGCAATTTTCAAGTCCTTATATTTATGATGTTTCATTCATGATTGGTTTCCATAATATTTACTGACCTTCCACAGAATATGCGGTAGCTTGTATTACAAGGATTCACGAGGTTATATACTGGAACCCCAAAAAGTTTACTGGAAATAGATTTCTACAGGTGATTTGAAAGTAACTGACTCGTGGGTTCTATTATATGTGCCTATATTCAATAGTTTACACATAGGGTAAGTTCCTTTACTAGTTAGTGTTTATAAAAGGAATAGACGTATTCATAGTCATTGTCATTTGATCTTCCATTGGTTTGCTTACCTAGGAAGTTCAGCAAACCCAAGTATATTCTGCAGTGATTAGTTCCACCTATGAGCCAAGTAGTCTCTTGGATTCTCCTATCTCTCTCTCTCTCTCTCTCTCTCTCTCTATCTCTCTCTCTCTCTCTCTCAAGCTACATTAATCCCATAAACAAGACAAAAACTTGATACACAAAATCGTTAGCATCTCAGCCCCTTATCCTTCCTTAAGAAAGCAACAGACGTATATTATCCATATGGATTGTATGAGGAGGGAGAGCGACAATTTGACTGAGGTCCCACGCAGGGGTACTTCTCGCGGTATTGTTTTAATGGGGCAGTAGATGTAATGATTGTGACTTTACTATACGTAAAAACTACAATTTGTAATCTATGCTATTGATATCGGTAAGAATATCAAGACGTACTGTGTAAAGCGGGTTGAAGTTAATCAGCATCGAGAGCTGTGGGGATAACCAATCTGGAAAGGGACATTTCATTTTTCATAGATAATGTGAGCATTGACAGGAGTATAGTGGTAGCTGCCATTCAAAATAGACAAATTCTATCAAGAACAAACAAGCCTTAGAAAGGGAAGGGTATCTATGAATTCCATGTAAGAAAATGTGAGATCTGCTGTACAATATCTGGGGTATAACAATAGGTCTGACCATGTGTGATGTGTTAAAATTTGATAAATACTACAATTAATTATAAAATTAGTTTTTTTCCAAATTGGTTGTGGGAGGGATAAAGATTGGTAGTGCTTGGAAAGATAACAGCTTTACTATCACAGGGAGGGGCAGAAAAAATTTGATCTTTGCTGCATGTGACAACTGGAGGAGCTAGAACGGGTAGAGGGGATCCCTCGAAAGAAATCAGAAAATCCAGATTTAACTGTCCACTCAGGCTCAATACAAAGTAAGGACATTATGTAAAATTATTTTTACTCTTTTAACTTACGGCAAGGAGTTTTTCCTTCCTTTCATGAGACAACACAAAATTCTTGCGTCAAGCAGCAAGCGGAGAGAATCGTCAGATTTCGACCACTATTTACTTACATAAAATATTTTAACAACTCAGAAGTAATTGTTTTATAGGCACAATTACCATAATTAAATTAACACTTATGCTGTTATTCACTCAGTGTCAGCACAGTTATGTAGCTTTCTCCTTGGCACTTTGGGGTAGCATAAGTCCATTTCTTGGTGTGGCATGGTTGTAAGAGTTATTCATATTTTCGTGAACGAATATTTTATCTACTTTCCTCAAAAGACTATAGTCATTGTGGTCAAATGGTTTACGTAAGTGTTGGTGTTTTCGCATGACTGAGCGATACATGTTTATAATTTTTAAAACAAACATGAATATTCAAAATGTTCTGCATAACATCCTCATTGTTCGGTGTGTACATCCCAGTTTACATGCTTTACGTGTGTTCCAGAAAATATCTTGAAAACGAAAAGTCAAATAGAACAATAACATAAGATCGTAACTAACCCGTTTGTGTGATAATTTAAAATCCATTTCACTGTAACTACTTGAGAGGACTGGTGACGTTCACTATTTGAAATTCAGTCACTAGAATTATTAAGAAGGCTTTCGTTGTTTCCAACCAAGCAGTTCCAAATAAAATTTTGTGTAAAAGAAATGGACAGCTAGATTTTAAGACCTGCAAAATTTTTTTCATTTATTGTATAACTTTTCTATAGACTTAACGTGCAAGTCAGTTTTCAGTGGAATATTTTGTTTTATTATACAGCTATTCAAAAATTACCTTTCAGAATAAAGCCTTATCATTTTAATGTTTCCAAGTGAATATTAAACACTAATCCATCTGCTGAAAATTTACTTTCCATGTTGAATCAGAATACGATATGCAATTTTTTAACCTAATAACTTAATAACATAATAATTAACGTAATACATTTTTAGTCTATAACTTTCAAAATTTTTAAATTGAGAAATAATTTACCAGTGTCTCCTTTAGTTTTACTTGCTTACTATTTTATTTAATATTCTGAAAGGTTTATATTTTTGTTATTTGTGCAACATGAAAACAGATTTTTTTAAATTTCAACATGTAAATTAGCACTTAGTAACTCTTCATTATTTTCATGTACAAAGTATTTGAATCTGCTTTCTACACTGATCTGTGTTTAGTAGGTGGTTAAACGGAAACTCTCTGCTTGAGCTCTCATTATAGTGTTGTAAATGATGTAACAGTTCGTACGGCAGTGATCCTTGGCACCCAATTGGTCGCGCATGTACCGGGGTCAAGACCACAGTTTACCTCACAGCGCTCGAGCGATCATTGGGAATCTAGAGTCGTGTTGTGGCATCCTATGTAATTACCCGAAAATATCTAAACTAAAACTAACCTAGGGTTTCAGGCAAGGAGTAATCTACATCCCTCTGTCTGCAAAGAGTCCCTTTATTTACTAATGCTACCAACGAGAAGTGTTTTGGCGTCTGGGTTGGAGGTTACACTGAGGCCACTGGTGTGATGTGCAGAGTGCGAGTTTCAGCAATAGCAGGCAACAAATTACCGGTGGCAAACGATAATTCTGACAAAAAAAAAATGTAACAATGTTGTGTTCTGCAAAGGATGAGAAGAGAGTAATGATGAGTTAGTATTCAGTTAATTTTGCCTTAATTAAATTTCCATGCCAAAAATTATACAAATTAATCTCCTTGTCATCGAAAAAATACATCAATTGCTAATGAGCCGACAACAAACGGGTCGCTTAATGAACGCCACCTTTATAGCGATGGCATAACTGATTGGCTGTTAGCATTCCTAAACTGTTTTCCCGCCAATCAGTAACCTCACTGCTACCAGGAGAATAAGCAATGCTGCCATAAAGACACTGTCACACTGTCAGATTTTCCCCTTCAAATATATCTGATAAAATAAAATTCGAATATGTAATGCAGCCACCAAAGTTTGCAATTAAACATATCTGGTCAAATATTCCTGTATTTTTTTCAAACATATCACATAGTCAAAGTCTTTTATTTGATGGAAATTGTCACGCTTTTTTTCCTAAACGTAATTTTCAAAGCGGGATAATGATGCGTTGACATGCAACGAGTTTAAAGAATAAGTATCCATAACTTTGTGATTTATTTTCCCTTTCAAACTAAATTTTATACTTACTTATAAAATTACTTACAATAATTTTCATCGCGCTGCAAATACGGATAGTATTTAGCTTTTCTTGTATTTTTGTTAGTTTGGTTGAATGTGCACTTCAACGCATATATATGTATAATTTTGAGCAAAATATGTCTTCTAGATGTGGATACTATTCCCAAAATTTACAGAGTAATTCGAAACATTTGAAGAATGACTAATACGCTAGCAACCCTTTCAGAAGTAAATAGTGATGTATTATCAGGACGTATTGTTTACAGTTGAGCATCACAATAGCAACCCTTTCAGAAGTAAATAGTGATGTATTATCAGGACGTATTGTTTACAGTTGAGCATCACAATAGCAACCCTTTCAGAAGTAAATAGTGATGTATTATCAGAACGTATTGTTTACAGTTGAGCATCACAATAGCGTCTAACAAGATTGCAAAAGATGTTCACAAATGTTTTCGTCTACTTCCATACACTTGGCCGCAAGATGATGAACCACACATGTTGCTCTACGTATCTGCACATGGCTGTCGTTGATTTCTGTAGCGGTATGCATGATACGTGCAAGTAGTTACTCACATGTCTGTGGATTCCTTCGGCAAACAATAACCTTCAGCCATCCCCGTACGTAATAATCGAGTGGTGATATATCTGGATAACGACGAGGCCAGGCGGGGAATACCGCCTCATCCTATCCATCTCTCAAGTAAATGCACATGTAAGTGTTGAACCACAGCACAGGAGGAAGTGAGGAGGTGCGCCACTATGCTGGGAGATCATACGTCTCACTGCTAACGGAATATCCTTAAGTAACAGCGGCAGTTCTTCTTGCAAAAATCGCAGATGCACCACACCAGTCAAGCGTCCAGGGAAAATTAATGGCCCAATCAGCTGATCTTGTAGAACACCATACCACACATTGATACTGAAACGGTGTTGGAAACTCCTTTCCATTGTAGATTGGGTATGCTGATTGTCAAATTACTCTTTAAATACTGGGTATAGGACCTACATATATATGACATATTTTTCTCCAAATTATAAAAGGAATAAGCCCCGTGGGTGACGATGACTCCTCGTGAATGATACTGCATGTAATAATTAGCTCCATATTAATTTTTTGACATTGGTAACTATTTTAAAGTTTACTGGGGTCGGAAATAATTTGTTATGTGCACGATTCTGGTTGATTATGATTGATAGAACTCGTCGAACAGCCAACACATTTTCGTTCGAGCACAAAGTGCCACGAAACGTGTTTCGGAAGGTGGCGGGTCCGCGTTGGCTGAGAAGTTAGCCTGCTCGCCTCCCACCAGGGCGAAGCGGGTTCATTCCTCGGTCGGGTGACTCCCGGATTTTCGCACGTGGGAAATCGTGCCAGACGATGCCGCTGGTCGGAGGGGTTTTCTCGGGGATCTCCCATTTCCTCCGCCCCTTGCATTTCAGCGCTGCTCCATACTCAACTCGTTTCACCCCCCCCCCCCCCCCCCATCGGCTGTCCAGACGTCGCTGTTAAGAGCCGCTCAAATCTCTTCACTCACTCACCCGCTCGGAAGGTGGCACGCGAGGCGCACGACCTTGAAAAGGGGGCGTGGCCGGAGTGGGTAGGGGTGTGTTGGAGGGGGAAGAAGGGGGAGGAGCCTACCTGAGTGACGGGGTTCTCGCCGGGCCTGTAGACGACATTGTGCAGCGGTCGCTTGCGGCCCACGTAATTGACGCACACGAACTCCAGCAGGCTGGCGTATATGAAGCACATGCACACGCCATCCCACACGTTCATCGCCGTCAGGTTCGACACCACGGGCAGCGTCCCGCGGAAGCCGTTTGACGTAGTGAAGAAGTTGAGCATCGTTGTAACACCTGCAAACACACACACACACCTCACACTGCAAACATTCTTACACAACTCTACTTTATCTCATCTTTTTAAAACTTTGCGGACTATACTCGAGTGTAGTTTGGGCAAAACTTGTTTGAATATTTTAATTCCACATCAAAAAAACAAAACCGGCCTGGGTAAATTTAGATAAATTCCCTATTTCATAAGGATTTTAAATACGAACTTATACAACATCAACAACGAACTCCGTAAATGAAGGACAAATTTTTGTATCGTTACGGAAATAAACACAATGGTATGTACATCCTGTTACATACTAAATAACGTTTGGTTGGAAAACGGTTAATTCGGCTCTCCATGGGTTGGCAGCCGGCCAATACGGAAAGACTGGTCTCTTTTTGACCAGTAGAATGGTGTTAAGTTACTATAGAGACCAATAGAACAAGGTGTCTCTGCAGCGGTATGGATATAGGTGGCTAACGTCTAGTTTGTCTTTAAAGCTGGTAAAAATGTGCCGACGTCAAAATGTTAAATGCTTCTTGTAATAGTTTTGGAGCTGCGCTACGCTAGCGCCTTTCTCTTGGCCCGTAAAGAGTCTGGAAATATTTATATACACTGTTCATGGTAAAATGAGCACTTTGAAAGCTCTGCTTAAGATTTACTTGTATGCGTATTGTGTTGTCTTACGTCTTATGTAAAATTAACATTGTCATGAGCCTCGTCGCTTTATTCATGTGTAGGTCAGGTGAGACTGTGGAATTATTACAAAAGTAAATATGTTAACAATTTGGTTAATTTTTACACGATGCGTAAAAAGATAGTAAGCGAAGGAATAATTTAAGTTATTATAAATGGTTACAGAACACTTTATATTCGACGTTAAGATATCGAAATACTTTCCATCCATCATTACCAATTTTACTGGGTGTATTTCACTCAGTGCGCCCATTAAAATATATGTAAGCAGAGACAGTGACTTTTTCTAAGGTTGATTTCAAAAGTACTCACTTTATCGTGAACAGCATTTAGTGAAGTTGGTATTCTGGTTAGGTGGTGTGTACTGATTGGCAATAAATAAGCCAATGATGAAGTTCACTTGGTCGTTACGGAAAATAAAAACTAGTGCAATGGCTGGTGTGATCGTAAATGTACAAGTTCGAATAATGGCCGCTTGTAGCTGTCAGTTCGTTAACGCTTTGCGAATTACTAAAGTCTTACGAAAATGTTGCCAATTGTTCATAATGACTCTTCCGTAGGTTTGTAAGCATTACGGACTGTACTGCTGCATTTATTAGAATCAATTGATGAAAGCTAAATTCTGTAAAACTGTGTTGTCCTTCTGCACATGTGTTTCTGCGACGTCAAAACAGATTCTGATTGGCTACCGGCGGTGACAACAAGACAGTAGTGGCCATCAGCAAGCGAAAGATGAAGTTGACCTGCCATATGCCAACCACCACGACTAATCGCAGGGCGACCACGGTGGCTTTCCTCGGGGTGCTCTCGTTTCCCTCGCATTTGCATTCCGCCGCTATTTCGCCCTCACTTCGTTTCACCGTCATAAGTGAACAATACCACGCTGTAAAGGGCCGTGCATAGTATCTAAACTCAACTACTATAGTCGCGCTGGCCTAAGAACAGACTTGGTTCCACCTACCCAAGTGGAAGAGAGAGGCAGCAACCACAGGTAGACGATTCTGCTATAACATCTTCCCTCCTGCCTTACCACCGTCATAAGTGAACAATACCACGCTGTAAAGGGCCGTGCATAGTATCTAAACTCAACTACTATAGTCGCGCTGGCCTAAGAACAGACTTGGTTCCACCTACCCAAGTGGAAGAGAGAGGCAGCAACCACAGGCAGACGATTCTACTATAACATCCTCCCTCCTGCCTTACCACCGTCATAAGTGAACAATACCACGCTGTAAAGGGCCGTGCATAGTATCTAAACTCAACTACCATAGTCGCGCTGGCCTAAGAACAGACTTGGTTCCACCTACCCAAGTGGAAGAGAGAGGCAGCAACCACAGGCAGACGATTCTGCTATAACATCCTCCCTCCTGCCTTACCACCGTCATAAGTGAACAATACCACGCTGTAAAGGGCCGTTCATAGTATCTAAACTCAACTACTATAGTCGCGCTGGCCTAAGAACAGACTTGGTTCCACCTACCCAAGTGGAAGAGAGAGGCAGCAACCACAGGCAGACGATTCTGCTATAACATCCTCCCTCCTGCCTTATCACTGTCGTCCAATTGTTTCCTTTCCCGGGGAGAAGTGGCCCGTCATTGGCAGAACTCCCCAAGTTCTGAGTATCAGCGGCGCTACTATAGCAGCTGGTAAAGTTACGGATAGATGAGCAGCCAATCAGAGTTCACCTGTCGCCTGGACTATAAACAGCGGTGTAAACTCGCCGTAGCTGTGATAAATCGAGTGAAGAGATTTGGGCGGCTATTAACAGCGAGATCTTGAGAGCCGATGAAAGGGCGAGGGAAACGGGAGATCCCCGACCAACGGCATCGTCCGTCACGATTCCCATTTGTGAAGATCCGGTGACCCGGCCGGGGATTGAGCCCGGTTCGCCTCGGTGGGAGGCGATCGTGCTAATCGCTCAGCCACCGTGCCCCCCCCCCCCCCTCCGAGAGGATGTTGAGTTCTGAAGCAGTTGTTAAGGGTTGCGGTAGGGTAAGGGGTGAAACAGATGAAAAGTGCGAGCTGGTTTCAAAGGACGTAAATAATCAGAAGCTACACAACCGCCGGATAGGGGATGGTCATACCCATATAGTCAGAAGTATAAGTAAGGAAGAAGGAAGCGTGGTAGGTTATCAAATGGAACTTGGGTCTGTATTATTCCATCCTCTAACTTCATCACAAACCAGCCCGGTGCAGAGGAGTGAAACAACAGCATGCATCCCGAAACTATAGCTGCAGAAACAGGAAAGTGGCCTCAATGCCCAGTAAAAGACGCGGCGTCATCAACCTATCACTGCGTGGAGACGAATGTCTTCCATGCTGGGTGAGCAAATAGGGAATTTAAAGACAGCACGATGTAGCCAACCAGACACAAGGCACGAATACAAAATAGCACAAAGCTATTTTGTGATTATGAGAGCTTACATTAATACAATAACTACGCACTATTGCTTGTGTGGCACCGCTCTGATGTTTGGGCTCTTTTCGAAGGGTAAGTTATATCAAATAACAACAAAATGCTAAATTATTTTCAGTCTATATTCCTTGAACCAAGGCAATATGTCAAGTTTAGTGTGAGTGGAAAGATTTGTGCGGCTCTTAACAACGAGGTCTTGAGAGCTGATGAGGGTGAAATAAGTTGAGAATTGACCAGCGCCGGAATACAAGCGCGGGGGAAAACGGGAGATCCCTGAGAAAACCTGCCGACCAGTGGCATCGTCTGGCACTATTCCCACTTGCTAAGATCCTAGGTGACCCGTCCGGGGATTGAATCCGGTTCATTTCGGTGGGAGGCGAGCAGTCTAACCGCTCAGTCAACGCGGTCCCTGTGAAACAATATATATTTAGAAAGAAGATTTTAATAAATCTTTATAAACAAATACAAACTGTAAAGAATTCACAATGGGGAACTAAATTCAAGATATTTAATTTTTTCAGTCATTCACATAAAAGATAAATATTTGGAAACTTTTAAGAAGAACAAAACTAAAAACACGAGACAATACAAATATTGTGTAAACTTTAATATCAAATTTCAAATTAATAATAATTTAATTATAAAATAATAATTAATTAACTAACTAACCGATTTATTTTAACTGCTAAATTATTTTGGCACAAGTGAAAGCCAGTCTTCGTTTTGCATCCATATTTTGGAACCGCTAATATAGGCAAAAGGTACCCGTTGTGCGAAACGATTGTCATTTAATGGATTCCACTGTAATTAATAAAAATTTACTTTTTAGATTCGGTGCTAAATGCTTATATACCTGATAGGCTACTTTATGGGGTCTCAGCAAATATAATTATGTGACGTTTAGAGCCTCTGTTCCAGTCAAGGCTGAGATTTATATTGTCTCTCTCGTTATGATCTATTTCCAGTTATTCCGGTGAAAGTGTAAAAATTCCCACCATACATCACTCATTAATACAGTATTCTGAGAATTTAGAAATGCTGGTAGCACAAGCAGGATATTTAGGCACGAGCAAGGCTGTGATGCACGCGTTATGTAATAGTGATTTACTGGCGGCCACCGACATCTTAACTAGCCAAGAAATTGTTTATAGTGTTACCGTCCACATTTCAACACGCTTGGAGTTATCCATCAAACATTTTGCGATTATATTGTGGCCGTTTTCCTGTCAATGCACATTTATACAGTTTCTCTGCTTCTTATGATATGCGTTTTCACGAGTAATGCAAGGAAAAATATTTACGAAAAAAAAAAAATAGCCATTTAGTTTATATGAACGTTATCCAGGTTGTGAAGTAATTTCTGGTAACTTAAAACATATTGTTATCGATCTTCGTGGTTCGTACCTCTTAGTGATGTTGATAAGTTCACAACTTACTAACTTACAGTGGCGTGTGGTGAAACTGTTGCGAGGTAAGGTGGCGCTTGTCCGCTAATGTACTGTGTTGGAGCACGCAGCAGGGACCAGTAAAAACTGTGGAACCTAGGAAACCTGAATGTGTATCAACCACTCACAACGAACAGGCAAGGGAACCGTTATGCATGTCCTGTGACGTCACCTGCCGAACTGCGTTTTAACGGTGGGTGTGAGCTAACGTCAGCTTACCTTGCAACAGTACACGATGCGCCACTGCTGCCTGAATTAACTTCACATTTGCGCATTCATGCTTGTTAATAAGCTGCTCCTTCCAAACAACCATATAACTTCCGACATCATTAGTTAATGTACACACACTAAGAAAGAGTATTCCTTCGTACGAAAAATTATATCTGTTCAGCCAAGAGAATATTTGAGTAGTCGCACGCAAGTTGCTGCTGCCAGATACTACATATCGCTGACTGAAGAAAATGCGAGGATAAGCAGAACTGAGATTTGACAACTAGCCAAACATACAAATAATTTGACTTCACCCTTCTTTTGACGCAGTGTGTATCCCCAAAACATCAATTTTAGCGATAACTTTATTTCGGGTGCTACTGCTTAAGTTTATGGTAAGCCTTAAGTTATGGAGAAGTTATTTTCCCACGGCAGTGGGATTAGTAGAGATGAGGAAACAAACCAATCATAACTCGCGCAGGGACGGCATTCCACTCGAGCCAGAACGTGATGAAGGATGACGTCACCAGGATAATCCCCGGGATGAACACAGTCGTGAAGTAGAACGACCGATCTCTCGTGAAGATCAGGTCCACCTTGAGACAGCTGTAGTTACCTGCGGCAGGGGAAAAAATATCGTGTCTCACAAACATGGAAACAATCTTCCGAATTAATTTTCAGCGCACAGTAAAACATTGTACGTTTTACAGACAATTCTTCGGAAACTAGTTGCCGAAGATTCTCGTGTAAGCGCACTACAATTGAAATATCGTATCTTAACAATATACTGTTTATGAAACATAAAAAATTGTTTATGTATTTAAATATTTATAATTCACATGAAGTATAAGGTATTTATTAATATTTTACACATTCCACAGTAATGTGCCGTAAAATATCATTCGGCAACTAGCTTTAAAGAATTGTGTGAAAATACAAAAAAAAAAAAAAATTTAATTGAAAAACTAAAATTCTTACATTAAACTGCTCTCGCATTCAGTTAAATTCGTATAGATGAAAGGGGAAAAAGACAGGAATTGCATAGAATTAGTACTCCGTGACTTGTGTCCAAAATGAGTGCTTTTGAAGGCACTGCTAAGTTTCTACGTTAAGCCCATACTGATTGCGTATCTTTCCGCGTACATATTAAAATAAACACTGCCATGTGACTTCTAGCTGATATTTTCATCAGCTGGCTCGTATATCCAATGCATACTCGTTAAATAAACAACAGAAAGTAATAATGAACTTAATGGGCACTATTAACAAGTACACGTTAATTTCAGTCAATAATATTGGGAGTATTGATTGATGTTCATGGTTCATTTTCTGTTCGGGTGTAAATTAATACCTTTAACACTTCCGATGTCATAAGAAAATTAATTTGGTTTTAGTTGTCAACATAATGGCAGATAAATTCTTATTCCCGTTATAAAAAGAATGTTGTAAAGTTACAAACGTTCACTTCTAAAAATGTGAATAGCTGAAACTCCCGACCGTTAAAGAAAGGCAAGCTTTTAGATAATACGGTGTATTTGCTCATTCATACAGAATACAACGGGCTTTAAAAAAAAAAAAGTTATTTAATCTGAGAATTATGTTTAACAACAATAGCATTATATTTCAAAAATACCTCACGATTTCACAAATTAATATCTTAATACAAAACTACGCCCAAGCAAATGGCAGGCGTTGCTATTACATTAGGAGTAACCAAAACAATGATCATGAAACACAATGGCTGAACAGAGTTGATACGAGTTTTTACAGCAGACTTCCAAATTACTATTTGTCACTCAAAGCGAGTTTCGTGTGAATTCGTCCAGCCACGCAGATTTTAAAAGACTTAACACTAACATTTGGTAAGGTCTTCTGCGTTGCCTACGAAAATAAAAGTCACATATCGCTTTCGAAATTAAAATGTCTAGCACTGAAATAAACGTAACTTAAAAACTAACAACACAGCACCTAGCTGACAACAATGTATTTCATGAAACTGCATCCACGCATTTAATGCAGAATTAATTTTTTTTTCCCAAATTACCTAACATAAATGTAAGGCGTGGAAGCTAGTACTCACTGTTTAATATATCGGCTCATACAAATTACACCATTCGGAAACGTATTCCAAACATCAGAAGAATGTTTCACGTGCAGTGTAAGACATTTCCACGGCGTTGTTTTTCCAAAAACGAGCGACATAAGTGCCTACACTGAAAGGAAAGTTTTGTTGGCGGCTACCGAAACAGTTTGGTTGATGCTTTCCAAGACGAAACTTTGGTGCTGGTAAAATACAGATTGTGGTGCCCAATAACACGTAGATCGACAAGCACCAACGCTATTTAGTACTCACTAACATATTTATAAACATGTTTATAAACAAATAATCTATTGGCTGCCACCGAAACATTTTGATTGCAGCAATAGCATTAATGTCATCCACATAAATAAAAATTTGCTGCGACTGCAAAACTACATCCATTATATTCTGTACATGCGCTCTGGCTGGCATATTTCAAGTGGTAATACTTTCTGTCTAGCCACGACGCCATATTTGTCCGTGTTCATTTCTTTGCATCAGGTTACGAACTAATTCATTAGGGATATTATTAAAAACATAGTGTACGCCAGTCATTTCTTATAAATAAGTAAATGTTACACTTAAAATATTCCAGAATGCAAACTTTCTGTGAGGTAAAGTGTGAAGGCATTGTCAGGGGCACAACATATTATAGACTTAATTATTTAAATGCTCCAGAATATACGTTAACGTTGAGCAAGGTGGCACAACAGTAAAACTCTCAACTCTCACGTGCGAGGTTCAAAGTTAGAGTCCCGCTTCTGGCGAAGTATATTTTAGTTGTTGGTGACCAAAAACGTAATTTTGTAGTTGCCGCTAAATACTGGAATGACAAAAAAGTTTGTCGGTGCTACATAATATTTTGTGATGTCTATATTGACAAAACGAATTTTATGGCCACCAATAACATTTTGTTGGTTACCACAAAACCGTTTTTTCAGTGTAGTTATCAAATCATAAGCTGAAAATCGTGTAAATAATAAATAACATACACATTTAATAAAGCTTTCAGAATAGCAACACACGTCGCAAATAAAACACAACACTCTCATGCGAAGTTTCTTCAAGTTTATTCGAAGTGTAAAATTTACATTTATCTCAACTGCATGAAGCAACACATTTTCCAGGTCGGCCTGTTATGTGAAACTTTAGAATTTCTTGAACAAGTAACTATGTTGCAATGCAGTACAAAGCAATGACAAATAATGCCACTTCACTCAGAACATGTATAGAAATATTTTATTCTTTACGTTAAAGAACATTTCATTTCAGTAGTTAACAAGCTGGCACTTAAAACACGTTGGTAGTGGACCGCTGTTTGTTTACACACTAGCGCGGACAGGAAGAAAGAAGCTAAATCAAAACAGTGGGCCAGCGCCAAGTGATGGTGTGAAAGACTTAGGAACACCACTGTATTGCAATCACGGAAAATTATATTCTTTTTTTTGCATACAACAAAACATGACATGAATTGCAGGCGACAAATATGTTCTTACCTTACTGCTTGTAAGACGTTCTAACGAAGGAATATTTATCGTAGTTCACTCTTAACTTAACTGTGCGTATTGTGATAAGTGATTATGTTAAGAGTAGGATGTAATGAAACATTTTCTGTCAAGTAGTTGTTTGCGCGAATACGCGTATCTAGATAAATAAATGTTCTGCAATTACGACTTTTTGTCAGCAAAAATAAACTATTATCTATGCCTCTATTTCTTTTTTACTTCTGTCATAACAAGTGCATTCTTGGAGAAAAAATGTGTGAAATGGTGAAATATCACATTTTTAAAGCTTTTGTAAGCAGTTTTATTAAAGAGCAAGAGAAAAGTACAAAGATATGGGCGTAGCTTAATCTGTGGGCTTTCATAGCGTGTAACAAAATTCTACTGTTACAGATCTGAATTGCACAGTACAGCGTCACGACGGAAACACTGCACGCCTTGCACGTAGGAGCGATGAGGCACTAGGCGTGCGTGTAATTGTCGCCCGTATCGCCCATTCGCTTCTTGACCTTGGACGCGGGGTTCTCACGGAGGTCCATCTCACTCTTAAGATATACGCAGTTACAGGTAGGGATATTTTTCAAAGTGCTATTTCAAGAGCACTCACTTAATCGTGAACCAACTTTAGATATCTGTAACACTAGAAGGCACAGGATGAAATGCATTGTAGAGATGGCGTGTGATCAGCTAGTACCGGAGCAGCTAACACAGTCTTACCTCTCCAGCTGCTGGCGGAACAGGTGACAGTCGCGTTCTGTATCAGGTAGGCATTCTGTGTTTTCAGACTCGGCGACTTCCGTAATGTGTCCTCGTCGTTCTTCCACACGTAACTTATGGCGGGCTTCTCATACGATACTTCGTGCAGGAAACAAAACAAATATCCACAAGCTTGCTTTTGCCATACAACAATAAACAAGACTACATCTACAATTTATGGTACTCACCGCATATGGTTTACCAACTAATTTCTTGTTACCGAAATTAAAATAGGATTTATTTTGTGGAAAATTGTGGACTTATATTTTTTTAATGACCAAAATATATTTTGCTGGTAGCTTTTGAATTGCTCTTTGGATTTTTCTTTCAATCATTACTACACAATTTTTGGTTACATCTAAGTAACGTTTTGCACACTAGACTTTTTTTTTACAAAATGAATATTAAAAATAATATTTTAACCGTTTTGGCTTTTTTTTTCTGTGAAAAATATTTATTTATTTTATGGTTCCGTATTTTAAACTCCGACTGGAATATAAGTTTGTAATTAAGTGTAATTTAATGAAAAAATGTTTACTCCCATTAATGAGAGATGTATATTGCCTGAAACTCTAAACACCGTGATATTAATACAATAGATTCAGATCAATATTAGAAATCCAAATAATTATATGGTACCGAGAACCAAAAGTCCAACATTTTAATAAGGGTTTTACGACTTTTAAAACAGTAGTCTTAGGCTAAGATTTTCAATTACTCTTAACGATAACTGTTACTAATAAAGTTTATTAAACAAGAAAAAAAATTATCCAACGCAATGTAAGTAATTTGGTGACCTTTTGGTCTTTTGGTCTTGCAATGAAACTGGCATTGAACCACAACTGCAGTTAGAAAGTAACGGATCCGTTTCATTTGATAGCATGCCAGTGACTTATTGCTAACATTTGGAAGAGAATCCTATTTACTCACTGCTTTCCATTGAGAAACTGCACAGCGGGTCATCGAATGGAAAGATGTTGAGAGATCCTTGACAGGAAAGAATAAGATGTCGCCTGAAAAAATAATTAACAAATTGTTTCCCAGAAGAAATATTTTTACTTGTATATACACATATACATTTGTACATATTCATTACCTTCTATATACATATCACAACAGTTCTATTGAGAAATACGAGAGACATTAAAACAATATTGGCAAGCAACCACATACATTTAACCAGAAATTAACGTGGTACAGCATATTCAGATAGCATCTCAAATTGTCGATATTATAGGAGGAGAGAAGAGCAACTTCTATTAAACAAAGCACTGGAAGTGGTAGTTTAGAATGTTATACGGCTAAATATTGGTAATTGCTTGCATTAACTGATTGAAACAAATCAAGTTCAGTGGTATAATTTAAATGATGTAACTGCTTTTGGTTACAAAACTTTCGGATTATTAGTTTTTAAAATAATTCTCTTGTTTTTGTTTATAATTGAAACTAAACATTTAAATAATAGCCTTTGGAAATTGTTATGACATATGCATAATATTTCAGTGACAAAAATAAACGAAAATATGAAATACTGAAGTGGTTATTTTCAAACAAATGAACTCAAAATTAGGTACTATAATTTCGCGGCTATAAAAAAATTCAACAAATGATCGTTTTGTTGGTTTCAGTGGTTTGGCGTTTCTCAGTTGCACTTAAAAGAATCGCTATTATGTGTCTAATAGCAATTTACACAAAAGAAAGGAATATAAATAATATTATTTGTAAATGTCATGTTCTTCTCACGAAATTGGATCCTTAAGCGATTCTTCACTGAATGTGAACCTTATCCTTTGTTGGTTCGTAGCACTTCAGATACTACAAACGCCTTTTAAATGCTGTCAAAAGATGTTGTCTACCGTAATTATTACTTTTATTTACAACACGTACATTAGTAATTTAAATAATTTAAAGAAAGTGAAAAATGGACGGTATTTATTATCGCATGCGTGGGTGAACAAATTTGCAAATTGTATACTATATTTTCTGTGAAAGGTCCTACTAATCGAAATATGTCTACTAGCGTAGCGTTGTGGGCCCTGGTGGGAGGCGAGCTGGAGGAGTTCCCCTGCTATGCGAGGCGACATGGCGAGGGGTCTCAGGTGTTCTAATAACAGGCAGCAAGAATAATTCAGGGCAAGGTTGACTGCTGACTATAAAAGGCCAAGTGCACGCCCTCAGAAGTACCAGCTCCAGATCGCCGCCACGCTGCGTCGCGAGATGTCCAGAGACGACGCCGGCCAAGAGCGAGCACACCACGTCACCGCCACACCGGGCAGGGGGCGCTATCGTCTGAAGCGAGTGACTTCTCTTAGTTAAACAGAGGCGAGAGAGCGCAGGGACAGCCCCGTTAGGCGACGACATCACGAGGTTGGCTTAGGTGCTAGGGAACTGCGAGAGATAGCATCCTGCAAACCAGTATAATTGATAATACAGCGGAGAAAGTTTAACGGAGATTTGTAAACGAATTAGCTGCTGAATTAATTAATGTATTAGTGATTGTGAATCAATAAATGTGTCTCTAGTCTTATGTGTTAACTATCTATTTGATTTAACCTCTAGTTACGATCCCCATAACTATCTTCTTATCTGGTGTCAGTCCTCAGCAGGACGCGCCAGAACAGTAGGAATAGCATACATTTCTCCTAGGGCTTTCATCCGTTAAACTGGCACGAAAGTCGAAGTTATACAATGTTGTTATGGTCGGAGGTTCTTATTGTAGAAAAAAAAAGTTTGCTGTCAGTATTCAACCCTCGCTGATCCATATCTTACGGGACCGATTGAAACCCTGAATTATCCCTATTTCGGGACGTAAAAGGTAGCCTTCGGTCATTAACAGTGGAGCT
Source organism: Dryococelus australis (assembly GCA_029891345.1). NCBI lineage: Eukaryota > Metazoa > Arthropoda > Insecta > Phasmatodea > Phasmatidae > Dryococelus > Dryococelus australis. Next base: position 8,869,416 of record CM056997.1, read on the forward strand.
GCGTGTATTATAGGACGTGTTGCAGTGTCATGTGTGACTTGTTGCAGGAGCGTGATTTGCTAGTCATTTTATGCATGAGTTTAAACTGGGACGAACTGTGAAAAAGACGTTTAGGTTGTTCACGGCTAATTGAGTACTTTTTTAATCAGCCTTTAAAAAAAGTAACTGGCCCTAGCTGCAAATATTTTAACGGGCACGCTTAGGGCCGATTGTACCATCCTGATTCGAAACTCGATCTGAGATCGTATCTAAGCTCGACACTGAAAACTGTTGCACCATTCGAGTTCAGAGATGGACTGAAGATCGAGATTAAGTTCATTTCGAACCGCTGAAATTGGCAATTCGAAATCTCGGTCCGAGATCAGCAGACATCGTCGACAAAAGTAATTTGGAAATACGCCTACTTCCATGACGTCATATATTACGAACCAATACCAAAATTTGTCTCATACATAGCATCGATCTCTCCAAGATCGACGAATCGGAGATCCAGAATCATGAAATTTCGTTGGTTCACCACTTTTACATTGTAACAAATATCAAACTGGATTCTGGTTCGGAACTAGGATCATTTTATCTCGGATCGGGGAATATGTTGGTGCAACCGGCCCTTAGGCCTACTGACATGCGCTCATGCAGTAAAGTTGATAACGATGGAGGGTAAATGGTTCCATGTTTTATCGCTGAATTAAAAGTGTTGTGTAAACTTTGTGAAAACTGAAATGATTTCTTTTCTTTTTTTTAATATAAAGCGTGAGAATGATCAAATTTATGAAAAGTTTGATTTTCTAATAATGTCATCATTTCGCTTGATAGACGTACGAATAATATGATCGTACCCAATACAATGTTAATCTTACATATGGCGGAAGAATAAACACTGTGCACTCAAGTAGATCTTTTGTTATGGATGTCAGAAGTGCCTGGTTTATGGTGGACACCCTTTGTCGAGATGCAGTGAGGTAAGCGTGTGGGCCGAAGGCACAACAGCAGTACACAAGGGCTCGGGTCACTCTAACTCCCTAAATAAGTTCAATTTTCTCAACACGAATCAAGTATGAAGAGGTTCCTGTGTGGATGGCAAGAACTCAGCGTTAGTCTGACAATCATCGCAGTGCTCACCTCTGCAGCTCAGGAAAACAATGCAGACAAAAACAATACAATGCAGACAAAAACAATACAATACCGCACCAGAATATATTATCCTCGGAAAGTGTGTTGAAATATCATAAGTGAACATTATTATATAGATAAGACTGATGACACGTGGTGTCGTAAAGTAGTTAGTACAGAAGAGAGTTATGTTTGTCTGAGTTATTTATATAGATTTGGTCTTCAAGGTATAACTGCTAAATGTGGAAGCAGATTTGGTCTTCAAGGTATAACTGCTAAATGTGGAAGCAGATTTGGTCTTCAAGGTATAACTGCTAAATGTGGAAGCAGATTTGGTCTTCAAGGTATAACTGCTAAATGTGGAAGCAGATTTGGTCTTCAAGGTATAACTGCTAAATGTGGAAGCAGATTTGGTCTTCAAGGTATAACTGCTAAATGTGGAAGCAGATTTGGTCTTCAAGGTATAACTGCTAAAGGTGGAAGTAGATTTTTGGAGTTTGGTTTTTCTCCGTAAACGTCATAATTCAGGAAACCCGACGTTTACCAGTATAGCTGAATTGGATCGTCCGGAAATTATTTGCTGAGAGACATTTCCAGTACATGAAGGGGTTATCGATCAGACTGCTGTCGTTAGTATTTATGCATCACCTGTTTTGTTATCTCGTAGGCCTAAGAAGATTGAAGTTTGAGCTTGGCGATGAAATATAGATGTATAGAAAATTAATTTTCACAACTGGAAATTTCTATATTCTTAGTCATCTAGAGCTTGTGTATAATGCATAAATGTCAATAAAGTTTGTTTGACCGAAGTTGATTATCTGGTTCTCATTTTGTGTCGTAAAGTTATACATTTAGAAAAATTTCTCTAGTGTGTGTCACGTTATAGCTAGTATAACATAGTTAGCCTATAGAGTGATGCGATTAGCCATTCCCCAGGTTAAATTTAGCATTGGAGGTAACACATTACGGCTGGTAGTTCTTATCTGATGTTTGTTTAGCTTATATCTTTGCTGAGATTTTGCATCCCAGCGCTATTCTCGTGTTGTCTAAGTGTATGTATCCCCAGCATGTGCAGCCTTTTTGTACGTTCGACACACTGAAGTGCTAGGAACAGCATTGATACGCATCCAAAAAACACATCAGCACAGCTCACAAGGCACTGAAACGGTGTACTGTTTCTGACTGGTAGAATCTGTACCTATATGACATTAACTGTCAACCATGGCTCTTTATTGGATAATAATAAGGGTAAAATATAGTCCCATATTTACTTCTAACATTACGCCAGAAATATTATTAACCTGAAAAACATAATTCCAATAATGTTTAATAATAATAAATTCTAATAAATTGGGGAAAATAATCCGAATTCTACAAATCAAATAATACATATGGATTTATATAAATTCTAACAACGTTTACGATATCCTTTAAAAAGAAGTTTAAAGCGTGTGCGACTTACTTAAAACGATTTACAATGGCAGTACAGCGCATATAAATATTGTTTAGTAGCGCGTGTGTTTACAACAAATATGGAATAACTTCAGACTGAACATTACGTTACTGCATTGTGTTTGAATACGTGAAAACAAAGGAATTCTGAACAACATTATGACTACCATAGCGTCGTATGTTCCTTCCCTAACTAGCTGCTAACGGAATAACGGTATCAATCTGGATATTCGAATTTTTAACAATATTACCGTCAGCCACAAAATTCCCAAGAAAACAGCAAAACAAATATTTATTACGGGTGGATTGTACAGCCACAATATTTCTCCAACATCGCTGCACATTCTCAGAACACTAAACACGATAGATACAGTCATTTTGTTTTCAAGAGGAGATCTTCTGTATTAATCTGATTTTTTTATTTTTATTATTGTAACAGTTTAACGCTGGTTTAACAGATTCCTTGGAAAATTCTTACACGTTAATGATAAATGCTATACATATTTAATGAATATAATAAATCACGAAATAAACTACAATTTTTTAACGGAAATAATTATATGATTTGTCAGAGTGGGGACTTATATTGGAATGAAATGCTTGAATGAACAGAGACTAGAAAGCCTAGATAAAAAAAAAAAAAAGGAAAATTAAAAATACCGTGACATAAAAATATAGGCTTCAATACATTTATGCAGGATTAATGTAATGTCTATTTTTAATCTCATGTTTATACTGATAAGGACATAGCAGTATGTTTAAATGCACTTACTTGTGTAATGTATTTTAATGAAAAGTAACATTCTGTTAACATATTAAGTTTGCTTTATTTAATTTAAACTCTAACTAAAATATTTCTCTCCGAATGTTAATTTCTGTTTCTTCTATTCATTTGCAACTATTTTATTCACAATAGACATGTTTAATTTATATGAATCATATTTCCTTCAACAATATAAATCACCCGTTGTAAAAATACAAAGTTTATAAATTCTTTGTACGTGTTTGCATTATTCCAAATATCTTACAACACCTATGGTGATGCCTATTCAACATAACTGTTTTAAGCTTGCACATGCAACAAAAAAGAGCAAATGTATACATTTGAGCCGCTTTCAGTGCACCTGTACGACCGACCGGTATACCACTGTAAAAACATTTCTGGAAACTTCCTGAACTGTAATGGAAGTTTTTTGACCTATGCATGGTATGGCAATAGTACCATATATCAGACTGGAAATGTAGGAATGTGTTGCATTGCTACTATACAAATTCGGAAACTTCCGTACGCATATGACTCGGTCCTGAGCAAATGTACAAACGCTACCATGGACGTATAGGAAATAACTTCTACCATCCGCTCTTTCTCTCTATACGTATACACTGCTATGGTAAATTTGCGAATAATTTCTTACAGTGTAGCTGGATGGTGAATGACGTCATGCAAGAGGCAGGCGCCCATTGGCGCCAACCTCCTTTCATCGTAGCGCCGTGGGCTACACTCGACCGTTCTGTGCACACCCCAGGCGCTCCCCTTTGTTCATTGGCTAGTGCTTTCTCGACGAGTACTTGCTAACTTGTTCGTGATTCTCTCCAGCTCTTCTGGTTCGCAGTCCTGCAGGGCTCGTCAGGAAACGAGTAGCTCGATCCTAGCGCCGCTTGAACTTGCAAAATTTCCGGGCCCCTGCAGATGAAATTGCCGAATCGAGATTGGCTCAGTCGAATACGGGAATGGTTACTTGTGCAGGAAAGCAGCCAATGAAAAAATGGCGACTACTGTTGCATGCATATATCGAAGTCTATAGAGCGTCCTCAAATTGATAAGTGGAGAATCGCTGGATTTACATGGGCCTCCATCGACGTTGGGCTGGGCAATCTGACTGACTGCACCGTAAGAAATTACTCGCCATTTATTGCTACGTCACAGTGAATACATGTAGCAAGAAATGGCGAGTGGTAATGTTTATTCCCGTACATCCATAGAGTCAAATGTTTATCGAAACTCCAACACTCTAGGCACGAAGCAGTGATATCTATCAATGGAATGGCATTCACCGGTAGTAGTCAGGCTGCTGCCAATTGGAAAATCAAGTAAATAAACTGTAGAATAAGTTACTTATGGCAGTTGAATTATCGAAATTCGGTGAAAAATCGCATGTAAGTCAGTGAAATGGTGCTACCGTGTTAATTAGTAACTTGACGCTGATTATTACCAGTCGAGCTTTTGTCGCTGGTTTCCTCTGATTTGGCTCAATTCTCACTATTTCAGGTTTAGAGTACAGCCCTGCGGCGCTAAACATTTCCGTGCTTGCAGCCTGATACGCGGTACAATGCAGCACAACCAGTAAAGCTTGGCTCACAACCATCCGTCGCTTCCGTCAGTCGCCCGTCCGTCAGCCAGCCATCCGTCGGGCAAGAAAATGTTCAGTGTTACCACCCAATAACACGAACTTTCTCGTGCAGAGACAAATGTTTTTAATGAATGTAATAAATATACTCTCTTTCCCTAACATAATTTTTCAGCGTTTCCTCTGAAAATCTACAATTCATCTTCAGGTCAATTCAGAGGTGAAACGTAAAAAAAGTAAACAAATTCACTGCCTTGTGTATTTAAAAATAAAAATATTCAGACAAATAAACAAGTGACTGTTTTCCGACAGTCATGTTCAAGGAACGATATTACAAGGCGGTGGCCCATCCGTCCATCCGTCCATCCGTCGAAAGATATAGTTTGAGATATATTTGATGGATTAACGAATAGAAAAAAAAAAGTAGCTCTGCGAATGGTTGAAGACTACGTGACCGACGGACGGACGGTCGACTGACGGATGAAACGGATGATTGTGAGTCCAGCTTTAGTTCGTGGACAGCGTGTTGTGGTCTGCCTACACTCCAGGCGCCAGTGCACGAACTTATGTACTTCGACGTGATGCGTGGTTGCCTACACTCAGGACGCCAGCCAGTCCACCAACTTCCTGACTGTCGCAATATTTCCATTCTCTGTGGAAAAAAAAAATTTAGTGTGCTTCAATGGAGGTTTTACACATATATATTATATGGAGTGAGTCAGTGAGTGAATAGATTTGGGAGGCTCTTAGCATCGAGGTCTTGAGAGCCGACGAATGTGAAGCGTGGTCGGTATGGAGCAGCGCCGGAATGTAAGCGGCTGGGGAAATGGGAGATCCCCGAGAAAACCCCACCGATCAACGGCATAATCCGGCATGAATCCCACATGTGAAAATCCGGGGGTGACTGCGGTGGGAATCGAACCCGGTTCGCACTGGTGGGAGGCGAGTAGTCTAACCACTTCACCTAGATTTTGTGGAAGCTGAAAGTATAAGAATGTTGAACGTCACTATCCTACAAAGTTGGGAATTTCCTAAACATTTGACTTCTTCAGAGCAAGTGTAGGAACGCTACCATAATCTACGGGAAAATAATTTACAATGCGCGCTTTCTGAGTCTACGTATACACTGATGTGGTAAATTTGCACAGTACACAATTTGTAGATTGGAAACTTCGACTACAGTTTAGGAAGTTTAGTATAGGCTGTTCACGGTAAAATGAGCACTTTTAAAAGCCCTGCTTAAGATCTACTTGTAGACACGTTGTGAATTCTTCCGCCTTATGTAAAATTAACTTTGACATGAGCCTCATCTCTTTATTCATGCGTCGGTCAAATGAAAATGAGAAGTTATTAAGAACGTAAATGCTTTTAAAATATGCTCATTTTTAGACTTTGATGCATAAAAAAAACCGGAAAGGGAAAGAAATATTTTTAAGTTATCACAAATGGCTCCCAAACACTTTTTATTCTACGTTATGATATGGAACTATTTCCCTTGCATCGTAGCCAACTTTACTGGGCGAATGTCACTAGTGCATCCATTAAAATATATACATGCAGGGGCAGTAGTTCTTCTGTAAGATAAACTTCTAAAATGCTCTCTTTATCGTGAAGAGTGTGTATAAGTGTAAGTGACAGCGGCTGGCAGGCGACACGCACTCACCGCATGAGGTAGTTGATGGTGCCGTTGCGGTAGATCTTGAGCGCAAAGTGCATAGGTATTAGAGGCTCCTTGAAGTCACCGTGCATTATGAAGTAGGTGTCGGGCAACCACACCTCCTCGTGGTGGTGGATGGCGTTCAGGAAGTCATACCTGCTCCTGTTGGAGTAGGTGAGGCGCGGGTCATACCACTGCTGCTGCAGCAGGAACTCCACCTCGTACTTCTGCACACGAGCGCACACAAAACAAACTTGGTCGTGTGGACAACATGTATATACCCACAACCCATCTAGACCATGAGCTCCTGCACACGTGCGCACACAAAACAAACTTGGTCGTGTGGACAACATGTATATACCCACAACCCATCTAGACCATGAGCTCCTGCACACGTGCGCACACAAAACAAACTTGGTCGTGTGGACAACATGTATATACCCACAACCCATCTAGACCATGAGCTACTGGTTACTGTGAATTTGCGAACCCCTTTAATATGATGTGCACTACGCAATATCCCAAACAGTTTCATTAGCACAAGCTATGAAAATATTTTCCTGTATACAGCCTATTTATTTTTTACCATGCTAATTATAATGATCTGAAATTTAGTTTCCTGCTGCATTTGCAAAAATCCAATTCATTGATAACAAAAAAGCTACTCAGTTACATCATGATCACAACAGTTTATGAAAAGTCAATTATACAGGCTATATCCGGGGTGATGTTACAGACTTTCAGGGATGTTGGAGAATGTCGAGACCAGAAACGCCTCTGTCGAACGTTACAACCAAAACAATGCTGTAATGCCTACTCCAGTGTGGAACACGACAACGGTCGGGGCATTGTGAAAGAATGTACTACGTTTAATGTCATGAGGTAAAGTGCTAATAATACCATGAAGCCTGCAAGCCAGGACGAACATCGTTGCCCGAGCCGGGAATCGAACCTGCTGACTGGGGGGGGGGGTGGCAGTTCAGCGTGCTAACCTTGATGCAACGAGTCGTCCAGTGTGTCCTGTAGGCGTAGCACAGCACAATGGGTGGGGAACATATGTTCCACTAATGCACGGTAGTTAATGTCTGATATGTCGACCTGGTGGCTCCCGAGGTAAGAGCGTGGGTAGACTGCAGTCTGTTTACATGCGGTCGGCTGCACTTGATCAGTGTTGAGAAGAAATGGATCAGACTGCCGCGGAGTGTACGAATGTGGTGTTTGCGTAAGGACAAGCTGATGGAAACAGCAGGGAAGCAACTTGATTATGCCAGCATAACCAACACTGTTTTGTTTGTATCGTTCGACGGAGGCGTTTCTGAACCGGCGGTTCTCTATTTCAAATGTATGCTGGTGCCGTTCTCCATCATCCCTGAAATTTCGTTACATCTCACCTGAAACTTCTTCTTTTTTCTTTTTTTAGTTACACGTGCGGACCCCTCACTATTACCTCGATAACTCCAAGGGATCCGCAAGCCACGGTTGAAAAACAGCTGGTCTAGACTGTTAATAAAGGGACAGCAATCAGAGTGATTTTTGTTACCATCAAAATATTGTTAATGCAGACAGCAATTGCAACAGAACAGCATATTGTGGTCTTGTCTGCGATTGTACCTGCAGCTATGAATGTAGTCCTTACAGCAGAACATTCTGTTTCTCCAGAACAGATAGTTCCTTCAAGAGAACGACTTCAGCCATATCTTGATTGTTCCCGCAACAAAGAGAACTGTAGCAAACAAGAAGAAAATTATGTTGCTGGCACAGAAGTTTGCTAGCTGCTACCATGAAACCAGACTACAGAACTGTTCTGTTGTCAATCTCTGCTTATTTAACACACAAAGAACTTCTAGGCCAGGCTTAACCTGATCGAACTTCAAAAACCAAATGGAACTCAATGTAACCTAACCTAACCTGACCAATTTGTCTTAAAGTTGCAAATTTTGGTCACGAATTTTAGTGGTTTATGTGCCATGAATTTGGAAACTAAGTGTTTTTGAATTGTGAAAAGTGGTCCAGTAGTTTAATAGTTATGCATTTTTGAAGTTTCGAGGTGGGCGACATAACCTCAACATTACAGTGGCAACAAAAGCGACGCCGCATTAATACTATGGCGTGGCGAGTCCTCTAACTGACTGTACGAGCCTCTGGAAACGAGCGTTTTGTCTGATTTGGCTACTGCATGTTCCGAAAGTTTCCTTATTCGTCGGACTGTCAGCTGGCAAGTATGTTACCGGACTTTGACTGATGAAAGGCATTCCGGTGACGCCATTTTGTTGAGTTGTGCGGCTGGAGTTCGCGGAATAAGCGACTGTTTAACCTCTGTGTTTATAAGAACCTACTCTGTTTCCAGGGCAATTGTTGAGGATTACTTCCTGTAGACTGTCCACCATAACTAAGAACTTTTAAAGTCAATATTTTAAAAAAAATTCACCAATGGGAACTTTACATATTTTAACATGAAACATCATTACGCAACTGAAATAACAAACATTTAATTTTACGTTCCGCCTTTGCATTTGCTTATTAATATTTTTCGTGTGGGGTCATAACACAACTTTAAAGTCAGCCACTCTTCATTTTACGATAGCGAAAAGTTAAAACTTAGGTTTTGTGGAAGAAAAATACGTATTTGTTATATTATGAGGTGATATTCTCTTAGACATACTGGAGTGAGCTCGTAGTAATATTGTCTTGTCCATATTTAAAAATAAGTAAAAAAACTAACAAAAAATATGCGAGAAAATAAAATATGATTGGATAACAAAGAAACTGAGTATGTTTATTAAAACTGTTTGAAGACAAAAGTTATATAATGCCCACGACTTATTTCAGTAAGTAGGTGGTTAAAATACGTACTTGGATGATAATAGTTTACACAGCAAAATTCACATGTTTACGAATAATGTGAAACTAGTAAAATTTTAAGTTATTAGAGTTTTAGTTTTAGATTTGTGACCTATCGTGTATTGGTAATTTGAAAGAAAAAAAAGGGACGTGACTTAATGTCAAATATAAAAATTATCATTTTTTGAAAAGCTTCAAGAAAGCATGGAGTACGTACAATTACGATGGCACGCAGCTGCGTGAGTCCGCCCACAGTTCATATCGTGACTCACGCGTGCACACGAAGTGGTGAAAACTTCTGGTTTCTGCGCACGTGCAAGCATATAGTTGAAGGCTTCAAATTAGATATTTCGTCCAATAATATTTCAGTTTGGTATAATAACCTAGCACAATGTAACAGTGGGGATTCACTTTTTTTCAGTTTAAAGCAACCTGATGGAACCTACCACAGTATGTTCTTTTTCAGTGTAGTATATCATCGACATAGCAAACCTCTCTTCTACTCCACAAGCCCATGCAATAAGAGATATTTGTCAACATTTCCAGTACACTCGGCAAATCTTGGAATGCTAATTCCAGGCGACCGCATACAGAAGAATGTAAAGTATGAACCACTAGGATTAGTATGGCTGGTTTATCGATTAATTCCGATCTTCAGAAATTTATTTCTGAATACTAGATCCTGGCCTGAATTGTACTTGTGGGGGGGGGGGGGACATTGTTAGCAGTGAAGTAAAAATACAAATGTATATGGTTTTTAAATAGTAGAAAGAATAGACGTAACAGTATCATACTTGATTACAGGTAGATAATTTGCCTATTCATTCGGGAATAGTAAAATTGTAAGTTTAAAGTACCTATTATACCATAGTTGTTGCAACTACCATTCCATATGATGCAGTCCCGTTTTTATCTAAAGTTGCGCTGAAAAAAAAATTGCTTTGTGGCAGCCACAAAATGTTTGGTTGGTATTCACCTGGTCAAATTATTTTTTGATAAAAAAAAATATTTTGTAGGTAGCAAGAGGTAAACTTTTAGTAGCCACGAAAGTCTGCGGGTCACAAATAAGAATTTTGTGTTGACCACAAATTAATTTGTGAAGGTAAATACCAACAATGCATTTTGTGGTCATCTCAGAGTATTTGTTTCAGTGTGCTGGCCCACCTGGCTCCATACACAGTCTGTAGAAGACAAGTGCAGACATGAGCTGGCGAAGGAGGGTGTGTCCGCGACACGAAGGGAATATGCTGTATTTGGGCGGACACTGTTGAAGCAGTGTCATTAAGGAGAGCACACCGAGGCCGGAGAATTTACTGAGCGTATCACTGAGCCGTCAATGTTCCTTTGGCACTCAAAGAGAAGAACAGGACTCGCAGAAGAGTGCTACCTACAACATTATGTTACTAGTCCATGCTCAGCGACATTTAGAATTGAAGTCCGGATTTGTACGTTGTCTAGTATCCTACCATATTAGAGTACAGTTGTTGTTCATTTTCAAAACGAAACGTGGATTGGTCACTGAAAACGAGACCGTGTATTGCCATTCCTCAGCCGTGTAACCCACCCTACTAAGAAAAAACAGCGAATTAAGTAGTTGTCGAGGTGTCAATAGAAGATGCCGTAAGGGAATCCTAGAGTGCAACTCTTCTACTATTTGACTCGCGGATCGCTGTGGATGTCACTGCAAGCCTCTGGTTGGTGTAAAGATAACACTGGTCTAAGTTCTCGTACGTCGGACAAAGAAATGTTTCTTTCTTCTGTTGGTCATTCTGGGTCGCCTCGAAGCCTTTCCGGCGAGTGTGTTTCTTCATCTTATCACTGTTCCCAACATCTTCGCAAAGTTCAGTCGCTATGGTTCAAGTGTTGGCCAATCCGAGGTAACGAATACCCTGTCTCGCTTAGCCCAGTGATTCACACCATTAAATTTTTTTCTTTAGTTTTACGGAAAAGTACTGGTAACAATTATTCTACAAGTGTCAGCAAACTATCCGTAAAATCACGGACTTATTGATTTCCGAAAACGTATTTTCCTTAAATATCACAAGTTTTTCCGTGAGATAACGGAAACTTTCCACTAAATTCCAAGTTCGTTTTAAATACTTCCATTTGTGACGGTGGGACTGTCACGGGCAAAACATGAGTGAAACCAGGTACAGGGTGTTTTGTTACAGCATGACCCCTGAAGACGGGGCTAGCCCGCCGAGATAGTATGTACTGCAGGTGACAGGATGACAGGGATTAGTTTTCGAGAGCTCCGCTTCATTGCCATTGACAGACGTCTTCGCGCGCTTGCAGAAAAAAGTGTTTAACTGTAGATGGAGAGCACATCGTAAAGGCGACGTTCCGATCGAAAATAAAGCGTCTCGTATGCATGGGTGGCGCTGAGGTCTGGTCTCTAGAAAAGAGTAGGCGTGAGAAGGGACTGCCGTGTCGTATAAGTACGGGTGCACGGGTTGTGATCGGGAAGCTCGTTGCCAACCTTAGAGCGGAGCTTCTGGGCTTGTGGATGCGCCCTAGAAGTAGTGAGGCTGCATCGGAAAGTTAAGTATTGAACATCTGTTGTGAGAGGCGTCTGTGGAGTTAGGCCGTTAAACCACGTGTTGGTGAAAAGAAAGTTAGAAAAAACTTCCGGCTAGTGAACTCTTGGACTTAAAATAATTCTGAGTAGGTAGGGACTTAGAATATTTTCTGAGTGAAAATGAGTTACAGGGGCGAAGATTGCTTAGTATAGAATCGAAACTTTTCGTCCCTGAAACCCGAGGCCTTAGGAAATACGAGGCTTTCCGTATTTTGTATTTACGTTGCTCAGCTCCGTTTTTGTTATCGCGGATTGCGTTTCTGTATATTTACTGTACATTTCCGTTAAACTTTCCGTGCAGGAATGGAAATTTTTTACAGCGCTTCCTCTCCCGAACCTAGTAAGGCAGGAGATACAATAGATCGTCACATCCGTCCGTCCGTCATCCGGCCGTACGTCATGCATTCGTCCGTCTCCCAGCCGAGCGATTTACAACCAAACTTCGTCCGTCCTTCGAAAGTTCTTGGTGAAAACGAATAAAAACAAAACTGTTTGCAAATAGGAAAAATATCTTCATAAAAAGTAAACTTTTTTGGCGGTTTTGTGTTTTTAGTACCCAAAAGGCACTACAAGTACATAACGGAAATTAACCTATGTAAAGAAATTGTAAATAGCATAATAAACTGCGATACTATTACTTATACTATTGAACAAAAGGAGCTCGTGTTTCCAAATGTAATTATAAATTAGCCTTCAGGAAAAATGTAACTTAATTTCATTTTACAGTTACATAAACACATATAAAACAAAAGACAGCCTAAACAAAACACTACACACACTACACTGCCTTGTAAAGAACTTGGGATGAACGAGTAACACAAAGTGTAAGTTTAGAGAACTGTAATTTCATTCGTTCGCCCATCCAAGGTTTTTACGGACGGGCGGATAGAATTAATGGCCACCTTTGATTGGCTGTTGGTCACGCGAATGACGGACAGACGCGACGGGTTGTTGTAAATCCTGCCTAAGTAGATTATACCTGTGTCGTATACATCTCCATGGCATGCTGGTCACACACTGCCGTTCACTCCACATGCACTGGTCCTATTGCATGCAGTTCCGCTCTACAACCGCTCGCATCCCCAGGAATCTAACGTCTCCTGGTGGCAGTTCTACATGGTCGATCCAACTTAAGTCAGCTGCAATGACTGCAGCTATTTCATATAAATGACTGTGTGTTTGCTTTCAACAATTTCAGTTATTTTATAATATTATTATTATTATTCTGCTCTAGGTCAGCTGTTCCCAAAACGTGATGGAAACTTAAGACTAAATAAAAACCTAATAAAGGTTCCGCAGAAAGCTTAGCAGGTGTATTAGAATAATAATTGAAAATAATAAAATAATTTTCATCTAAATTTTGAAACGAAATACCAGGATCAACAAATACCAGAATCTATACTTAAATTTCCAAGACTTGCACAGGTCGAACTGTCATAGTCTCAGAATCGATATGCTGGGTAAAGGCTACCACTTCATTTGGTTTATTTAATAGGACATAGATATTTCTATTCAGTGCGTTCTCAATTTCGTTTGGTTAGAAATCATTTTATAAACGTAAGTTCTGAGTGCGACTTGAGTTCGCGACCTCGAAACTTGCATGCTTTGTGAATGCGATAACAAAAATTCATTAAATAAGTCTTGTGTAAAGTCCTGTTTTGTAACAGCTGTTTCGGTGAGAACAATTTCATTTAATAAATAAGTGCCGCGTATATCAAAATTACTAGTAAACATCAGAAACAGAGTCAGGGTTCCGCGAAATCAAAGCGGCTTGCAAAGGGTTCCACAGCAGAAAGAGTTAGGGAACCACTGCTTATGGCACGCGGCAGTTTTTACACGAACAACCGAAAGACATCTATACAGGAATTTCACAAGTTTTCATTCCAATTTGAACTAAACATTATCTCATGTCATAACATCTTACTAATGCGCAAGACTTAATTTCGTGTCTAACTTAAATTTTTTATAATATACACGTACTAATGACTATAATAACAATCCAATAATTTCTAATTTCGCAAGTATTCTGGTCAATATTCCCAGGACTATTGAACAAATGAGTGAATGAACAAAATAAGCAGGCTTTCAAAAGTGGTCAGTTGATAACTGTGTACTTTCTACCGTGCTAATCTCGTCCCGCACCAGTTTGAACTTTTTTTAGGAACGCCATTGGCTCAATACCAACAGCGTGTATTGGGAGATGGCAGGGGTTAAGTCTTTTTACGCCTTCCTGTCTGCGTGTCTCCTGTTCCCCAAAAGTATTTTATGGTTAAATAAAAATGTGCCCACGAGGTGTAGCTATTAAGAAAGAAACTACTCCCTTGCCAAGATTATTATTAGAGTAAAAATCGTCCAACGTAAATATCTCAAATGTCATATGGAATATAAAATATCTGAGAGAGTGCTCAAACGAAGAAGAGAAGAACAGCGATACTTCTGCCTGTTTGACAAAGCGAAAAATGTATTGAAAGGAATAAATTTTTGGTATGTTAGAGAGGCAAAAAATAATGAACAGAGCTGTTGAAGAGTGTAATGAGCAGCAACACTGTGAAATACACGTAAGCATTGGCCAGTGGCGTGAGGTAGAGTATTGCAAGGTAATCTGGCGTTAACTCTGTGCTGTACCCGGTTGCTTGCTAATTTACACTTCCACTAACAAGACGTAGCTTGGCAGCTGACGTCATAGAGCGAGTGTAATGGGTCACATTGCTGCTCGCATGTGGGTGGTCGGAATACATTCAGTTCCCCTAGGCTGCACGCTGGCTACTGGCTCCTGCTGCGTGCACAGAGAATGTACAGTAGTGAGCAAGCACCGGTGTACCTTGCTAGTTTACACTTCCACTAACAAGACGTAGCTCAGTAGGTGACGTCATAGAGCGAGTGTAATGGGTCATCTTGCTGCTAGCATGTGGGTAGTCGGAATACATTCAGTTCCCCTAGGCTGCACGCTGGCTACTGGCTCCTGCTGCGTGCACCGAGAATGTACAGCAGTGAGCAAGCACCGGTGTACCTTGCTAGTTTACACTTCCACAAACAAGACGTAGCTCAGTAGGTGACGTCATAGAGCGAGTGTAATGGGTCATCTTGCTGCTCGCTTGTGAGTGGTCGGAATACATTCAGTTCCCCTAGGCTGCACGGTGGCTACTGGCTCCTGCTGCGTGCACCGAGAATGTACAGTAGTGAGCAAGCACCGGTGTACCTTGCTAGTTTACACTTCCACTAACAAGACGTAGCTCGGTAGGTGACGTCATAGAGCGAGTGTAATGGGTCATCTTGCTGCTAGCATGTGGGTAGTCGGAATACATTCAGTTCCCCTAGGCTGCACGCTGGCTACTGGCTCCTGCTGCGTGCACCGAGAATGTACAGTAGTGAGCAAGCACCGGTGTACCTTGCTAGTTTACACTTCCACTAACAAGACGTAGCTCGGTAGGTGACGTCATAGAGCGAGTGTAATGGGTCACCTTGCTGCTAGCATGTGGGCGGTCGGAATACATTCAGTTCCCCTAGGCTGCACGGTGGCTACTGGCTCCTGCTGCGTGCACCGAGAATGTACAGCAGTGAGCAAGCACCGGTGTACCTTGCTAGTTTACACTTCCACTAACAACACGTAGCTCGGCAGCTGACGTCATAGAGCGAGTGTAATGGGTCACCTTGCTGATGGCATGTGGGCGGTCGGAATACATTCAGTTCCCCTAGGCTGCACGCTGGCTACTGGCTCCTACTGCGTGCACCGAGAATGTACAGCAGTGAGCAAGCACCGGCGTACCTTGCTAGTTTACACTTCCACTAACAAGACGTAGCTCGGTAGGTGACGTCATAGAGCGAGTGTAATGGGTCACCTTGCTGCTAGCATGTGGGCGGTCGGAATACATTCAGTTCCCCTAGGCTGCACGCTGGCTACTGGCTTCTACTGCGTGCACCGAGAATGTACAGCTGTGAGCAAGCACCGGCGTACCTTGCAACAGTTCACCATACGCAACTGGAAGTGGTCTATAAATAAGTTTGGAGAGTATATTGAATTAGGCGAAAGGTACACTGATGTAATATTTTGTTTCTAAGGATAATTTTTCTCACCAGTCCCCTTATCTAGCAGCCGCACGTGATAGAAAGGAAAGCCAACCTTTCTATTATGCTAACTGTTTATTTTAAAACGACGGTATTTAAATTATTTGTTTGCTGTGTCAGTCCTCGGGAATAATTCCAGCGATCCGAGCAAGAATTGGTTCTTTCAATGTTTCACAATGCCCGCACTTAATTCTGATATTCGTGTGTACGGTGATGTGCCATTTGGTAAGATGGCACATCTGATAAATAAAGCTGTTACATTATATCTGAGGAAGTACCGATGCGATTTTCCCTAATTTAAACCATAAATAGATCTAAAAGTATATAATTTTATTTCATCATTCGCATATTTTCCAAATTATGTCTTTGTGAACATTTACGACAGGTGTCTGTTAAATCTTTAGTTATGTTTCAAACAAACTCGCTATGCTGTCAAGCCCAGCTTTAATCCGCCTTCTTGGAAGATAGCGCAAACTCAAGAATTAAGTATTTTACATCATATCTCGGGAACTAATCGACCTACCCGGCCACGTTTGTCATACAAAAATAGTGCTACAGTAATTAGATGTATTGAGTGGATAATACAATCATTTTCAAAATTGTACTTTTATTAATATTATAGGTTAGGAGGCCGTATATAATGAACCATTACAGCCATTTAAATCAAATTTGGTTTGTTTTATGTATCAACTGCGAGCACTACTGTGCTTATGTTATGCTTCATATGTAATTTGAAATATATCGCCTCCAATATTTTTATGTTCATTCTGATAAGCCAACTTTCTACTCCGATTAGCCAAATTCCTACTCTGACAATTCTACAACGTAAAAATCAATCATTATGATTGGTGCTATAATGTTCATACTTTTCAAGGCTGAATAAGTGACATTACTCTCATGGCTGAATTGTGGTACTTTACACAGATTCATTGAAATATGGGACGTTATTCACAACCTTTAAGTGATTTAGAGCAGATGTGATTTCTGTCAGTCCACAGACTTTTAAATTATTCCGTGACTTAGTTTCTCACTTGCTTTCCACTTATCGTAAATTTAAGAGTTTACTGTGTTTGTAATTTCCCAACGTTCAGTTTTCACTTCTGTTTACCCTAAATAGCTAAATAGATTTTAATTTATTATTTTTCGAAAGATTTAAGTAGCTAAAAACCAAAATACTCGATGCAAAAGTTCGACATTACTTATTAAAATGCCTGCAGCTAGACCACTCTTTCACCTTTCGACTATTTGGTTGAAAATGTCTACAAAATAATCAGGAATTTCAAAAGTTGTTTATTCCCATAACAGTAACATTTAAAGTTCTCAGAAAGTCTTGAACAGCTACTCTGGGAAAATTTATTACAGCATAAAGGAATTTTTATCATAGGTTTGATGCCTTTATTGACGCTTCATCTACTATTTTCAAGTGTACAAGGGAATTATTAATGCCTACCATTAAACAGTGAGATTTGATAAGTAAATTCAAATGCAGATTTTTAGAACATACTAATAAACAATTTTGTCAGTCACCATTCCACAGTAAAGCATACGATTTATTTGTGAGAGTCCGTTTTTTTTTTTTTGTTTCTCACTTACAGTTTGTAGAAAAAAGACATACAAGCACTGATATGAAATAAAGTTTCAAATGGAAGTGATTTAAGACATTTTTATGCCTATCTTATTGAATACTTTTCAAGATCAGTATAGCAAATAAACGAATCCCAAGTGCTCAGGCGTATTTATGGGCGGGATAGAATCAGCAAATCGAAACCCCCTGAATAATACCTTTACGCATGAAAGCCAATCGTCCTGATAGTTGAATTCAATGGGATGAAACGACGCTAGAGAAACTATGTATCAGCGATGGAACGGGAACGGTTGTAAAAAAAATGGATTACTAAATATTTCCCTCCGTTTGTTTAGTGATTTGTTCGAAAAAAAAACGGTTAAACTGAGCGTGAGCATCGCTAATGAGATACACTTTTTCACTAGATACAAATTTTGCGAGTTATCGCGAACAACGAAATGGGTTTAAGCAAACTGCCAGAAATTTACTCCAACATTCTGAAAATTAATTCCCCTGGTTGATAAAAAGTTTGAAAATACTACATGTGTTTGATAACCCTTTACCCGAAAATAATAAAGATAAAATTCCCGTTAAAATATTTGACTATGTATCTTGACAACAACAATAAATGTCGGAAATACACTTTTTATACTGCTTATTAGAGTTTATTAAAATGAAAAATATTTAAAGAAAAATGTTTGCGCGTATATAACACACTTTTGTCGTACGGGTGCACCTCTAATTGATCAGAGCTTTAGGCATGAAAAGTTCGACAAAGTGACTATCCCTAACAAGACGTTTGACAATCATTGCAATCCCAGGATTTCTGGGATAATATAAACACGGCAATGGAAAGAAACATGACACTCGTGTAAAACAAATAATTAACTCATATTTGTGGTCATTACTGGCGTAAGGAAAGTATTCTAGTACAAAAATCTTCGCCCAAAACTGTAAGTTTCTTCATTTGTTCGGGAAAATGTGGCGTGAAGACAGCAAATTTAAAATTGATTATCTGGCAGCAGGAACAAGTTAAAAATACACCATAAACATCCATACGCGACAAATTTAGTTACTTCAATTTTTTTGTGCTTGAGAAACGGCAATCATCACGATGTGCGTTAGATAAGCAACTAGTACTATTAAATCTCCCCTCTTATAGAAATATAACTGATGGAATATTATGAGAAACGCTTGTTACGTAGTTTACTATGTTTCCAGTAAAACCTGTGCTTCTTTGGGTAATAGAAAACTTGTTTTCTCGAACTAGGACCACTATCATTGAAAAAGCGCCATCTGTCTTGAACTTGTGGTGCTACCTAATACAATACGTAGAGTGTACAAAATGGGAGTGTGTAAATTGTTTTGCAGAAAGCCATTACGTCATCGTGTCATTAGAACAGTTTCATTAGTACAAAAATACTTGGTAGATAATATTTTAAGGCTCGAGGAATCGGTGTCTGGAATAAGATAGGATTTGTTAGGTCGCTGGATATTTTATTTATGAATCCACGTTGACATTAATATCTGACCAATTTCCCGGTATGTAAATTTTATAATTAAATTGTCCCTAAAATTTTTAAAATCGGATTACTTAAAGTATTTTTGTGCCTTTCCTTTAGTTTAACTGATTACATGACCAAAATACATCACATATTTTTGGCAGTATCACTTACAACAGGTGCACGTATTCCAATGATATTTTGAAGTTTTCTTTCGGTCGTGAATTGTAATCAGAATCTATTTGGCCTTTCTCCAGTGAATAAGTACACTACAAAATACATAAATGACAGATTACCCAATACAAGGGCGATAGTATATTACCCTATACAAGGGCGATAGTATATTACCCAATACAAGGGTGATAGTATATTACCCAATACAAGGGTTATAGTATATTACCCAATACAAGGGTGATAGTATACTACCCAATACAAGGGTGATGGTATATTACCCAATACAAGGGTGATGGTATATTTCCCAATACAAGGGTGATGGTATATTACCCAATACAAGGGTGATAGTATATTACCCAATACAAGGGTGATGGTATATTTCCCAATACAAGGGTGATGGTATATTACCCAATACAAGGGTGATGGTATATTACCCAATACAAGGGTGATAGTATATTACCCAATACAAAGGTGATGGTATATTACCCAATACAAGGGTGATGGTATATTATCCAATACAAGGGTGATGGTATATTACCCAATACAAGGGTGATGGTATATTATCCAATACAAGGGTGATGGTATATTACCCAATACAAGGGTGATGGTATATTATCCAATACAAGGATGATGATATATTACCCAATACAAGGGTGATCGTATATTACCCAATACAAGGGTGATGGTATATTACCCAATACAAGGGTGATGGTATATTACCCAATACAAGGGCGATGGTATATTACCCAATACAAGGGTGATAGTATATTATCCAATACAAGGGTGATGGTATATTACCCAATACAAGGGTGATAGTATATTACCCAATACAAGGGTGATGGTATATTACCCAATACGAGGGTGATAGTATATTACCCAATGCAAGGGTGATGGTATATTACCCAATACAAGGGTGATAGTATATTACCCAATGCAAGGGTGATGGTATATTACCCAATACCAGGGTGATTGTATATTCAACGAATATAATAAATTAACATTTAGCTTTAAGTAATGAAGTCATCGGAAATCCACCAAAGAGTAATACAACTGAAGACAAATAAAATGATCAAAGCATAAAGCAAATACTGTAGGAAAAAAAAACAGAAATAAAAAACAAGCTATCCTGTTATTCGGTGTTAATAAAATATTTATTTTAAGCTTTTCATTTTTTTTAGTATTATATTATAATACATATATGGTTTCCTCTGTAAGTAGATAATGGTTTCCCCCTTCATACTTCTTATTTCAGCTGCCTAATTTCTTATGCAAATAGGAAGCAGAGTGGTACATAAACTTTCTTCAAAGATCCTTTGATCACGTTATTTACAGCAAGTCAGCGATAGCTTATAATTATACCTGTCCATCAAAACATGCCAAGATTTATCTTTCGAAGATCGTACATAGTTGGGGGGCATTGATAGATTTCTGTTCATGAGAGGTCTGTGAAGTCCATTCATTTGTTAGTTTGCTTAGAAATTTAACAAATGATATAAGTGCTGCGTATGATTTCAAATTTTGTATTAGGATATTTTGAGAAAAAGTTTTGATGAATTATTTATAAAAAACATGTGTTCAATTAAATTTATGTTCAAAGAAATACAGAAAAAAATGTATGTGTAATGCAAGTGAAGAAACACAGTGAGAAAAATTAACTCCATGTCGTTATAGTATTTAGTTATCCAATTCTTTCATCTTTATAATCAGGTTTAAATAATGAAAACCCCTGTGGATGGATTTGCATATTTGTAGTAATGTCTATTGGTAACATCGACGAAGTATTTTTAGTCTTTGTATGAGTGGATCACTGAGAACGCAACTAGTTATGGAAATTCCCACATTAATCTTAACTGTCATTTGGCAATGGGAGGAAGCATCTCTCCAGATGACCTTTCCTGTCTCAGTTAATTTATGAAACAATTTTTTACGTCATCATTACGGTTATGGAGGGAGTGAAGAGGGGGAGGGAATAAGGATTGTGTTTTCAAGTGTTTGGGTCATATTTTGTTGCCACTTCGTACTTGCTGCATAATTCGCTGACAACAGTGTTCAGACTAGGATACTTTGATAGTTCCATTTATTAACTCAGCTGTGAAGAAGATTAATCAATCTACGTCGTCTCCTCCAGCGTCTATTTTTGGGAGTTATGAGTTGAGTTGAGAAATTTTGACAAGCGCTGAAGGTGCTATACAATTAAGATATTTTCTGTGAAGTCACTTTTGTGTCTATACGCGTATACCAGCAGACAAATGGGGCCGCGGTGGCGTGGCAGCTAGGGTGCTCGCCTCCCACAATGGCAGTCCGTGTTCGAAGTCGAATGGAAATCCGAATAAATCTTTCGTCTCGTACCAATAAGTAAACCACAATGGGTGGAGATATCTGTGCTGCGACCACACAAGAAGTCAATGCGGAAACGAGTATCCGAGCTTGCAATCCCAAAACCCACAATGCTTAAGACACATGAAAAAAGATCTTGGATTGAGATCCTTCAGGCCAACAGCTGTCAATGAGCTAAGTGATGCTGGCATAAACAAACAACATTCAGCATGCGCAATATTGCTTGAGGTGTGTTTGAAACTCGGACAGCGTCTGATTATTGGAATACCTTATAATGGATTGAATTATAATAGGTTTTTTCTGGTCATGAATGGGTGACAAGATATTTTCAGGAGGTGACAAGACATGTGGACCATCTGTATAGGCTGTTCGCGGTAAACTGAGTACTTTCTAAGTCCGTGCTTAGAAATTCCTTTCAGCTTGTTTGTATCCTTTCACTAATTTTTAATCTAAGAATTTCTAGATGATAAATAAACACAGCGTATACATCTCATAGGTATCGAAAGTTAACATCTGAGAGAACATAATTTTCGGTCATTATGCCTGCTGGGAGGTTCTTAAAAAGTGCTCCCTTTACCACGAACAGCCTTTCAAAATTTCCTTGAATATACGGGAGTTTTAACAGAGCGAAAGTAACGGAAATATACATTTGTAAGAATATTGTAACTTGACGGGCCTTGTAGCTGTGTTATTGGGTTATTATTGGTGACAGGTGTTTTCGCGAAAGGATTTCAAGACCAGCTGTACTCCAAAACACTTTTGTTGATATGCACGTTCGTGGTTGGATGATTTCAAATGTCACGTGCCTCAAGTGTCTGCAAGCGAATCATGAACGTTCAGTATCGGAGTGCATTACTGCAATCGGCCCAGTCAAATAAGAACATGTATTCTCATGTAGACATGTAGATGTCAATCATTATATTTATATATTTGTTACTATCTACATGACACACATTTTTACACCCTATATTAAACAGGCAATCATTATATATATTTATTTGTTATTAACCACACATATGATTCCATCTTATACATCAAAACGTCGTGTACTACTAGTGACAATACCAATACTCATCAGCCCACCATAAACAATTTCTGGATGCGGCCCTGCGTGCAGGTGTACGCAGGCAGTGCATGTTGGGTGCACAGCGAGCGGCGTGGAATTAACTGGATAATCCTCGCGCTAGTCAATCAGCTCGCACGCCGGCCGGACAGCTAGATTGACCTCGTGGGGACGGCCTCTGATGCACCGTCGTGCGGTTAAATCGCAGATCGCGCCCCCTGTTATCTCCTCGCGTGGCCATTGGGGGGGGGGGGGAGCTCGCTCGAGGGATGTCCCTCGCTCGACCACGAGCGCGTTTCTCCGGTCGCCACCCTCCCCCCCCCCAATTATTCTTTCTCGGGACCCGAGGGGTCGAGATATCAACTTGCAATCATGTCACCTCGCTGGACGGTAGTCGCTTAACCGTGTTCCAGTGACGTGGTCGCCTGCAATTTCTGCGCTGGCTTCCCCCTGCTGTGACGGCAGCGTGTTATACACGTGGCGTAAGTCTCAGGGGTGACGAGTCCCTGATCCAGCAGGGATAGGATGTTCACGTGACCTCCTGAATATACGTCAGTCACGCAACTACGGGACTTGCATAATGAATAGGCTTGTTATTAAACTTGGGCGTCCTCAAAACCTGTGTTTATATTTTAACGCAGTCAAATACAACACACATACCAAACAATTTTTTATCCACAAAACTTAATTCAGATGAAAAAAAAATTTCACCTTGAATAAAAATTTAACTCTAAAGGCTGTTGGCAACCACTTGTGATAACACAAATTATTTATTTCACTTTCTTTGTTTCTGATGCGTCGAAGTGTAAAAATGAGCAGATATACAAAATATTTTCTTTCGTGATTATTTGACAGTTTCACTTGACCGACGCATGAATAAATTGTTCACCCATGACAATGTCGTTAATTTCACATAAGGTGGAAGAATACATAACGTGTATTCAAGTGGATCTTAGGCAGGGCTTCCAAAAGTGCTCATTTTACCGTGAACGGCCTATAGCCAGTTTTGTGGCTGAAGTAAAAAATACGGTAAACAGGGATAACTTTTAATGTGAATTAAAATCTACAATCTACGTGTCGACCTACTGCAGTAATATATTCGTAAATCCCATTTAGTTCAAATTAATAAGTACACGTTCATTAATTAATTCTTATCTAACCTAAATCATGTCAAGGATGCAGAAAAAGTTGCCCGTTATATTAGAAAAAACCTTTATTTCTAAAATTATGCCATAAAACGTCATGTCGCACTAAGTTTCTTGAACGCGTTTTTATAACACACGTGAATTTTTAATGTTTCTTGTGATTTTCAGCTACTTTGCTCATTACAGATTCTTAAGTTCGAAGAATTGAACAGCCACACAAGTTGTTTTAATTAATGATGCAATGAAGGATATCCTCCCCTGATACACTGATAGTTATGAGGTAAATCTACAACTACTGCAGTAGCCTACTTATATGTGCATATACATTTGCTTTAATTTTGATAACAGTAAATACCCAAGTTATTCGTCTATAAAAGCTCATCTAATCCACAAAAAAAATAGTAGGGACCACTTGAAATGTAAACCATTTCTATGTCTGTGAGATTATTAAAGTAAGTATTCTAATACTTCTGTCAATCCACATCATTCACTACACAGCTAACTTCGATACTTATTATTTATCACGTTTTAGGTAATGTTCCATTGATGTGATAGTTCACTCTATATGGATATGAAACTCTACGAAATGTCTTCTAGGGTAAACTAAATTGCATTATCAAACTGAATACCTACATTTCCAGAAGTTGTTACTAATCCCAAATGAAATACCGTACGCTAATATTTTTACTGAAAATGTTCTGGTTAGTTGTTTCCATGGAATTTGCAACTTATAAGTCAAAATATATTTTGTATTTTTGCTGCAGCTGATGACATTTAGTTCATTCATGGGTTTTTTTTCGGATGTATTAAAACAAACCTTTGAAAAATCACCCTAGGTGTAATATGTTTACCTTCTTTTTAAATAACTTGTATACCACAATTATATAACACATAGCACTGATTAACTTTAAAAGTATAATTTTTTTGAGTAAATGAAACTTTACCTTATTATCGTCTATAACTTGCAATTATTATTTATTATTCAATACGAATAAAAAACAATGGGAGCGGTAATGTGTTGCCAACGGCAAGTTAGGAATAGTTCACAGTTACAACATTGTTTTAACCAGTATGTTTTTGTATGCTATTTGTAAATCAAAAGTTATCTATTGAAATATTAAAATTTTTTGGTAGACCTGATGGAAACATATTTTATTGTTTCAGTTAGAAACAACAGCGCACAGTACGGTGTTTAAGCCCTAGTGATGTTGTGTTTAAGCCCTAGTGACATGGTGTTTAAGCCCTAGTGACATGGTGTTTAAGCCCTAGTGACATAGTGATAGTGTTTAAGCCCTAGTGACATGGTGTTTAAGCCCTAGTGACATGGTGTTTTTTTTTTCGACCGAGCAGGAAACTGTTGGCGGAGCGGAGCTTGTCACACACGCATACACTCTCGTTCTCTCTCTCTCTCTCTCTCTCTCTCTTTCTCTCTCCCGCTCTCGGAAAGTTTCGCACCGCTAGTAGAAAAAAGAAAATTACATGTTTTCAATTTAGCATATTTCATACACTACAGCAAACATAATGAATCTTGAATTTGTAATTGACAAAACTGAAAAGAGATTTTAAAGTTTGAATACTTATTATAATATATTTAAATGTGATATCGGGGGAGTTACAGATACGAAGTTGGCAGAAGTGGTGAGTGGCGACATGACATAACGTGGTGTATTGCTGTTGGTAAACGAAACGTTTATTTTTCTTGCTGGGCGAGAAATACTTCAGATTACCGCATCAAGTTTGTACACGTTGTGTTTTTGAAACCTACCTAGGCAAGTTCTGATACTGTGATCAATCAGTGTTTCCGTGGCAGTAATAAATACACTGTGACGTGTGTCGTGGCAGCTGCTTGTGAAAGGTGTGTATGCAATAGCAAATATTGCACCTGCCAAATTTATACGTTGTAAACGTGAACTGTTTTATGAGGAAGTTAACTAATTACACGTATGTTTATTTATCGCAACTTAACCTCGCCCTAGAGGTTTGAAATACAGTTCTGTAACGTGCTTACATTTTTGTGATCTGACTGTTTACCACAATCCCATAAATTTACTACGCTCAGCTGGTAAATTTTAAATAAATAATAAAATAAACCTAGTAAAAACCAAGTACCTATACGTAAATAAATATGAGTGGAATAAAAGTTACGGTCGCCGTATGTGCACAGAGCGTCTTCGTTTATTACCAGTATGTTACTTTCACTGTTATAACGTCAACATATCGCATTTTTATGAACTTCATTATTCGTAGTGATCGACCCCTTACGTGGTCTATGTATCAGTACGTGATACAGACCCGTTGTTTCGTGAACGATGTATGACCGTCATCGCAACGTCATGCCAGCCAGCGGCAGAATGGTCTTCTGGTCGAACGAGCGAGTTCGAACATACCAAATGTCGTTCTGTCAATTCCATTGAAATGCTTCGTGCACAACCAAGAGTCTTCGATATTCGAGCCAACATAACTCAAAATAATTCACACGTCCCGTTTAACGTCAAAGAAGCGATCGAGAAAAATTGTGACCTTGGACGTATGTACTGGACACCAACTACAGCACATCTGCGACTGTATGACAGGAGGCCTGCGATGTACATCTGATCGATCATAGGCCGCAAAACTGCCCAGTTAGGTGCAGAAATATCAGGCGTAGTCCAGGGTACAGCGGAACCATGTTTTGTTTATAAACGAACACAACTTCAGTCTTCACAGTGACTCACAACGTGTATCCATGGCGATAACGAAGATGCAGGTTCAGTCCAGCTAACATGGTTGAAGAGGATCATTATGGAGGTGGACGCACCTTGGTCATGGGCGGCATCGTGTTTGGCTCAAATACACCCAGCCACGTGTTTGATCGCAGCTCTGTGACAGCGGAACCATGTTTTGTTTATAGACGAACACAACTTCAGTCTTCACAGTGACTCACAACGTGTATCCATGGCGATAACAAAGATGCAGGTTCAGTCCAGCTAACATGGTTGAAGAGGATCATTATGGAGGTGGACGCACCTTGGTCATGGGCGGCATCGTGTTTGGCTCAAATACACCCAGCCACGTGTTTGATCGCAGCTCTGTGACAGGAAAGGTGTGAAATACGGCATCCTCAAATAGTAACCGAACTAAGTGGCGAAGAGATAACTTCGTATTTTGCATTCTGGAAAACCTGGGTTCGATTTCCGGTCCGGCTATTCTGATTTCGGTTTTCCATGATTCGTTCAAGGTGATTGCTGGGATTTTTACTTCGCACGAGCCATGGACGATTCCTTCCACATTCCTGATTCTCGGAGCAACTTTCTCCATCCTTAATGACGTCGCTGTCGACGGAATGTTAAGCCCTACCTACTTACTTCAAGATGGTACGTCATGCATTTCAGGGCTGAAACAGGTGAACATTCTGTGTTTAAAGACGTCAACGCCATTCCACATCTGGCTGCGTTAGTGACTGGACGCTGAAATAGTATACCGTTCGAATTTGCAATCCGTGTCTCTCTATCTCACCCCTACAGAACAGGTGTTGGACGCACTCGAGCATCATATTGCGCTACGAACTTCTCCATGATTTGCCTTACAATCCTGTGCTCGATCTGGGAGAACTTTGTTGCGAATTGTGTCGCTTTCCAATATGCTGGCATGTTACAATGATTCTTTGCCACATTACCCTGCATCAATGGGGGTATAGGCTGTTCACAGTAAAGTGAGTACTTCTGAGGCCCTAGTTACTATTTCTTATCCTTTAACCATCTTTTCCAATGAATATCGCCATGTTAGTTATATACACGTTGTATATATTCCCCCGCACTTGAATGTTTGCATTTAAGTCTACAATGAAATATATTTATTGACTTCTAGCAGTTACCCGCGGCTTCAACTGCGTGGAAAAATCAAACTTTTATATATTCCCTAAGAAACTGTTCATTTTTCTGGGATGAAAATAACCCTATGTGCTAATCCAGAATATAATCTACCCCTGTACAAAATTTCATCCAAATCTGTCTAGCCGTTACGACGTGGTTGAGTAACATACTAAAATACAAAATAATAATAATAATATTATAAGATTGTTTCAATTAAAAGAGCTTTCAAAAGTGCTCACTTTACCGTGAACAGCCTTTAACGGGCTATATATGACTTCGTGTGGGATATTATGACCAGACAGACTTCTAATTGGTGGGTTAGCAAAAAATTGTTATGCTGTCTTCGGAAGTGTTGTTGAACTAAAGTGTTACTGCCATTTTTCACTTTGGTAAAACTGCACTAAATCAAATTGACATCATTTGCACATAACTGTATATTTTAATCTTATTTTTGTGAGTAAACTGCAGCCTCGTGTGTGGTTTGTATTTTAAAGCATCTGTTTAGGCACGCAGTGTGTGGCATAGCATAACATATACATTTGTTTATATTGTCAAATCAGCAAAAAAAAATCAGCCACTCAATTTCTACATCTGTTGTAACAAGCTCTTAAAGAGCGCTTCTAAACTTGTGTGGATGCTAATATTTGATAACATATTTTTTAAACATTGTGTTGGGCAAATTGATAATTTCACAGATATAATTAAAATCATAAACTCTGATTGTCGCGAGTTCAATATGTAACCAGAAAAAAGAGTGAAATGATATTATTCTACAATTTCCAACGCCTTCTTCCTTAAGTAATTACTACCAACTCGGCAAATTTCAAATGGAGTAAAATACGTTATAACACAGGTAAGAAGCAATGGACTGTGGTATTTAAAAGAAGTAAATTGAAAATAGCATAAATGCTGTCGTCACTGTAAGTTTCCCTGGAATTTTCTTAGAATAGTTCTGAGCTACATAAGAAGGTAACCATATTATTATTGGGTGTGTAAAATAATGAAACTGGGAAAATATAAAATATTCAAGAAATTTTCCAAATGTTCGGGTAGCACATACGCAGCTTTCAGTAAATTTTCTCTGGTTTAAATTGTGTATAGGTAAAATATTTTTGTATTTTATCTCTAAATTAAAATCAAGACAATTACCAGATACTGGCTTGTGTAAGAAATATATCAGCAACGCCTTTAATGTATCAAAGTACTTTAATTTGGAAACGGCAGTTAAGAGATTAGGAAATGAGTTGTTTATAATTAAAGTATTATATATTAATATATATTATTATATATTAATAATTAATATGATTAATATATGCATTAGTAATTAAGTAATGTATGCAATATTCACAGCATAAATGCACAAAATATTGAAAAATTTTATAAGTATTTCTTTCATGTATTAGCATTTCCCACGTATTCAATGAGTAATGGGAACAAAATATGCAAGTCACATTTTTGGCAATACTGGATTTTTCCACAGTGAATGTCCAGTTTCTTTAATTGTCAAGAAAATCCCCGTGATTACAGAATTGTTAGTTGAGAGGATAAAAAAACATTAGGGAATTTAATACATCTGTAGATATGAACAGATAATACAGAAAGAGAGAGAGAGAGAGAGAGAGAGAGAGAGAGAGAAACAGTGACAGAGAAAAGGGGGAGCGATATTTAAAGGATAGCTCCATGTGAAGTATCTAGGAAATTTTCATTATACGACCAAAATAAAATATGCAAACAGTATTTCAGCCATTACAAATGCCTATGCATAGTTGTTAAGTCCGTATACCCTGGGAAGTGTTATTTACATTTAAAAACATGTTGAAATCCTCGATAGAGAAAGCAATGTCTTGTATGTGGTAATATATAAGCAATATGTGTTAAGGCTTAAGACAGTTTAAGAATTACGAAACTTTGATATGCTAGAAGCCAAATAGACGATTGTTTAGAGAAAAGTAGGGTATTGGAAAGATAGCTACTGCTCGAACGTCACGAAAATAGGATCGCATTTTTGTCTGAGAAAATGCATTATTTGTACATTATAATATAACGTTTTTTCTAGATCTAAATATTTATTTAGAGAAGTCTATGTGAAACTGGGAATGTTGGATTAAGTTACGACTTTTATGATTAGGCATGCAAACGATGTTGATTAACTTTTTAAATACTACCAGTTCCCAGTAGCCTGAATATGAAGGGAAAAAAAACAGGTCGTTCCGAACTTCCTATAAATAACCCGCCGCCTTCAAAGAAAGTGAGACTGGCGCCCTGCGTAACTTAATATGATCTTTCCAATGACTGGTAATGAGATTACAAAAGGTCTTCGTCGTCCATTCAAGCCGGCCGCCTATCCACCACGTGAACTGCGTTGTAGTGTGCGTGGAACCCGAGTTCCGAACACTTATCAGTAACTAGCGGCTGTTTAAAATACGCAATATTCTCACCACTATATGAGCAGTTTAAAAAAAAAATCGCTATAGAAAATATGAACTGAAGCTGCTAAACTCTCTCAATAATGGTATTTCACATCTATCATGCACGTATATGAAAAGTTAATACAAGTGATCACATTGCAAAATGCATATCATTTTGGACTGTTCCCACTTAAACATTACACAAGATGGGTTGGGATTCGAAAGATAAATTTTGTGAGGTGATTTCGTACGGAATTTCAAGTGAGAAATATACGGGACACTTCTTACCGAAAAGTAATAATATAGTGAGGTATGAGCCCATGACAACAGAATTTTCAAACTGTGATTTTCCGAAATATCTGAAGCGGAATGAAATTAAAATTACAATTCTCCGATCATTGTTTTGTCATCGGGATCTTCAACCTAAGGACAAATTCCCATTGACACCTCCCACCATAAAGAAAATAACAGGAGTGGCCACCCTCTCTTATTGCAGATAAATATTTTACCGTAAGGAATTATGAACGTTTGATGCTGGTCAATAGGGCAGTATTGAAAAATGAACAAAAATGACCATCTGCTCAGGACCAAACGTTTTCGCGTATAACCTACACAAAGCTTCAGCTGCAGCGATGCACGTAGGCATAACAGACTATAAGCTGTTCACGGTAAAATGAGCTCTTTTGAAATCTCAGTTTACGATCTACCAGTAAACACGTTGTGTATTCTTCCGCCTTATGTGAGATTAACATTGCCATGAACCTCATCTCTTTATTCATGCATTGGACAAGTGAAACTGTGAAATTATTAGAAAAGTAAATATGTTACAAATATGCTCATTTTTTCACTTCGCTGCATTAAAATAAAAAGAAATTGATAGAAATAATTTTAGTTATCGCAAATGTTTGCCTAATTCTTTTATTCGACGTTAAGATATGGAACTACTTCCCATCCATCGCTACCAACTTTACTGGGTGCAATCCACTCAGTGCGCACGTTATAAATATACGCAGATAGAGGCAGTGACTTTTCTCAAAGATTGATTTGAAAAGTGCTCACTTTATTGTGAAATGCCTTTACAAACGTCTATGATATTCTGCTGTGCACACGGCAAAGACGATGATGGAGGACATTTTTGACACTTACTGTAAAAAATGTGTACTATTTATACACAGTAAAAAACAAAGTCGCCCGGCCGTGTGTGTGTGCGCGTGTGTGTACTCAGTTAAGGCTTCTAAACTACTTAATGGATTTCGATGTAGTTTTCACCGTTATTGAGAGAAATTCATGAGGAAGGTTTGCGTATATAATAAATTCACTTTTAATTTAAAGATAGTAGAGAAATGTCGACGTTTTATAATAAAGTAGGAAAAAGCCGCCTTTCGAGCACATATACGACTTACTCTCGACTACACCATAGCAGGTACGCCAAATTACTATGCTACAGAATTGTAGATCTCAAAAAGGTCTACAAAAATTCCGCAACAGGATATATTTGTCTTATAAGAATGACCCACAGTAACCATTTTTGTCTTTTAGGGGTTCACTTACGAACACAACTCTGTATTAAT
The DNA here is from genome assembly GCA_029891345.1 of Dryococelus australis. Taxonomy (NCBI): domain Eukaryota; kingdom Metazoa; phylum Arthropoda; class Insecta; order Phasmatodea; family Phasmatidae; genus Dryococelus; species Dryococelus australis. The sequence continues at coordinate 8,901,085 of CM056997.1, forward strand.
CCTATGTGAGTTACCTTAAGCATTTAGTGTATATACTTGGTGTATACCTAAACAACGCCATATTTGTAAATCGCACCCGAGCGAGGCCGGGGCGGGTCGCTGGTACGTTAATAAGTCGAGTAGAGAGATTAGAGAGATTTGGGCTGCTATTTTCATCGAGGGCTTGAGATCCGATAGATACGTCAATGATCTTACAGTACTGAGGCTACCTGCTATTTCTGGCCACAATCGGCGTGTGATTCTCTGCGGGACGTGCTGGTATGGCCTGCGCTACCACCGAACTATTTTGTGCGAATTTTACACGTAAACATTGGGCCCTGGGTGGCTGCAACAAGACGACCAAGTTTCATGGTAAGGTCTTATTGCTCAATAAACCAGCATAAAACTTTGATAATTGTAGAATGTAAAAAAATTTTCTACAATAAAGATGTTGCCGCCCCTGTTATTTTCATTTCAGTGGGAGGTAGTAATAAAAGTTTTCTCTTAGGTTTAAGATTCGGAAAACATAAAATATTGTTCGGAGATTTGTAATTTGACTCCACTAAGTCTCCAATATAAAAAATAATAATAACTCGATTTCCAAGGGTTTATAAATCCCTTAATATTCAGTTTAGGTAAAACATGTTTTGTATATTTCCCATTTTAATTTGCATAACGAGTCACCTCCAGAAGTTTGTCAGTTTAAATCCGCCCCAACCTGTATAAGTGTTGTTGGATTTATAGTAGCACAACATTTCTACACATAGTGATAATTGTTTGTCTGTCAAATTTGCCTACACGTCAAGTAAACATTACTGAACTCATCATTATAATTTGATGTCCCGTAGTAAATATCCGAAAATGTTATTGAAATTCAAAGAACTTGAAAGGGAAGTGTTGGGAATGTGTAACAGCCGTTATTCGTGCGGCACTTCTGGACGATCAAAGTTTAAGCTCGGAAAATGCGACGAATCGACTATAAGAGAATGTATACCTGACACCACTTGTTACCTCCAGGACGCTTGGGATAATAGAACCAAGGGAAAGCAAAGATGAACTGTCTGGGGAGCAAATGTTTACTCATTTGGTCTTCAGACTTGAGGTAAGAAAAAACTTCTCGTAGAAATCTTTATCAAAAACTAAATTTAACCCTTTCTGTAAAACTGTTGTGAACCCAGCATATTTAAATTAGATAGGCTGGAAGTATGAAAACAAAAAAATATAATACAGCCCTGTACGTCGGTACCAAATAAATAAAAGGTTATTTTCTATCTTCTTGATAACCTTTCAAAAAGTCCGTAATTTCATCGTGCGGTTGGTAAGCAACTGCCACGAGAAAATAGCTGACGAGTTAAGGTCCTCGCCTACACGGCGCTATTTACCGCGCCTGAGACAGAGGAACGTGGGGGCGATAAGGGCTACAATGTTACGCTCGTCAAGTGCGCCATCGCCACTAAGAGCAAGACTACGAACTAGCGTGCAGTTTCCGTCGGGCAGAGTTTACCTATGGGACTTTATGCGGTAACCCGATGATTCTATTGGTGGAAAGTTTTCAAGGAAGTGACGTCAGTTATGCGGGCCCCTTAAGAGAAAAAGACGTGGTTTAGAGCTACAAGAATCTGAAATCACGTCGCGTATCGCGTTCTCAGAAGGCTCGGAACTTACAATAGGTTTGAAGAGAAAAATAATTTCTTATCACTTTTTCTTCAAACTCCCGTTACCAGCTTTAGAAAGCACTTAATTAAAAAAATGTGTATAATAAATTACTTAAGTATGAGTCCGATCAAACGAAAATCATTGAAGAAAAGCAAGAGTCCATATAGTTATTGCTACATAATTTTTCGGAAAGTTGCTTCTCATATAACCATTCTTATTTCATGCTAAAAATAGTCCATACATTTCAAAAATATGATTAAATTAAATAATCCAAGCAAATTAAGGCTGTAAACAACGATCCGGTTCTTCAAATTGTCCAGGGGTTCTGGGAATGGGGTAGTATATACAACAATGTACTTCCACAAAAAGAAATCACAGCGTTTTAAATCAAGTTATCATATAAGGCAGAGTAGCATCTGCGAATCATGGTCCAGCGCCCAGGTTCTCGAGCCATCTCTGGAGTCAATGAGCGGATAACCGAGTTGAGTAAGGTTGAGAGACTGGGGCGGCTCTCAAAACGAGGTCTTGAGAGCTGATGAGGGTGAAATGAAGTGACAATGAAACAGCGGCGGAATGCAAGGACAGGAGAAATGGGAGATACCCGACAAAACCCTCCGACCATCGGCATCGTCCGACACGATTCCCACATGCATGCAATAATCCAGGAGTGAGCCAGCCGGGGATTGAACCCGGTTCACCTTGGAGGGAGGCGAGAGCTGTAAAACCGCTCAGCCACCTCGAGCCCGTTTCGGCTAGAGTCGTTTATGACAAGTCACAGGCCCGCATTTTTTCCGCCTCGTCTCAGTAAGGCTACATATCTCCAGTTGCTACAGAACTTATTGATGGAATATTTGGAGGATGTGCGTATAGATTCTCGTGAGGCGATGTGGTTTCAGCAGGACGGGACTCCACATTATTTCGCCATTACGTTTCGCTGGTACCTTAACGTACACTCCCAAACCGGTAGATGTGGTGGCCTTATAGCATGGCCACCACGCTCACCTGACATCACACCGCCTAACTTATGGCATCAATGCCACCCCACAAACCTTGACACATGTACGTCGCAACATGCCCAAGCGCTGCACTGTCTATGTGGCTGACACTTTGGCCAGACACTATGAGCCCCAAGCCTTGCCTTCTGGCTAAATATGTAAATAAATTGTCATGTCATTGCACTGCATGTTGCCTAATTATTGTCGTGGTTTAACAACCCTTGCACATTGTCACTGCCATTAGTGGGTTAACTATGAACATTAGGTAATTAGTTCCTAGATGAAATATGCTCTATTTGTATTCACTTACCCTACTCTGGTGTTTATCATCATTTATTCGAGTACCAGTGGAACATTAAATTAATTCAATAACTTATTATCAAAAACATACATCAGTATTATTGTCGTTATTAACAAAGTGTAACAATATTAATGTGGATACGGCATTAAGTACAGTTCACATTAAATCAAGTTATAACTTCAAGTAGGCCCATTTATTGCCGAAAATTAACAGTATGTTTTAACTTACATCAACCACGTTCAATACAACGTTTTTTTTTTTTTGCAGATAATCGGGGTCGAAATCCGAAAAGGAAGAAATGGGACAAAGAATAGATTAACCTAGCAGTCAAAACTCTACAATCAAATAGTATAGGCTACAAGTTTGTGGCGAAGCCGTTCGGTGCACCAAAAATCACTGTATAAAGGAATGTGAAAAATACTGAGGCGAGTCCTGACGATTTCCTAAATGTACTATTAGGCAGAAAGCCTGTATTAAGCTGGTAACTTAGAAAAGTAGATTGTAGAATGTTGTGTTCAGATGGATAAAAGACCTCTTATGGTTTAAGGAAACTCAATATCAAAAGAATGGTTTACCACCTAGCCATTGCGAACAGTATGAAACACCCACACTCTGAAGACAAGCCGTAATAACAGTTCCGTTCCCCAAGACATCTTACCAAGGACGTTCCTTTCTATGCAAATTGCTTTCCTTATGCAGAAACTTGTTCATTATGTGGCGTTAATGACTTATTCTGATGCATTATCCAGTGTCTATGACATGTGAACCCGGTGCTACCGAAGATCGCGTTTCAAGTGCTACTGGCTGTGGCCAAAATAATTATACTCTGGCACGTTTATTTCACGTTCAATTTTATTTGTTTCAAATTATTATTTCACTTGAAATGACTGGTATTGTTAAAAATGATAATTTAGTGTAAACACATAATTAAACCTAACAATCTGCAGAGTTATGATATCTTATAAAAATGAGTTCCGTCCATAAGTTTCATCCAAACATTCTCTCCACAGATGTTACTAAATTTTAAATTGTAAATCCATGCATTGCAAGAAAAATTCATGCAATTTTCCTGAGATTTTTTTTTTTGTTAAAACCGCACTGAGAAACAGCTAACAAAATACTTGTTTTATACATGGACATACGTAGTATTTAGTAGCGCCAAGAGAGTATTATGTTGGGGAAACAAAACTTGTAAAGCAAAAAATGGATTTTAATAATTATATATATATATATATATATATACACACACATACACACGTAATATTTAGTAGCGCCAAGAGAATATTATGCCGAGGAAACAAAACTTGTAAAGCAAAAAAAAATTGATTTTATTCATCTTATCCTATATATGTGTATATATATAATTTATTTATTTATACACGCACATGCATAAGTAAACAAAACTTCTTTGTTGGGCCAAGCTCGAGAGTGAATTTGTAATTTTTGTAATAACTAGGATAGTAACTTTATTTGTTAGTGCCTTTTTAGATGATTAACAATGGTACAAAAACTGCAATAAAACAACTACAAAGGAAACTAAAATTTTAAACTGTAAAACTTGAAATATTCAATTAATTACGTTGTGCTGTATTTGGATAGTGCGTATTAAAGAAAATTACCACTAAATTAGTAGTCACATTAGGTGAGGTTGTTAGGACGTAAGCGGTTGAGTGGGTTCGAAACTTGGTTATACTTTCATTCATTTAATAATAACTGCAACTCTTTCGTGTATGTAAAACCATACAAATATTTAGTTTGACCAAACAAATCTTACAGTTGGGAGCAAACTAAAAAAAAATAACTAAATAATTGGGTTTTTAACACAAATTATTTAACTGCCCCTATACAAGAAATTAATTTGGTTGCGCTAAACTAATTTTGTTTGTTCAACAAAACTTTTTCCTCGGTGAACTTGGCTCCACTGCCATGGTGACCGACAAGAATGAGTCTCGAATTGATTAATAACTAATTACTCAAATGTTCAGTCACTGACTCGAACACGAAGAATTTTAACTCTTAAGTTGTGCAGTATGTATCGATTGAAAATTTCCATTGGACAATACGACGTTGTTAATTATTATGTTGCTTTCTTCAGAGTGAATATCGTACTTGTAACCATTTGTATTTTTACCTAATAAAGTAAGCAGCGATGACTAAAAGAAGGCCTGTTAAAAATTTAAGTAAATACTTGGCTAACGTCTCGTGGAAGCTTGCAAATTATGTACAGGACCCTTGCTGGAGACACTTCTACTTCTCATACATTATATTATTATACCTTATTTATTTTATGTGGTTGTAGAAGTCTCTGCAGCAATAGCACCTGACTAAATATGTAATACATTGTAATAATGTTTACTTTAAATAAATTGCAGTTCCTTAAAATTTCTGGCTGCAGTTGACTTTCTATAACACGACTATGCACTCCTGCTAGTAAAGAAAACACAATACCTGATAAAATACTTAATGTTTGTAAATTTCAAGAAACGGTGCAATATGAGGGCATGCGACGTAAATTTACACCAGATACATTAATTGTACAAAAATGTTTTGGACAAATATAGAAAAACTAAAAACGTGCAATCTTTGATAACGGTTGTTATTAATTTCACGAGCAACCATTGTGAAATCTTAGCGAATTTACACTCGTTTGCAAAGAAAAACTTGATCACTACGAACCAACCATGATAGTACAATGAAAGTTGCCACATATTATCGTCATAGCCCAACATGAGTCCCGTTTGCTTAAGCGAATATGCCAGTAGGGGTTATATATGTGCCTCCATCATTCATAGTCGCAAGACACCTAGTAAATCTTTGGTAGCTGTGAGAGCCACAGAACCGTGTCCAGCGAACACGCAACACGCTCCAACGATGCATTCGACAAGACTCTTTGCCTAGTTGTATGGGTTTAAGAGATGCCGCATCGCCTGCTTCTGAGAAGCTTGCCACTCTAATCGTTCTGCCTACAGTTAGATGCAATGGTAACAGGAGAACCCACACCCATGGAGAAGGCTCGGGTCGACCCCGGTGAACCACCAGCTGGGAGCATTGTTTCATCGTGCTACAGGATGTACACACTCCACAGTATACACCATCCAAAGACATATCACGACAGCTGGGATACACCTATGTCCAACAGTTCTATATCTAAGCGGCTATCAGAGCGGGATATATCGTCACGGCATCCCTAACGATGTCTACCATTACTACCTGAGCATCGCCAAGCCCGTGTGACGTTCTACCAGGAAGGGCAGCATCGCGGCTTGCGGATCGGCAACGAGTGGTGTTCAGCGACGAATCACCGTTCCGTCTGGACACAGACGACCACCGAATTCCAATCTGGAGACGTCCTGGTCAGCACAGTGACACGCGCTTCATTGCAGAGCGGCGCAGCGCTCTGACGACAGGGGTCGTTGTGCAGGATGCCTTTTCCTGGGATTCCCGCGCAACACTGGTGGTGAAGCTTGAAGGTACGGCGATACGGGCAGGAAATTCTGCGACCATGTGCGCGTCCCTTCCTGGTGCAGCTAGACAACTCCAGCCCGGCCTCATACAGAACGGGTATCTCTGGCCTGCCTTCGCAATGTCAACATGCTTCTTTGGGAAGCGAAGTCAACAGACCACTCGCCTTTCGAAAACGTTTGAGGTCATATTGCAAGGCAATTATGACGGATTTGGAGTATCAGTTGATACAGCTGGGAAATGATCTTCTCCAGGAGAACATGCGACATCTGTATGCCTCCATGCCCGACTGTTTCGCCACCTGTCTCCATGCTACGGGTGGTCGAACACCATGCTAAGTCCATCCTGCAAGTGTTGTTCCCCTGCAACACAAGCTTGGTGTGGTACAATATTGCAATGCTTTCTGTATATCTTCTACCATGTCCTGTGCCTGTACGCACTTAAGTACCCCTGCGATTATCTCAGCAGAAATACATCACTCTCGTAAAATATTTTCTCGCAGTAAAAAGAAATGTGTAGGTTTGCAGATTCTTAGTTTTCTCTACATAACATTGCGAAACCCAATTAACCTCTATTACGTTAATTTATGCTTAGCGGCCCATTAACAGAAGGGGCTTATCTTTGGATATTTCACTCACTATTTCGTTTGATGTGGCAATGTGTTTTTACAACACTGAGGGTATGAATTCTCGCAATACCTATTTACATAGCTGAATTAAACTTATATATTAAAATGTAGTTTCCCAATAAGCATTCACAACTTATGCGTGCTGCCAGCGTCCTTAGTTTTTAAAGCCTGGGCAGACACATAAAACTGAGCCGAGCACGCCATCTATAAGGTACTCTATGAAATAATTATCTGTGAAGATAAATAATAAATGTCGGCTTTTGTCCGTGACTGTTTACATTTACCCTATTACATAATAAAAGAATATTTGGCATGCCAGCATATATTTCGTGCGTCTCTGTCCAGAAGGTTGTAGTTTTGCTTTGCTTCTATGAGTGATCTCAAAGTAGAAACAACGAGTCACTTATTTGGACTGACATAACCTTTACATAAACTTACAGGTCTAGCATACATATTTCACTGTAACTCGTACACTTGTGGCATGTGCCTTGACGCAATAACTCATTACGTGGGTAAAAATTTGTGAATTTTGTAAGTGTGGGTGGGACTGTTAAAAAATTAAGCAACATACTTCACGTTTGTAAATATAGATGTTTCTTAGCTGTATCGCAACTTATCCGAGATTTTCCCAGCCTCTCTTTGCATACGCTTTTGCCTTAATAATGTGGTTTCTCTTGGAATACTTCCAGCTCTTCTAATGAAGTTGTAAATAGGATGCCCCCCGTTATTTAAGAGGATTAATTGGTCTTTATTATTAGTTTATCTTGGACGTCTCATGTAAAATATTTACAATAATATCCGATAATTATTGGACTACGAATTTATGAAAACGTTTTGACGTGGCCACTGTCGTAATTTACTTATCAATAGGTATATTTTTATTACTTGAACTGCCACGTTCCAATGGCCAAATAGTATAGAATTTTTTGTCATTTATATGTAAAAAGTAAAGCGTATATATTTCCCTTCCTTTAATTTTGATGATGATGTTTATTATTTTCGGAACTGGGCATCGTACATCGTGTAGTTAATATCGTAAATCGTGTAGTTATTATCGTACATGGTGTAGTTAATGTCGCACATCGTGTAGTTAATGTCGCACATCGTGTAGTTAATATCGTGCATCGTGTAGTTAATATCGTACATCGTGTAGTTAATGTCGCACATCGTGAAGTTAATATCGTACATCGTGTAGTTAATATCGTACATCGTGTAGTTAATATCGTACAGTGACTGAAGAGTACGCATGTAATGACACTTAGCATTGTGCATTAGAAATTCTCACCAAAATGTTGGGTTCAATAATTTTACCTTTCAAAAAATTCCTTAAATATCCAACTTCAGACACTGTTTTCTTGTAATCTATATTGTTCTTTGTAGTGAAGTAACACAACATATGCATCTTATTTCTAAATTGACGCGGAAATGTATTGCGAGTATTTACTACTTCAGTACTTTCTTAACTGTGGCTGTCCTGGAAGAAACCACAGCTGTGAATCAAATTTTAATCAAAAGATTTGAAATTTCTGTTCCGCAAATCAGACCGTTATTAATGAATTTAGGTTCGCTTTGTTTCGCTCTTCGTTTATCCACGTAACACATAACCAGTTAATATGTTCAGGCATAATTGCGTTCTTATTGGTGCATAATCCATTCTAACATTCTATCAAACCTTTATCCCATTAAGAGCAGTGATACTCAGTTACTTCGGAGTTCGGTTGAATGGCGGGGAGTTTCACCAAGCCTCGGAGCAACTGCGGTCCAATTTGGATCGCTCTACCCACAAGGGCCTCTGTGACACGGTTAGGGGGTGCTCTAGCCAGTAAGCAACAGCGGCCCCAATTTGGAACACTGTATCCACTGGGCCACTGTGGCTCCGCATGGAAATGTTCTAGCCACTGAGCAACTGCAGCCACAATTTGGATCGCTCTAGCCACCGGGCCTCTGTGGCATGGTTAGGGGGTGCTCTACACACTGAGCAGCTGCGGCTACAATTTGGCACACTCTATCCACTGGGCCACTGTGGCTCTGCTAGGGAGTGCTCTAGCCGCTGAGCAACTGCGACCCCAATTTGGATCACTCTTGTGCCTGGGCATATGTGGCCCCGCTAGTGTGTGCTTTAACGACTGAGCAACTGCAGCCCCAATTTGGATAGCTCTTTTCACTGGGCCACTGTGGTTCCGCCAGGGAGTACGCTAGCCTCTGAGAAACTGCAGCTCAATTATGATCGCTCTATTCACTGGGCCACTGTGACTCCGATAGGGAGTACTCTAGCCACTGAGCAACTGCGGCTCCAATTTGGATCGCTCTTTTCACTGGGCCACTGTGGCTCCGCCAGGGAGTACTTAACCATTGGGCAACTGCGGCCCGAATTTGGATCACTCTAGTGCCTGGGCATCTGTGGCCTCACTTGGAAGTGCTCTACCCACTGTGCAACTGCGCCCCCAATTTGTATTACTCAGTCCACTGGGCCACTGTGGTTCTGCTAGGGAGTACTCTAGCCTCTGAGAAACTGCACCTCAATTATGATCGCTCTATCCACTGGGCCACTGTGACTCCGATAGGGAGTACTCTAGCCACTGAGCAACTGTGGTCCCAATTTGGATCACTCTAGCACCTGATCATATGTGGCCCTGCTAGGAAGTTTTCTAGCCACTGAGCAACTGTGGCCTCAATTTGGATGACACTATCCACTGGGCCACTCTGGCTATTCTAGGAGTACTCCAGCTACTGAGCAACTGCGGCCCCAATTCGTATCGCAATATCCACTGGACCACTGTGACTCTGCTAGGGAGTTTTATAGCCACTGAGCATCTGCCGCCCCTTTTGGATCGCTCTATCCACTGGGGCACTGTGGCTCTGCTAGAGAGTGCTCTAGCCACTGAGCAACTGTGGTCCCAATTTGGATCGCTCTAGAGGCTTTCAACCCTTTAATTCCACTGTGAATGTGCGCGCTCTCTGCCGGGAAGAGTTCCAGTGTGATCGACTCTGGACTGTGAATGCTTGTTTGCGCTAGCGACTCAGAAAGCACTGCGCGGGACAACTTGGTGCGAGTGTTTGTTGAGTGTTGTTGACGGACGGACGTTTGCACACTTGCAGCAACAACCGCCTGATGGAACAGCGACTCGCGTGATCGCCCTTCGGCAGTCTCTTTTTTTTCCACTCCTTCCGCAGTTGTCCATTGCTGTGGAAGCTCGTGTGATTTAATCATAATAAGTGGTGTTCTGCGACAGCTTTCCTCATGCCGCACAATATTGATCACCAACAGCTGCAATACACTACTTTCACGAGTGTACGTGTTTTAATGTATGTCGCTCAATAGTATAGGGTGGTGGTCATATCGCCTAACTGCCGAGAAGTTGGGTTCACGGCCGGAATGAGGAGTTTTCGCTCTCTATAATGTCTCTTTCAAGGTCTATTATTAGTTTTTGTATTTTAAGTTCACCTGCCTATTGCGGAACTACCGTAGAATTACTTCTAAAGACCCTAGGCGCCCCGTGGTTTTTACCTCCAAAACGCCAACATAGTAACACAGCATTAATCAACATAGAAGACATTTGTCTGGTGATTTTACTTCAGGTGTAATTCCTCGATCTTGAGGCTTATTCTCATTTTCGTTGGCAACTCCCGACATAGATACAAACCTACTGTCTCGCAGCCGATCAAAATAATCGTCTCCATAAAGACAGTATTCAGAGATTTTCATTTTCGTCGTTCAGAACGCAGGCACATTCCGTCAGCTTCGGCGTATCACTGTAAAAAAATTCTGGTAAACTTCTTTAACTGCAATGAATGTTTTCTACCTATACAGTGTATCGAAAGAATACTACATGTCAGTCAGAAAGTATGTAAATATTTATTTATCATCGCTACTATACACAGTTGGGAACTTCCATACGCATTTGATTCTTTCCTGAGCAACTGTAGGAACGTTACCATGCATGTATTGGAAAATAATTTACGATTCACGCTTTTGTCACTGTACGTATGTACTGATATGGTAAGTTTACAAATAATTTCTTAGAGTGGCCGACTTTGACCACACCAAACACAGTGAGCACAAATACACAATTTTTAGAGCCACAAAATTAGTATACGATCACTAAAGATGTCCTACAAAAATAATAATATAAAATTATTTTGGATTCTATGGGGAGTATGAAGAATTGCAATTTGTGGCCATTTGAAAGGTGAGTATTATTTTCTCATCGTGAGATATCGATGTTGGTGTTACGGTCGAGGCCCGTTTGTTCTTTCGACTATTAGTGTTTGCGGAAGAGAAAATATTTCTCCAAGTCTGAGTGAAGGAATGTTAGCAACATTTGACTGTTGATTTCACGTAATTTTTTCCTACCTTAAAAACACGCATATTTACACAATGCAGCTATATTAATATTCCTAACATTTGTCCCGCAGTAGCATACCGTATAGTATACCATAAAACCAAGAAATTAGAAAGGTTTTATTTAATAGATATATAATAACTAGCTTTATGTCCCAAGCCTCTCCTACGTTTACTACACGAAGCAACTGCTGTTTACCTTTACGGGAGCTCGTCCTTGTACATCTACATCACATTGCAGGGTGTTAACTGTAAAATAAGCACTTTTGAAGCCCTGCTATACGATCTACTTGTATGCACGTTGTGTATTCTTCGGCTTGATACAAGAGTAACACTGGCCAGGGCCTCATCACTTTATCAATGCGTCTGACATGCGAAACTGGGAAATTATTAGAAAAGTTAATATTTTACAAGTATGCTTAATGTTACACTTCGATGCATGATAAAAAACAGAAAGCCAAAGAAATAATTTAAATTATCACAAATGGTTATCTTACACCTTTTATTCGACGTTAAGATATGGAACTACTTCCCAATCATCGTTACCAACTTTGCTGGGCGCATGTAACTCAGTGCGTCCCTTTAAAAATGGACGCAGGTAGGGGCAGAGACTATTTTCTAAAGTTGATTTCAAAAGTGATCACTTTATCGTGGACCGCCTTTAGTTGTTCTGCCCTCAAGGGGTTGGAATTACCACTTTCTAGGAAAAGCAGTCTTCCCTCAAGACCATCGCTGTAACCTCTAGCGACTGCCTCTTTGCCTTATTCATAGTCATAGCAATGAAACACACCTGAAGGTTATAAGTCTCATGAGTACAAACGGATTCTCGGATGGTGCTTATCGTAGAATTTTGGCGGTAACATTAATGGAACCCTAAAGTTGAGGATAAGCTTGTGTGATGGGCCAGGATGATAGACTACATTTTGAAGCTAAGAGCAATACGATATCTCATCGGATTAAGGAGCTATTGAAGATTATTCTAAAACAATATTTTACATCTTTTCACTCTGTTAGGGACTGAATTTAAAAAAAAACCGAGGTTGTAGTTTAGGTATTTGTATATGTATTAACTTATGAATCTAATAGCACAACTGTAACTCACGGGGCTAGTTAAATATTGAGAAGTCCTAGAAAACATATTTGACCATTTTCACTCTCTTAGGGGTCGAATTTCGAAAAAAAAATCCTTTTTAATGGTTGCCTGCGCCCTAAGGGGAAGCCATCCTTGCATTTTAATGATTTTGCGTCCAGCGGTTTGAGCTGTGCTTTATTGAGTGTGTTTTTCAGTCAGTTATTCGTGACATTTTATTTTGTGCATAGAGTTTAACATTGGCTGCGTCACTGACATTTTCAACATTTTTTTTGTTGTTAAATTAATTGCTTAATAGCATTGCTAACATTTTACCCCACAGGCACTTAATTCGGTATGAGTTAAATAATCTTCCCTCAATTTTATTACTCACAAAACCTACAACTAAGAAAATATAAGCAATAATTATAATATTACTGGCTGGATGATATTTAAAACCCCAACAACCCTCCAGAGTAGAAAATATTTATTTTGTACAAAGGACTTATTCATTATGGCTTCAAAGTTAGTTTGTGAATTATTAGATTACGCAAATTTTACTATTCTCTTAATTTAGGATTCAATATAGACAAATCATTGTTACTATGTAGCAGAATATGTGTACTCATAATAGTATGAGTTCAACCAACCCCTTTAAATAAAATATAGTTTTGTGTGTGATAATAGGGTAGACGTATCAGATTTAATTAATCAAGTTGAAATTTTCTGAGCAAGTCTCAAAAAATTCCACCCTACATGCTATTGAGGACCAAAATACAAAAGTTCACAGCCTATACTTTAAATTTTCTTAACTGGCGTCTGTGTGTGAATTTACAAATCAACAAAAGACGGCATTATTACAATTGCACTAAATTTGCAATAAGAAACATATTTAAACAAAATAAAATAACGCGGTGAGGAGTTTTGATTTTAAAACTTACAACCCCGTGAACCACTTAACCACTCGCATATTCAAAAATGCTTGAAATGGCAGTCGAATAAATGTGCAGGTTAGGCCGTTTACTAAGATAATAATAGTTTTTTGAAACAATATAGTTATGAATTCGCACATGTATGGGTTTTTAATGATTAATAGCACACACGTTAAATCATTTATATTGAGTTGTATACTCTGCTTGCATGTTTGTAATAAATAGGAGCGGTATTTCAACATTTATTCGTAACGTAAAAGTATAAGCATATTCAGGAAAATTAGAACTATGTGCAACATAAACACGTGCTGCATCAACTCAGTACCACACAATATTTCTCGTTGTGTCATTCAAATACAGGGTCGCATTTAGTAACAAACCCCGCCATATTGATTTAACGGTGAATTTATAGCCAACTGACAGACAGCCTGTGGACCTCAAACGACCTCCGCTTGAGTTTAGAATACAGAAGGAGTAATTTTACTTAAAAGAATAAACTTGGAATAATCCCCCTTAAAACAACCTGGACCGTTATAGTCTACTCTTTAAGACCGAGGCATATGTTCCGCAACAAGTAAAAAACAACCCTTTGCGTTTTTTTAAAGAGATTTTTGGAGTTCAGCTAATTACATTTATTGTGTACACATTACTGAATACGACCGTACCAGGTATTTTTAAACAGTTAATAGAATCGTTATAATAAATAAAATCAGGGTTTCTCAAACTACAAATCTACAACTAAAGGAACTAACTATCACAGTGTTCACATAAACGTGTGAAGTTGATGCACACATTATATACACAAATGCTTTGCTAATATCACAGGGACGATTGTCTAATGTTACACCTCTTAAAATTTGGTCCTCGAAAAATCTTGTATTGGTGTACATTCTTTCTAGTGGAGGTAAATTCCACAAATAAACCATGATAGTTCAGTTTTTTCTCTTTCTGCCAATTTTATGCACTGAATACCACGAAACTAGTTTTTAAAGTAAAGAAATGTTGTATCCACTTAAGTCTTAGGAAAACGTTTTCGCTCTACGTTCTCTTCTGACACATATGTCATTGGTGGTAAAAATGAGATTCTCGTAGTTCTGAAAAATACGTTTTAATTGCTTTTATAAAACCCTGCACTAAAATTCGTAACACTGTTTATGCTCGTTCTTATAAGAAATAGTTCCCGTGGGTCATTTATATAGTTTAAATTTAATTTAAATTTTTTACACCACAGATATATAGACATATACATGCATATTTATTGATCTTAAATACAAATTGGATTTACTTGAATTTGACATAACGAATTTCGACTCGAGGATCATTAGGGAAAAATAAGTTGAGCACACGTAGAATGTGATTTATGTTCTTATGAGATCACAAAGAGCGGATTGTGTTGCGTGTTGCCGATGAAGAGTTTCCTCGCTATAAATGTTCTCAGAGATCTTCAGCATCAAACGTCTAGCACTCTTTAATCCTCGCAACTGGTAAACATGTGTTTGTTGAGAAATATTGTGTTGTGCGAAGAACATGTTCATTTTGTATGGAGTTCTAAGTTTCCTGAATATGCCTATACTTATACATTACGAATAAATAAGTACATAGAAAAATACATTTCTTTGAAGGTGGACTTTTACCATTGGTTTAGAGTAGTTAGTAGCAAATAGTACTGAAAATAATCATTACATAAAACTGATAACTTGAATAACATTCGACTGCCCGTAGACCTTGACTACTGCACAATATGCGACTGTTTATCAATTTATTTCATTGAAATAGTCAATGTTTTTAGCCTTAATTTATACGAATCTTTGTAACATTGAAGGCTAACTTTGTTTGAAATGAAGTATTACTAAACTCCCTGTCGAAATTTACTAGAAATTTTTCTTGTGTTATAACATTTAACCCCGCTGTTTCTGAGAAAGGCATTTTGATTTCAACGCATCGTTTCCTAATACCTGGCAGATCGGCAACACGCAAGCATTCGATATAATACGGTTGCGGACTGAAAGGGGCTCGACTAATCCTCAATGGCAAGGTAGTATTCCAGTCCTCAAAATATCAAACCGTTAGAATGAGTGCTTCTCATGTGACGGCGAGTTAAATTAGCTGTCTACCGCACATGTCGAGGATCATTTTCTACGTGCTAGAGTTTCTTCCAATCTCGAGGACTGCAATAAGCCTTCAATAACCTATGCCTTCAATAGGCACTGTCTTAAATGTTGAGACACAGCCCGTGACCTGAGTAATTCAGACAAACTTCTGGACTGGGCACTTATTTTTCTGTCAAACTTATAAATGGAAATGAAAATACATACTCGAATTAACAAAATTAATGTTCAAATAGAGAGCAGTTTTGGTTGTCTAAGAAAGTAATTTTATTGTTTTACCGAAGGTCACCCTTACCCAAACAGACAATAGTTCATTAACATAATTACCTTTAAGTTTTGAAACTTTCAGATTCGTCATGTATACTTTGGACATGTTTTAAATTCATTAACTCACAGAAATCACCTAAGTTGTTAAAATTGATAAGTATAATTTCCTGCGAAATGCACAGCCTTTTGGTCACACGCTGGAAAACGAGAGCCAATATTTGACTCGCCAGGAAAGTAATTTCGAAACTACACAACTTAAAATCAAACAATATCAAATGTAAATTAATACGGTAGTTAGAGTTTCTGTATAGCGTATTATATGAAATATACATCAACTAACTAAAATAACATATTTATGCATACGGCCTAACGCAATTATTACATAAATTATATAATTTGTGTATCCTTTAGTGTGGTACTGAAATTAAAAGCGGTAAACCCTTATTTATTAAATGAATAGTCATTATAACAAAATTTGAGTACAGACATATAACAATCTTGTAACTTACCGGAAAAAAATTAATTGGAATTTTCTTTTCGTAGATAGGTAGTGGATACTTAAAATTCATGTCTATGAGATCAAAGAACTTTACATCTGAGTTTAGAACTACCCCGCAGATGCCTATTAGTGTGTACTGTGTTAGGCTGTTCAATATAGCCTAGTAACATTAGCGACGCGCCCACACAGTGAATATATTTCTAAAAACACAGCATTACTTCATTTGAATTTAAATTATTTAGCCATTTAAAAATCTTAAAAATAAAACTCGTTAGTTAAGCAATTCTCACTTTTATATTCAAAATGTAACCGAGCATATATGACACTATAATTTTACTTAACAAAACCACATTAGGCATACGGTAAATTATTCGTATCACTCGTGTATATGCTTGCCAATGGTAATCCTCCCCCCCCCCTTTTTTTCCACACACATACACAGACCATGCACACTTACACGCCGACGCGAATACTTTCACATATACTCTGTCCACGGTAAAGTGGGCACTTTTTAAAAGGCCCCTTTCACTTGGAATAATAGTCCCTAAATACAAATTATTATACCTTAGACCTTAACTTCAGAATGTGAGGGAATATACGCACTATGTTTATTACTTTCATAGCAATATTTATTTGAAAAGGTAGTTAAAGGATAAGAAATGGCTGAAAGTAACTAGGGATTCAAAAGTGCTCCCTTTACGGTGAACAGCCTATAAATACATGTAATCCGTCGACGTTTACGGAGCAGCATGTACACTCACCAAACTGGACTCGTCGGGTGAAGCCAGACTCAACAGCAACACACTGACGTTCACCACCAGAGCACCTGCAACACACAACACACTGAAGTTCACCACCAGAGCACCTGCAATACACGACACACTGATGTTCATCACCAGAGCACCTGCAACACACAACACACTGAAGTTCACCACCAGAGCACCTGCAATACACAACACACTGATGTTCATCACCAGAGCACCTCCAACACACAACACACTGACGTTCACCACCGGAGCACCTGCAACACACAACAAACAATATTCTTGGTTATCTGTCACTAGCTTACCTATACTGTACAGAATTTCTGGCAAAGTTCCTAAACTGTAATGGAAGTTTTTAACCTATACAGTGCATGGAAATAATACTACGTCAGTCTGAAAGTATGAGAATGTTTAGCATTGCTAGTATACAAAGTTGGAAACTTCCCTATGTATTTGACTTTTCCTTGAGCAACTATACGAACGTTACCATGCATGTATGGGAAAATAATTTACCATTCACGCTTTGTCACTGTACGAATACATTGATATGGTAAATATACAAATAATTTCTTATAGAGTAGGCACACATTCATAAATCTGGCATTTACAAAAGTAAACATTTCCTTGTTAAGTTAATGTATGAAGCTATCCATCATTTCAAGTTATTCACAGAAAAGTCATTCTGCTGATACAATTACGTGTAACTTCTTAACAATATAATAAGTATACATATTTGTTGGCGTATTAACATTTTTAAGTGTGTTTTATCAAACTACATGCATTACTTTTATTTCCATATTTATTTGCGTGACAAAATAACAAACCAGGGATACATTTGACTTAGTAAAACGTTTATTAACGACACGTGTTTCTTAATACAACAAATAACTTTGACAAATTAGCACAACTGCGCAATAAAATACTTGCTACATGCGACTGCATTGGTCAGTAGCAGAATCAATATTTGTGTGAGTGAAGTGTGCCGCATCGCCATTTACTTGCAGCTTGATCCCGCCTCCCGTATTAGTCTGAGAGCATCGCGACACGCTCACGTACCTCAAGATTCACGGTACAGACGTTCTCCGAGTGCTTCAACATCCAGCCGACCTCCCGTGGAGCAGTGGGTAGGTGGTCCATCGGTCTGGGGTGCGGGAGGTCCTGGGTTCCAATCCCAGGTACGGTATGGGTGTTCGTTTAAGTTAGGTCATGTGTTGGTTTGTATGCCCGTTCCCTGATAAGCCTTCAGGTATAACACTGGGGGGGAGGGCGTTAATAAGCCCTTTCCAATACGAATACCAATTCTTCAACGTCTAACCCATACACGCATAGTCAAGTGCTATCTATTAGGTCCCCCTAGAACTCTTTAATCCTCGAGCGGGGAATTGAAATTCGGTTGAAATGTTGTTCTGTCTGAAATTTATAGATCTTGGCGCTCATTACAATTTTCGTCGGCAACATCGCTGCGAACGAATGTCTCTCACCCAATGAAAGTATTCGTGTGCATAGAGACGATGTTCAGAGCTCTTCGTCGTTTATACGCCATATACCAGTGACGCAACAGCCATAGACATTGTGGTATTAAAATATTCATAGAAAGTACGAGAACATTCGCACCGTTTACAGCATCTGGAACATGTGACCGTAAGAATCAACTGCACATTTAATTATCTAATCCTTGCCATTACCAAGGTGCATAATGAAGTCACTGCGATTTACTCGGGGGAATTAAAAATTTGCTCTCGGGAACCAGTTGACCTAAAATGGAATGATCAAAGTTAAACATACTGTTACTGCCAGATGATCACAGTTCATTACAATACGCTGAAAAAAAATAGTTCACGCTCGTGAAAACACGAATTGTGCAATATAACATGGGCAAAACAATTTAAGTACATGTTGAGTTTACGATTATCAAATTAAATTATAATCCAAGCAATTTTTTGAATAACAAAGAATTTTTGTAAAAAAAAAATCTGGACTTTAAAAAAAGGTGAATTGGATATCTTATAAACTAAAAGGGACTTCTAAGTGCACGAAAAAACTTGACATTTAGTTGCCAAAACTTATCGAAGTATACAAGTCTGTCTGTATGTTACAAAGAAATAAGTTTTTCTTTTCATGACCACTCAAAACTGCTCATTGGTGTCAGCAAAATAATATTGTATTCTCCAAAAAAAAAAAAAGCATTTACCTGTAATTTCTTATATTATTTTTTAGATAGTGCATTATTTTTTTAAGTGTATTTTGCTAAAGATAGCTGCTGTATTAAAATCGGCATGACTTAGAAGAAAATCGAAACGTAATAAAATATTAGAATAGATTTGCCTTTAATTTACATACAGCAGTATTGTTAGGCAGTGGCTATAAACTATCAAATTAATACACTTATTTAACAGTCCCTAAGGTAACATGAAAGCTAGTAACTTATAATATGTTATGTTTTACGTTCTTCTACTAAACGATTTCATAACCAACAACGCTATAAAACATATAATTTAGAGGTTTGTGTTTCATATAAGAAAATCTATATATTTTCTACGACGAACTAGAGATCTCAGGATAGGCAAGGGTTGTGTATGGTAGTGCGTTCCGAAAAAGTATATTAATGAGCCAGTAATTTCCGAAATAATTTCCGCTGATAAATGCTGTTAATGCCTGTTCTGTAGCCTTTACTAAATATATGGGAATCTACTCCATTTATTTCCGCCAAATTGCGCAGGTAACTAAAACTATGATAGGTCATGTTTTTCTGTAATCTCGGAAACATTTAGCTGAATCCTATCAAATTTGGTAATCAATAAATACTATGGTATGCCACGTAGGCTGATATGTTTTAAGTGGGTCTCACTCATTTTAAAATTGGTGGCTATATAGACTTTTTGATTACCTTCTAAGCTGTACTTATTGAACCATGTAAATGATTTCAACCAAACTTTGTACGCCGGCCAGTAATTAGTAATTATAGCATTATGATAGGCCATGTTAACATATTACATTTAAGTGAATAACAAACTTATTTTCAATATGGCGGCCATGTAAAATTTTCTATTATTTTTGTATATAAACCACACAATTTGACCAATTTCGGCCAAACTTGGTAGATGTACTTAAAGTATAAATTACAAGTATCAAAATGTTAATATAGCCTATAGCCACTTTCATCTACCGGTTTGTAAGATAGTGCCACATAAAAGTACATATCTTGTGCCGTATATCGGGAAACAATCAAGGGAGTCCTACCAAATATGGCAGACAAGAAATAATATGTAACACTGTGCAAAATTATATGTTTTAAGTAATAACACTGTGCAGTGTTCCAACAGCAGGATTAGCTAGACTACAAAACATTAGAGTTAAATATGAGCTGTATAAAATTAAACTTGAAATGAGGAACATTGATAAGCTCAGCTCTAGCTGAATCTACACGTCAGAATTCCGAAAAAGATTCACAACTGCAACATACCCTTACGAAAAACATAAATAACAATAAATAATGCAAATTTATTTTTGCAGAGAATAAAAATTAAAATCAATAGATAAGTTAAAAATATGTAAATCTATTATTGAATCAGACAACAGCCCACTAAGTTCACTTGCTATGGCTATTGTTGAATTTTTCTCCATGGCCATTTAAATTATACAAGAAGGAAATCCTCATTAAATTCTCTATGTAGATCCTATCTTGAAAATTTAGATGTTAATAATCTAAGAAAATGAGAAATTATATTATCTTCCAGTTAACAGATATGAACAGGAATATGTCACTATTAAAATGACCAGTAATTATTAATGTAACCTGTACAACAAAATATGGCCGATTCATCTTTTCTAGCTACATGAGCCAGACGCTCATATCCAAAAAGAAAAAAATGCGTTAACTCAACCAGGTAAAGCATAACCAAAGTACATACAATTAGCTATACGTAATGGGATTTCGGCAAATGGCGAAATTTACTTAGAAATTCGCACCATCGTTGGAGAAAAAACTTTCACGGGTACCAAAATATCGCACTAATGAAATTTTAGGGGCACGCCACGATTCTTTATCGTGGGGTAGCCATTTTGGCATTTTTAAACCCCTTCAGAATATTGAACAAGCCCATTACTGCGATGTAAAGAACCACGTGAAAAATTGTCCTATATATCAAATAATGAAACCCTATAAACAAAAGTCAATGGTTCAGTTGCATCGTATCGAACCACCCTCATTATGAAAAGCATGAACGTTGGATGCAAACGGCCCGTTACAAAAGTCCCATAAAGTGAGTCACTACATTTTTTGTTATTATAGAATTCTTTAGCAGATCTGTTGTTGTAACGGCTGTCAAAACCATATATGCCGAAACATGTGAAAAACTTAACATAGAGTTAATTATAAGATACGGATGCCCTCAGCAAAATCTAATGGACAGAGGTAGGCCCTAAATACTTCAACAACGTACTTATCGCAACTTACTACAAAATGCAAATAAAAAACTTCAGACTATGAATAAGGTTCTAGCGCAACAACTGACAGTTTGCATGCGTGAAGATTCAGCCTTCTGGGATGAATATTTCGAATTTATTGTCGTTATTTATAACACTATTGTTAATGCAAACACAAAATTCACGCAATTTTATTTAATGCATGGGGTTGGAGGAATGCAACCAACGCAAAGTGAATAAGTTCTCTCAAAGAGGCCAAGATAAGTGCGACGCTCTGATAAGAAACACAGAACAGGCTGAATTATATCCACTACACTCTCAGCAAAAACAAAATCACCACTTCAACAAAACAAATCGCCCTAACATGATTAAAGAAGGTGACTGGGCGTGTGTATATGTCTAGGGATTGAAAAACAGGCCACCATACACAACACAAAATGCATAGAATACTAAAAGTGCACATATTAAAGTAAATTATTTTTGTTTTTCTATTTGCAGGACAACGAAGGGAGAAAGCAGACAAATTGCACTAAGAGTAGATGGATATCGTACTTCAATCATCAGTATTCTGCCATATACTCCCGTCAAATCATCCTTTCGAACCCATGCGGGTTTATTTCGACGAGAAGTAGGAACTACATTTTATTATGGAAAGATAATTCATCTCATTTACTCAACACCAGTGCATAAAACCAAACAATCCCAAGTCATTGGAGTATGGTTATATAAAAAATGCGCATTAAACATACTCCAAAGTTTCCATACCCATAATAATAATAATAATACATAAATTGTATACCCTGCTTCTCTCCATTACTTGGTATAAGTAATCCACTTTCCAGGAAGTAACCTTGAAGACTTCACGATGGCAGGCATATGTGCGCATACAGCAGATAAACTAACTCGCGTAATAAATCATAGTTCGAACCGGTACCAATGCATAAATATTTCACGCCCGAAATAGCATGCGATTACAACTACTGCATATGATATGTGCATGCATAATTAAATCAGACGCGGGCATTAATGGAACTATTGCAACACAAGTGCGTGGCGTAGAAGCCGGCAAACAGCTCATGACCTGCATCATGGCATCGTGAAAGCAAACTTGATGACTTGGCCTTCTTGGGCGTAAGGAGAGTTCCCTCTTATTGTCGCCACGAGAGTGCAGCTGTTAGCGGTGACTAGTTCTCAAACAAGATGTATGCCAAATGTGCAACTACTTGAGAACACGTGTGTCTGAGGAATCACATACAGGGCGTGATTTTGATTGGAACTAACCTGTCAGCGTGTGTTTCGCCTAAATGCTGATCAGTATTTCAATATGATTGAATAAAATATAATTTGTTGTTTTATAACCTCGAGAAAACCCGCAGCTGGGCCTGCTGGACCGAAAGAATTAGATCTCTTGAGAGTCACAGACAAGAACAACGCCAGCCAATCAAATGCCGGCAGCATCCATTTCATGAAACTCAAAAACTTTAATTACCCTATTATGTTCACTTGGATAACCATAAGAAAACCAGATAAAACCATATTTAATGACAATTTTTAAGTTTAGATGTTAGGTTGAGCACAATGTGATTATTTAAACACCTAAGAAACATTTGTTAACGGTATTAAAAATACAAACGTTCTTTCTAGACAATGAATTTTATATAAACGTATCAATTGTACATTTCTCATTATTTAAAAATTGTATTATTTCTTAACTTTGCAAATAATATAAAGTATTATCATATTAAAAGCCTTTATAAAATGATTTTCTTAATACAGCCAAACTCTCTATACAAGAAGCTTTAAAATTTCCATATAAAAGTGTTAGTTCACTTATCTATGCTTCTACTGAGCTTAAACTTCTGCATTGCATAAAACAGTACAATTCTTAATATTAATTTTTAAGTTTAACGACTTGAGGGGCTTTTACCCTACTTACATTTCATGTCCAGTCATTACCACTGACGGGAGCCTAATTACCCTGGTCTCGGCCCCTCTCACGATTTATGTCACACACCACCCCCCCCCCCCCTCATCAAGGAATTTTTCTTCTGAAATAATTGATAAATTACTAGGACAATTACAGTAATCGAAACGTTCCATTTGTTTTCGGGACACGTCTTCGTCGGAATCTTATTGGCCAGGCACGGGAGCCAATGAGGGCCAAGTGACGTCACTATGCAAGCGGCGAGAGGCGTCATCGGACATCGATGTCAATGCCGACGGACAACAGCTATGCTTCGCCCCGGCCGGCCAGCCAGCACAGCAGAACAGCGTGCAGTTTGACGTACAAGGCAAGGACAACCGTCTCGTAGACATTCTGATGTAGGGCGGGGCGTCGTCGGACATCGATGTCAGTGCCGACGGACAACAGCTATGCTTCGCCCCGGCCAGCCAGCACAGCAGGACAGCGTGCAGTTTGACGTACAAGGCAAGGACAACCTTCTCATAGACATTCTGATGTAGGGCGAGGCGTCGTGGGACATCGATGTCAGTGCCGACGGACAACAGCTATGCTTTGCACCGGCCAGCCAGCACAGCAGAACAGCGTGCAGTTTGACGTACAAGGCAAGGACAACCTTCTCATAGACATTCTGTTGTAGGGCGAGGCGTCGTCGGACATCTATGTCAGTGCCGACGGACAACAGCTATGCTTCGCCCCGGCCAGCCAGCACAGCAGAACAGCGTGCAGTTTGAGGTACAAGGCAAGGACAACCTTCTCGTAGACCTTCTGATGTAGGGCGAGGCGTCGTCGGACATCCATGTCAGTGCCGACGGACAACAGCTATGCTTTGCACCGGCCGGCCAGCCAGCACAGCAGGACAGCGTGCAGTTTGAGGTACAAGGCAAGGACAACCTTCTCGTAGACATTCTGATGTAGGGCGAGGCGTCGTCGGAGATCCATGTCAGTGCCGACGGACAACAGCTATGCTTTGCACCGGCCGGCCAGCCAGCACAGCAGGACAGCGTGCAGTTTGACGTACAAGGCAGGGACAACCTTCTCATAGACATTCTGATGTAGGGAGAGGCGTCGTCGGACATCCATGTCAGTGCCGACGGACAACAGCTATGCTTCGCCCCGGCCAGCCAGCACAGCAGAACAGCGTGCAGTTTGACGTACAAGGCAAGGACAACCTTCTCATAGACATTCTGTTGTAGGGCGAGGCGTCGTCGGACATCTATGTCAGTGCCGACGGACAACAGCTATGCTTCGCCCCGGCCAGCCAGCACAGCAGAACAGCGTGCAGTTTGAGGTACAAGGCAAGGACAACCTTCTCGTAGACCTTCTGATGTAGGGCGAGGCGTCGTCGGACATCCATGTCAGTGCCGACGGACAACAGCAATGCTTCGCCCCGGCCAGCCAGCACAGCAGAACAGCCTGCAGTTTGAGGTACAAGGCAAGGACAACCGTCTCATAGACATTCTGATGTAGGGAGAGGCGTCGTCGGACATCGATGTCAGTGCCGACGGACAACAGCTATGCTTCGCCCCGGCCAGCCAGCACAGCAGGACAGCGTGCAGTTTGACGTACAAGGCAAGGACAACCTTCTCATAGACATTCTGATGTAGGGAGAGGCGTCGTCGGACATCGATGTCAGTGCCGACGGACAACAGCCATGCTTCGCCCCGGCCAGCCAGCACAGCAGAACAGCGTGCGGTTTGAGGTACAAGGCAAGGACAACCGTCTCGTAGACATTCTGATGTAGGGAGAGGCGTCGTCGGACATCGATGTCAGTGCCGACGGACAACAGCTATGCTTCGCCCCGGCCAGCCAGCACAGCAGGACAGCGTGCAGTTTGACGTACAAGGCAAGGACAACCTTCTCATAGACATTCTGATGTAGGGCGAGGCGTCGTCGGACATCGATGTCAGTGCCGACGGACAACAGCAATGCTTCGCCCCGGCCAGCCAGCACAGCAGGACAGCGTGCAGTTTGAGGTACAAGGCAGGGACTACCGTCTCGTAGACATTCTGATGTAGGGCGGGGAAGAACGCGAATTTTGTGCTGCAGAAATCCGTCCTTGTCAAAATGAGTCAGGTTTTAATTCATTTATTATTTAATTTCTTTGTATTTGGCATAATACGAAAAGCAATCGGAGAGATACGATAATTCTTTAAGTTTAGGCGACTGTCGTGCTTGTTCAGGCCTGAGTCGTATTTCGAAGGTCTTGAGTTCGACCCCAACTGAGTGTGCTGGGAGTGATTATACCCATGTGGCTTTTCATCCCCGCTCTAGGCGAATGCCAGTGCATTTCCTTTGATACACACTCTCCCCATAGGCTGCTCCCGGTAAAGTGAGCACAATTGAAAGTCCACTCATTTTGAATAATATTCAATAAATATGTTTTAATTTAGTTTTAGACGTTAAATTCCAAGTTCGGTAATATATATATATATATATATATATATATATATATATATATATATATATATATATAGCCAATTTGCCAACCACCAGTAACGTACTAGTAATTTTCTTAAAGCCTCTGTGGTTGGTACTAGATGTGTTATATTCACAACAAATTTGGAACAGCCAAGAATAGCAATACTTCTCATGAGCAGTTTTTAACCTTGGCCGGAGTTAGCATTTCATAATGAATAAGATTGAGGTTTTATTTATTTTTCAAGTATCTACATCGTTTTACAATGCAAGCAATGTTAATATAGTTGATTCACGATAACTTCGGCCTTTTCTGAAGCCCTGCTAAATGTCTACTTTTGGTCACTGATTACGTATCCTTCCGCTGCACGTAAACATAAACACTGCCATGTGACTTCTACTTTTATAACTGTCAAATGCGACAGCTGTTCGAATAATTATGTCATATAGCAGAAAGCATTTCCTACTAATGTTCACAATTTAGGCCTATAACAACATTTATGTCAGCTTTGTAACTATTTGTTACATACGATATAGCGAGGTCATTTCTTGCTGACGATTACAAAGGTGACGATGTCAATAAAGAAATGCTGACCTTAGACAATGCACTAGGCAATGCTCTGTGCTCTGTCGTTCCAGAAAGCATGATATAGGCTGTTCACGGTAAAATGAGCACTTTTGAAAGCCCTGCATAAGATCTACTTGAATGCACGTTATGTATTCTTCTTTCTCATGTGAAATTAACATTGCCATGGGCGTCATCACTTTACTCGTACGTCGATCAAGTAAAACTGTGAAATTTTTAGGAAAGTAGATTTAATGCAAATTTGCTCATTCAAATTCACCCTTCGATACATAAAAAAAAACTTAAATTGAAATTAATAAATTTAAGTTATCACAAATGGTTACCTAACACTTTATATTCGACGTTAATATATGGTACTATTCTCCATACATCGTTGCCAACTCTCTGGTCAAATATCAGTCAGTGTGCTCATTAAAATATATGCAGGCAGGGGCAATGACTTTTTTCTAAGGTTGAGTTCAAAAGTGCTCACGTTATGGCGAACATCCTTTGTAAAACTGTATTTCCAGAGTACGGCAAAAATGCCATAAATCCAGTATGGCGGGTGAGAACCTACCTTAACTAAAGTGTATGTAAGGTGATATCGGAGCGGTATAAGCATGGTAGGTGAATGAAGAGGCGATAAGGAGAGGAGAGGATCGATAATGTAAATGAGAAAGGAGAAGGGAGGGGGTTAGTCGGCGGCAGGAAGGAAGGTCTGGGTCGTCGTGGCATAAGCCTCGGCACTGACACGCGACTGCTGATGAAGGGAGATGACGCGGCTCGGCGTCTTGGCCTGCCGCACAGCGCCTTGGGGAGGGGGGGGGGGCGTCGCGACGTGCGTGCCAGCCTCCCCCCCCCCCCAGGGGGGGATCTCGACCGCCTCCGCCGCTTCTGTCCACGCTTATGCTCATTCTTATGCGGGAGTGACATAGCACCGACAAACATAGCACGACAAGACAAAAACCGCAACCACGACACTATATTCATATTTTCAATGTGACTACCGAAATGTACAGCCCGACAGTTTACTGACGCGACAAGAGTAGAATTTTTCGGAACCATTTAGAAGGCGCTGATTAACTACGCTAGTTTCAAAGGCGGTGGGCAGACGGGAAATTTGGAAAACCTGATGGTGACAAAGTATTATAGTTAATGCATACAGAGGTGAAATTATCATTTTTAATTTTACAGGTTTATTTTCATTTACGCTGCGTATTTCCCATTTCAGGGAAAACTTGTAATAATATCTGTGCGTTGTGCCGCACAACACGACGAAAAATAGAAATAATTTATAATCCAGAAGTGCTGGTCGGACGACAGACTTGTCGGATTTATGTCAGCTCTGTATTGTATTTCATAGGCTATGTTTTTTTTTTAGTGTCGTGTCAGGGCTTTCGTGCCGTGCGTATCAGGGCCACGTCATTCGGCTTTACACGGATCAGTCCCCGTCATCTTGGATTTACAGGCTTTTCACCGTATCTTCCAGCACAGAATTAATATTTTATTTCGACCGTCGACAAGACATAAAGAACCGCTTTGCACATGTTTCAAAAATGTGTTGCTAGGCTAAAATTGTCAGGATCATATCTGTAAACGCCCCTCAATCAAAACTTTTTTTTTCCGGCAGTCACTACTCAAAAATTATTAAACTCTGTACAATTGTAGTTGTTTGATAAAGCTTTACGCACTATTATTTATGCCATGAGTAGTATAGAAATGCCGATTTGGGCACAAACGCAAAAAAGTGACTCAAAAAGTTGCGTTTGGTTACATCGAAGTCTTTAGAAAAAAAGTTGCGTTAAACTTTGCGTATGAGTGCAACTGCAAAAATACGCGTAAAAAGTTGCGGTTGAGCACGACCGCAAAAAAAAAGTGGCTTACAAAATTTGAAAACGTAAAAAATTAAATATTTTATATAATAAAGATGGATCAGTTGCTAAATGTATTAAACGGAACCAAACAATTTAAGAAACGTTACGAACTTACAATTGGGCAGTCCTATCCCATAAACCATGCTGAAATAAATTATACATGGTATGGGTGCAAAGTGATAATTACTTCTGGAAATTTTAAAGTAACCTTACCAGACAGATATGTTCGAATTTTCAGTGAAAAAGTTTTAAATTATGTTAATCGTGGAGGTATAAGTTTTGCATATGATAGAATGGTGGATTGTGGTGTTAAACAAATGCATTCTATTCTGTTTTTAAAAGAGTAAATGATCGTCGTAGTATAATTAGACATAAGTTTGTTTTTATTTGTGCTATGACTATAAAGTTTTAATGGTCATCCAATCATTAAAACACAATTATCGCTCTGACTTCGACAATGTGCTACAACATATTCGAATTAAAAATTTAAAAACACATCTCCAAATTCGACATATTAAAGTAGCCGAAACATTGAATTCTTTTTCTAAATCTTTCATTGCACTTTTTATAGAAATATTATTCATCTTTATCACATGAAACCTTAATAGTTTTTAAATTATTAAAGTTATTATGTATAGAATATGACTACTTCCAACCCAAAAAATATCTACGGTCTCATCTCCAATACCACTGTTCTTTCGGACAAATCAAAGTTAATTAACTTACCTTTTTCATCCTTAATTTCAACTATTATTTCATTAACTTGATTTGTTTGCACTGGAAAAAGAAATGGATAAGCTGGTTCGTAATAAATCGTGTCGCCAAATGCAATTGTTGTTCATGGTTTAAAAGTGGTAATTATATTAGTTTATCTATGATATGTTCATCATGTTTTAATATCATACCATTTACTATATTACAGTGTATATGTACTGTTTCAAATTGAGCAAATTTTGGAATTGTATTGCCATAAGGGTCCACATTTGCTTTCAGAGTTTTATTTTCTACGAAACCCAAAAGTTTTCCTATAGAACCCCGTTTTCCAAGCTGTAATTTAAGCGCACATTTTACTTTCACTCTGTTTGATATTTTATCCAGCTCGAAAAATATGTCATTTTCTTTCCCATCCATTGAATCTACACTAAATGAAAAAAAAATTGTTTTTATAGTTTTTTTCAAGATCTTTTAAGCTATATTGCCCAACTGGAATTTCAACTGCTGATTCCATATCATTCTTCCCCACAAAATATATCTCATTTTTCCCAGAGATAATGTTATGCGTTAGATAAGTAGTATAGAACTGAACTAAAGCCAATGAGTGCCCCTCTATCTCTAAAGGATAATGTTGTCTTTTCTTCAACACTGATTTGTTATCTGTTAGTTTGAATACTTTACTCATTTATTATATCATTTAAAAAATCTATTAATAAATGAGCAAGAAAAACATGAAACATGTAGACTGGGGTATTAAAATAAGAATACCAGACAAGACTGTATCGACAAAACGTCATGGATAATTATTGCCTAAGAATATTATACGTTTGATAGTGGGTCCTAGTAACTGTGGAAAAACTACACTTATGATAGATAGTTTTATATATGCTCAGGGATGGTTGGAATTTGGTACTCTCTATGTATGTTCAAAAATTCTGGACCAACCAAAATATATCAATTTAAAGAAAGATATAGATGTAGCATCAAAATTATATAATGAACCAATAGCATACTTCTTTCAATCAAATGAAGAAATGGTTGGCGTAAATGAATGTCATAAAGAGTCTGTAGTTGTTTTCGATGATATCATACTTGAAAATCAAAATATGGTAAGGGATTACTTTACTTACGGTAGACACAAAGATATTGATTGTTTATATTTAGCCCAGACATACTCAAAAGTACCCAAGCAGCTTATAAAAGATAATGCCAATTTTCTCTACATATTCAGACAAGACGATACAAATCTTAAACATATTCATAGTGATTTTGTTGGCGGTGATATGTCTGAGAAATTTAGGGAGACTTTTTCAAAATGTTGGAATAATTAATATGGTTTTGTTACAATAGATATGACTCGTAAGTTAAATAATGGTAAGTACCGTAATAAAATTGAAGACTTTTTAAATTCTTAGATTATTAGTAAGTTTTGTTTTCCATGGAAGTGTTTCCATTAGAAAATAACATAATTTGATCTTTTTAAATGTATTCATATACCATAACTAGTTCAATAAACACAATTGTACCTTCGGGTACATTGTGGTCATTTGGTATTTTAAAATATATCATATCATCAGGTTATACTTCGAAAGTTTTTACATGTAAATTTTTTTCAGTTGATGGTATAAGTTGATAATACTTTTATATTCTACTGGTTTTATTATTATTTAAACTATAGTTCCATCTCTCATAAAAAATATTCTATTTGATTATCAAATTAAAATACTTTTTCTTTTGAACTGTATTTTCCAACTAAACAAATCATGTTAATTCTGTGTATCTGATAGCACTATAAACTGATTGCATCCATCGGTGCAATGTGATCACCCATAAGTCTTAGTTTTTTTTTTTTTCAAAATCTATATTACTATCTACTTCCAAGTAAGTAAGATAGGCTTTACCCAATTATCTTTTATTACTTGTCAGTGTGGCTATAAAGTCGTTGAACTGTGTGTAGGAAACAAAATCATTAGGATTGATCTTCTCAGTAGTTGTATCATTGTCCGTGTGTTCTTTAATTTGATCTTCAATCCAAGAGCTCATTAATGCATTTCCATATATATCCATTGTTTATTAATAGTGAAAAAAATTTTGGAAATTTAAAATTATGTGAAAAGTGATTTAGCACAATTAAACACAAATGACCACAAGTTACTTGATCGAAATTTTAAATTCTATAATAGTTATAAAAATATTACTTCCGAGATATGCTATTAATTGTCCGGGTGATTTTCCACCAAATGAATCAAAATAATATTTGTTGTTTGCTTTTTTCCAACAGCATACCCAGTATGTACCAGAGTTTGTTGAAACATCTAGATTAACAATCCCACATTCATTATCGAGTGGTGTGTTAAGTAGGTCATCCATCACAAATACACCCCGAAAATTTTTAATATTTAATTTTTTAACCATTTTATCAATATCACAGTTACTGAGTGGAGTTACTTTTATTTTAACATTCTTACCCCACTTAACTTTCTTCAATCCCTTGCCGTATTCCTCCATAGCTAAATTATGTCTGTGTTGTTCTTCCAATTCTTGGTTTTTCTTCTTAGCATTAATTACTGATGTAGCGATAGATTATGCAACACCAGCTAACGCTCCTAGAGCTCCCAATACTGCGAAAATTAAGGGCAAAATCCACCCTTGTGAACTGTAAGACCATTTCCAGTTTTCATTTCTTTGGAAATTTTCTTAAATTGTGGAACTGAAATTGTGATAGTTATCCCTTTGTCCTCCTTTAATTTGTTGTTTTTTATGTTCCAGTTGGTCTTTTGTTAGGAAAGAATCTATATTCAAACCCTTCAACTCCTCTTTAGGAACTTTAAATACAATGTCTTTTACTTTCATTTATTATAAAAAAATATTTTATCATTTCATTTTAATTCCCCAGCCAATTTTACATTTAATATGCATCGCAGATCCAGTAACACCAGCCCACAATCTCTCATTGAGATCAGCATCTGAACTAAACAATCTTTTGAACGCTTTCTTTTCTAGTTCTTTGTCAGCTACATGCCTTTCAGCTAGATCTTTATGATAATGAGCTATAGCATTTTCCATTGCAGCCGCATCTAGTGGATTAATGGGTTTATCACCCTGCTCAATTCTCTCTTTTAGTCTGGTACCTGGACCTAAGTACTGATAACCGGGTGCATGCAATTCAAAAGGTAGTGAATTTATTATGTAATTGAGTAACCCTTTTCCATAATGCTCCGACTCCCAAAAATTATGTGGTATTGTGTTTAACATTCGTATCAGATATGGAATACCTTTTGGATTATTCACAACAAAGTCACTAAACTTGCTGTTGAGCATATTCATTATTCCAACTTTTTCATTGTAATAGTTATCATTTCCAGCATTCTCTTCGCCATAAATAACGAGAAGTCGATCAATAAGCATCCTAACATCATCCAATCGTATGTATTCTTTGGGATAGTCTGTATATTTATTTATACCTTTCCCCTTTTTAGGTGAGGGATGTTTCTTTTTTATTGGATTATAAATAGGTTTAACAATAATTTTACATTTATTCCCTTTACTTGATTTTGGCGTTCCCAAGTTTGGATCATTGTTTTGAAAAACTGTGTTTGTATCTGCTAGGATACGACTACAGTGTTCATAGTCGGTTGTAGTGGAGTCACTTTCTGTTAATTTCCTACTAGTTAGTAATTTCATCAAACCATCAGTTCCAGTGTATGTTCGGCCATTTACAGTAAATTTGTCATTGTTGAATGTTACTTCGTTATCACCAATATACAATATACCTTTATCAGCATTTAGTCTAAAAACATCATCTTTAAAGTCAATTAAGAAATTGGCCACTTTCTTATCAATAAATGTTGTTTTGTAGTTAGTTAACTGTGAGATATCAGTTTACAATTGCCTCAACACTTCGTAAAAGCATTAATCTATTTAGGGTTCATCGTCAATGTCTATGTGTTTAAAATCATCGTCATAACATTCATCATCATAGCGTTCTTCGTCATCATCAATGCGTTCATCGGTGTCTGTTTTACCAAACAGTTTTCTTTCAAAAGATGTTACTGTTGGCAAATGGAACAAGTTCTTTTATTAAGTTCTTATTCTCATTTGTTACATGTCTAATTTTTGTCCCAAATCTTCTATCACATCTATCAATGGTTGATCATGTTTTTTTTATTTTTATCATATTCATCTCGGCGAAATTTTTTTAAAGTTTAAAACTTTACAATTAGCTGTTTTCTTTTCTCTATATTCTTTTCCATATTGTTTAC
This sequence comes from Dryococelus australis, assembly GCA_029891345.1. Classification (NCBI taxonomy): domain Eukaryota; kingdom Metazoa; phylum Arthropoda; class Insecta; order Phasmatodea; family Phasmatidae; genus Dryococelus; species Dryococelus australis. The sequence continues at coordinate 8,934,305 of CM056997.1, forward strand.
AATTTTATATTGTCTCATTTATTATACAAATTAATAAAATGAACAATGATAACTTAAATGTATACTGTCTCAAATGTATGAAAAATACACTAAGTGGTAAAATTTCATATGAACTTACAAATAATAACAAAGTAAGAATTAAATGTGTTTGTAGATGTTGTGTTACCAATAACTCGATATTCAATGGTGGGGGTATAAAAAACGATATTGTAAATGAAATTCATAACCCAATGCGAAAAAACTTTTCCAGAAGAACTGTTCTATCTTTTGGCTTCGATGATCTTTGGCAAGCTGATTTAGTTGAGATGGATTGTGGATCTTTAAAAGTTTTACACAGAATTAACAAAGGGTTTAAATATATGTTAACCGTAATAGATGTTTTTTCCAAATATGCATGGGCAATACCAATCAAAGATAAAACTGCTGAAAATGTTACGTTAGCATTTAAAACTATTTTGAATGATCGCATGAATTTACAAACAGACAAAGGGAAAGAATTTTACAATAAATTATTTAAGACATTAATGGCCAATAAAAACAATAACACACTATTCAACATATAGTGAAAAGTAGGCTAGCATTGTAGAAATATTTAATAGAACGTTGGAGGAGAAAATGTGGAAGATATTTACTGTGCAGGGAAGCTATAAATGGGTGGCTATATTACCTAAATTAATAAGTGAATACAATAACCCTGTTCACCGTACAATCGGAATGAAACCAACCAATGTAAGTGCAAAGTATGAAAGTTCTATTATAATCAACATGTATGGAGGAGAAAGAAATATTGTTAAAACAAAGTTTGCAATAGGAGATAAAGTTCGTATAAGTAAAAGAAAAAATTTGTTTGAAAAAGGATATACACCAAATTGTCCCACTGACGTATTTGAGGTGTGTGAAATATTGCACACAAACCATATGACATATTTAATAAAATATTTAAAAAAATGAACTTAGTGAAGGTATTTTTTATGAGCCAAAGCTTCTTAGTGGAATAAGTTTTGCAAAGAAAAGGAAATAAGCTGCTAATTAAATGGTTAGGTTTTGATAGTAGTCATAATTCTTGGGTTGATAAGAAAAGTGTAGTTGTTTAAGAAATTTTTTTTCTGTATAATAAATGGATCAACAAAAAATTGAAAGTTATGAGCGTCAGTCGTTTCCGCCAAACGACCAAACCAAAAATAATTTTAATGTATACAACAAGCACATTGAGTTTTATATTCCTATTGGTGATGCATTTTCACATCCGAATGAAGCTTATGTATACCAACAGTATAAGCTAACTAAAAGAGATACAAATGCAGATTACAAAAAATCTTCAACAATTGATCTTTGTGAGAATTTCTTCCCATTCCAGTTCTCAAGAATAGAGATCTCTAAACATGGTTGTATAATCGAAAGTATTGACAACCCTGGCATCACTTCAACAATGATGCATACATTGCTGGGTTCGGAATCAGAATCAGCATACTTCCAAATGTTGGGGATAGAACTAGGTAAATATGTTAGGAAAGATAAGCGTAACGAAATTACCTTTCCATTAAGATATTTGTTTGGGTTTATGAGAGATTGTAATAAAATATTCTGGTAAGGCGGATACAAGATCACATTGATTCGAAAATCCAGTGACGATGTTTCGCTTTACAGAAGGCCTCCAAAGAAAGCAGATGAATCTGATGATGTAGATAATAGACCAGAAGAGGCTAAATTTGTTATTAAGAAAATAGATACTCTGTGGCCAATTGTTAAATACGATCCTATTTATGGAGACGAATTTAAAGCAAAATTATACAAACACCCCAAAATTCCAATTGGTTTTAATTATTGGTAATGTATTGAAAAACCAGTACCTACTAATGAAAACTCATTTCAGTTTGATATAAAAGACCAGTTCAATTCAATCAAATTCGATATGCCAGACTTTGTCATTGTTGGTTTTCAGCAAAACAGAAAAGAAGATCCTGGGCAATTCACACACAGTTCAATGTTTGACTCTTGTTTTGTCAAAAATATTTATATTAAGAATGGACCAGAATGAAGTGTTTCCCAAAGAATATTGGAATTTATAAACATTGATGATAAAATTTTCGATAAGATGTATATTGCTAACACTGATTTTAGAAATTCAAAGACTAAACTAGATACACTGTATCATAATAATGAACTGTGCTTCAACTCTGGGTCATTTAATGAGAGAAGACCATTGTATGTTAATGATTGTTCTTAAAGAAAAACCGATATTGTAAAAGATCGAACTAATCTGAACCTTATAGTTGATTTTAATATGCCAATATTGGCTACAATTATGTGTAATGTGGTACTTGTAAGCCAAAGAAACCTAATTTATGATGTTAAAAGTGAAAGAATCACCGAAGTCCAATAGTGCGCAAACATGTATGGTTATTAGTTTTTAATGAATGGTTATCCATTAAAAACATTTACTGTTATATAATAGTTCACAGTATCACTGTTTTTCAATTTTGTAGTGCCCCCATGGTAAAGTATTAATACCATCTTTAAGAATAAATCTTTTATCATCTTCGGGACTTAATGCTTTTTTCTCAACTCAATCGTATAGAGTTCATGTTTCTTACTTTTAATAAGATTCATAATTTTGTACAACACATTTTTCCAAACAAACCCTTTTTGTAATCACCAACTAATCTCATTTCTGACTACAGTGTTTTTCACACCCTTTGCTCTTTTTTGTTATATCACCTTCCACATTTATTGCATACATTTTCTATTTCAATCCAATAAATTCTTTCTTTATTTTTCTGTTACATTCATCTCGCATTTTACCAATAATCTTTTTGTTAACTAATGGTATACCAAATGGGTTATCTTTTTATAGTCAGAAGTATCGAAATGATCGACCATTTCTTTCATGTCACTGTAGAAGTTTGATGTTTTTATATAATAGATGTATGAATCAGTATCGCGATAGCACAGTTAAATATTTTTCCCATACTTTGATTTCATTATATTATAGTGAAAATCGTACATTAAGACTTTCGATTGATCAAGTATACTCATTCCAACATCAGTTGGTTTGTTAAAGGACAGTTTTATTTTATTCATATGTACAGCAACCAAAGTGTTATTTAATACAGTCCTATCTTTAAAGTTTAGTTTAACCACTAGTTTATCGATTTGCTTAGAACGTGTACACAGCTGTATATCCACTCTGTTTATAATATTTTCCATTGTTTTTCCAAAGACAGAAATGTTCATTAATTTGTAAAATCTTTTTCAAAGTCATTTGGAGACTTTCTTCACATATTTGTGTTTAAATCAATATACGACTTGAGCCAATCTGATTGATCAAACTCCAGAACTCTATGGATCTTTTTCAATTCATTCCGAGAGATAGATACTGATCAAGATTTACATAGTGTAATACATATTTTTCTTTATCATCCAGAGTAGTTAAGAGTTTAGGATTTTTTGAATTTTCTGGTATTTTATTCCCTGGTGCCACTGGCAGATCTTTGTGGAGATCGTGTAGTTCATGTGAGTATTCCAAATCAACTTCCAATATATAACCCTTTCGAGAATCACCTTGTATTTTTGTTGCATCTATATTTGTATTTCTCCACTTAAACCCACTATATGGTAAATACTGGCTCATAGCCCATCCATATAAGTTATTGGCATCCAGATATGTAAGATAAAAGATTTCCTTTGTACTAACATAAGCATTCATATATTTATTATTTGCTTTAGCATATCGCTTACAACATTGTGAAATTCCACCATGAACACCTTTTTCTATAATTAATATCATGTAATCTGTTAATAATTCTAGTTCTATTTTAGTATGTTTGAGCATAGAATCCCACGCTAACCCTGGGGCTGTGAAATACCATGCTGGATCTAGCTTATATGTTTAGAGACATACATCTCTAAAATTTTCCATTATATCAGACAATATCAATATATCAGATTTTTATAGAGTTCTGTTTACTCTCAAAAAGATTTTATGTTGGATTTTTCCCACACCTTTCTCGCAAATTCGTAATCTTCGTCTGTAATGTCACATTTATTGAGTTCGTTGTAAAATGCATCTTTGGATGGAAGTGATGTTTTACAAAATTTTTCAGCACTGTCCAAGTAGTCATATGGATAAACATATTTTCTTATAACAAAGTCAAGAAGTTCATTGAAAAAAAAGGCTTACACATTTCTCGGAATTGGCTTCTGGAAAGGTTGCTAGAGAGTTTATCGATACTACTAGCCATAAATTTAAATGAGTCAATAAATCTAAGATTTACACTTTCACATATATGTTTCGTAAAAGAAATATATTTTTCTTCGCTGTTGGGAATTAGATCACTTCTATTTTCATCGATGCCAAGATCTCTTATGAATAAATGTGTGTCATAACCAGATAGATTGTGTATATACACTGGGACAAAACATGGATTTTTATACGATAAGTTACAATCTCTGTGTGCAGCTCCCCTAAATTTCCCCGTAAGATGATCATGACCTCTCACAGAATTTCCATTCAAAGACTTTTCACATATATGGCAATGGGTAGCTGTATCATATACAATTTGTTCTTTCTGAGTTAGTGGAAGAATTGGTTATTCATTTTTGTATATATCACAAATAGACTTTGCTTCTTCCATTAGCATTTTAACGAATAAACTAGATGCATCAGATCCTTCATAAGTTACTGGTGGTTTATAGTATCCATGTTCGTATTTTACATAGTAACAGAAGCTAATAGGCTCGTGTTTTTGGTATGGTTTCGTGGAACATTCGTCGGGGTTTGGTTGGCCAGTTTCAATTTTAGTCAACAAACATTCAAAATCAGCATATATCACAAACAGAACTCTAAAAGAATGATTTTTGTTTTTAAATCTTAATATGTCATTTTTTCCTTTAGATGGTAGTTCAACTCTAACACCATCGTGATCTCGACAGTCTTGTTCGTGATCTTTTAGCTTACTTGCAGAGTAGAAATGTTGCAAACATCTATCGCATATATATATATATATATATATATATATATATATATATATATATATAGTGACCATAATTTGATACTTGTTATGCAATAAGACTCGAAAGACTTTTATCCAGCAGTAGTGGTCGTTCTTTTCGTATTTGATATAGATTAGGTTAATGTGGCTTATTCGTCTTATTTTTTGTTGTTTTTAATGGACGGATTATAGATTTCTTACCGCCATCTTCTTCTTCGTATGTGTATACATTAATAGAAATTCCACTTCTTTTCTCAAAGGTTGGTATGCTATCCAATTTCATTGGAAATTCCAAACCCTTAAGTGCATCATCAAACTCATGTTCATAAGCTATGCATTTATTCACTCTTTGGGGGTTTCTTTGTAATTGATGCAATGCAGATATAACAGACAACAAAAAACATTTTTGATCATTGTTCTTAACATTAATTACGGACTGCTTAGCTTTGATTTTTTCTGGGAGATCAACATAAGAACTGCCCTTGAATGGTACATATTTATTTATTCGCACTTCTAGGTTAAATATTCTGTTAAGTACCCACTGAGATCCCTTTGCTTCGAAAGCCCCTATCTCAGCTATGATTTTTGATATGCTGTTGGTATAATATTCTTCCAGATTAGTCGATTTCAGTATAATTTCGTTCTTTGTTTTAAAGGAGCTTTCTACATATTCAATATTCCCACCAATTACCCTTTTGTGCTCAGTGAAGATTTTCATGTTCACTTTGAGTGATTTTAAATGTTTATATATTAGTAACATGACAGTTTCTTTTGCATCGTTTAGGAAATGATTTGGGTCTTTGTATGCATTCACATTATTTACAGCATAAGTCTTGATCCTACTTTGAAATGCTGTTTCGATTTCTTCTACACTGAATCTGAGTGTGTACTTATGAATTTTACTTCTCAAGTGACTTCTTATGAGATACGGTTTGTAAAAGTGATTACAAATTTCACACTTGACATACTTCTCTTGATGTTTCTTCTTCTTTCTTTTCACTAAAATAACTTTCTTAAATTTATATTCTTTCCAAACATTACCAGTTGTGTTAGCCGTTTTCATTGCCATGGTCGCCATCATATCAGACATCAGTTGATTTTTATTTGTGCTCGTTTATTATATACAATTTTTTTTATTTTTTTGTTACGTTTTCAGATTTTTTGAGTCACTTTTTTGCGGTTGTGCTCAAACTCAACTTTTTAATCCACTTTTTTGTAACTGCTCCCAAATGCAACTTTTTGAGCCACTTTTTTGCGTTTGTGCACAAATCGGCATTTCTATACTACTGCCATGTAATGCAAAAAAAATTCGTTGAATATTCTAAAATGGAAGTTATGACAAACATTCGCCCTTAACAAGCTTACACAATAGAAAATTTGAACTTTTATATTTACGTTCTTAATTTACCAGGTGGATAACATTTGAGGTGAGAACATTCTTTATTAGTAGTTTGAGATGTGTGTACACTTTATCTTACAAATTAGATTAGATTCGTAATTGGAATAAAATGATTTTATTCATATCCAAGTGCTTATGTTTTGAAAGTTTAATGTAAACAAACACGTCCATCACTGTTGACAATGTAACTAACGGTTGTATTGACGTGCGGGAAAGACAAATGTTTATTACACGCGACGGATGTAAATACAGTCGATGGAAACAACAAGCGAGTTTCGCGAGATGAGGGGTGCGCAGGCACGATGAACCAAGGATTGTCATTAGAAACGCATCATAAATTGTAAACGTCGACACACAATGTGCTTCTATAATGTCTATCAAAACTGATGCCACAGCCAGCCATGAGAGCGTGGACGAAACACCAGATGCCAATACAAACGAACGGAGTGCGACTTCAAGAAACGCGTTCGTTGAAAACACAATTTCTAATAAAAAAAAGAATGAATTCAGTAAGGGTTCTAGTGATAGTCGCGCTGGTAGACATGGACACTGGTTCTGCGCACTTTACAGTGCGCAATTTAATTTTTGTTCGAACGAAAAGCAATAAAGTGGTGAACGAAATATTCCTGGAAACAAAATATTGGTTGAATCAGTCCTACATATTAGTTTGGACAAATAAAGACTGTTCATTGTAAAGTGAGCTCTTTTGAAAGCCCTCTGATTTGGAATGATGGTCAAGAAACGTGTTTTATTTTAGCCTATAGCGTAAACTTCCTAGTGCAGTGGAATATACACATACTGTTTATTACTTAAAAGGCAATGTTTATCATAAAATGTGGTTAAAGGATGAAATATGGCTGAAAGAAAAAAAGTAACTAGGGCCTCAAAAGTGCTCACTTTACCGTGAACGACCTATACAAACAAACATTTAGCCGACACTAACGACCTCTTGAGTGCGGTGAAATTCGTCATCGTCCTACTGAAGATCTACTTTATGCACATTGTGTATTCTTCCGCCATGAACACTGCTATTGAGCCTGATCACTTTATTCATGCGTTGGGCAAGTGAAACTATAAACTTATTAGAAGAGTAAATATTCTACTAATTTAATCATTCTTTCACTTACGTGCATTAAAAGTCCAAAATAAAAATGTTTTGTTAACAAATATTCACCGGCCCTCCAGTAGTACAAGCTCCATAGCGCCCCAAATGGGCGTGTCCCATTCAATCGGTTGGGAAGTACTGTAGTTAAATCACAATCATCCCTAGTGCTGGCCAAAAGTACAAGGCATCCGGCAAAAAGTACTGTTTTCAAAGCTCAATTTTAACACTACCATGTCTCATTTAATATTCCGTTAAGCTATACGGTGTTTTGTATATTTTAGACTTTATTTTTCATAAGGAATCGCCTCCCATAGTTTGGTCGTTTAATTTCTGAACATTATGTATATCCAGTTAAAGGGTAGTGATTTTTTTGAAAGGTTGATTTCAAAAGTGCTCACCTTGCCGTGAAAAGTCTATATCGAGAAGTATGTTTTTTCAAACACCGACTTCAGAAAATGTTTACTTTTCGTGAACAGCCTGTACACCATGTGTTGAAATCTGAACAAAGGCGCAATGTTTAAGTTGTTTTCCACTGACTTCGATTCATTTTTGCTGTACAGACATTAGAGCAAGACATGACCCAACAGTGACACATTTATTTGGCTAAGGACGATATCCATAGACGTTTTTATAGAAGTTTTGTTACAGCTTATGTCATAAATAGGACTTAACGTATTCACACTGCCAGCTAATTCCTTATTTAAGCTGTGACCAATCCCTTAATTACAGGTTACACCTTGTGGAAATTTATCTGAGAGTTAAACCCTACAGGTGCACAGAATACACAGTATTTTGCAGCCCGTCCGGCATTTAATACGGCACGTTCAGATCTTTATTCATCGCAATACACGGATTAATGAAAAAGAATAGGAAACTACCGCAGCTTGGGTGTATGTTGAAAATTTGCTCAAACCTGTAAGAATGCTAGGAAGCGCGTATGGCATTTTTAAATAGCTTCCTTCACAAGAAACAAACCAGGTTAGTCATTAAATGGGTACATATTTACTTCGTCCAAACCATAGAGTATGAGTTGCAATGGCTCGTTTGGTAGATGCTTTGCGTCGGCAAAAATTTCGTCAGGTTTAAATCTCTGTCGGTGAATTCAAACCAGTGCCCTGATAAAAACATGCACGTTATCAAAGTAAAGTAAATTTCTTGAACCAAACAACTACGTTCTAAAATAACGTAATAATGGGACATTTCTTTAATAAAACTAATGAGTATTGTATATTGAGTTTATTTGCCTTATACCATAAAAGAAAAAGTTCTATTATATTGCAGTTTTGTAACAGCTCCCTATTATATTGCAGTTTTGTAACAGCTCCCTATTTTAAAGGCAACGATGTGTGCTTAATTGCAATTAAGCATGTAAAATGAACAGTTTCTACTGCTACAAGAGATTGCTGAAAATTCTGAAGTACAATAAATATCCTGATAAAATAATAAAACCAAATCTTGCAATAAATGCTGGTTGATGTGAGTGTTTAGCGATTGCAATATGGACGTGCCAGGCGAGCGGACGTTTCTGATACAGGTGCCGCCCACTTTGCTGTTCCTCATTTTTAAACATATGCTTCTATGTCTTATGGTTACTTTGATTAAAGAAGAATTCAAAAGACTCTGGTAATAAATCAATTTTACCATAACCACGCTACACAAATATTTTTATACACGCAATCGATTGATCTTGACGAAAGCTGTCGATAGAAACTTAAACGAGAGTCGTAGCTTCGTCTAGTCAACATTTCTAGGCTACTACGCGGAAGTTATGAGACGCGGAGAAACGAACTCAAAATTCCCGAGGGGAGGGGGAGGGGGGAGGTGATACACTCACGACGCGCGCGATGCTTCGCAGTCCTCACTCGACGTAACATGTTCTTTGGTCCTTTGGCAATCGAGTGGTGGAATTGAATTTTTACTGTAGACGATATATTCGGAGCTGCAATGCCAAACTGTATCCCCCCATTTTATCATCGGATTTTCTGGATTGCCTTTCTCTATGGTTGCAGATTTAAAGACATATTCACGTCAAAAATGGTGGGTAGGAATTCTTGACTCCTACCTCTATCTAGATTCGCCGTGAAATTCGATGTGCATCAAGGCCGGAAATGAAAGACTGGTCGGTAAGAACTAAAGTCAACGAGCTGTGCCTGCTGGGACTTGTCATACTCGAAGACTATCTTGTTGGACTTGCCTGACACTTCAGTGGGCAGGTCCTGGACCCACTAGGACCGGGCTGGGCTTCCACCAGGGCCTCGATCAGCTCTTATTTCTGCCTCAGTCGATGCAACTGACTCCTCTCCCTACTGCTGAGTCGTTGAACTCTATCTCGTTTTGGCTTTCTTGATGGAATTTTGCATTTTGGTCTCGGCATGGTGACAAGTTTTAACTTCTCGGCGCTGCTGCTTCCAGATTTTTTAAACAAATAATATGAATAAAGTACTCGAAGATAGAGCACTTATCGGGCTACAAGATAGTATAATTGTTTTTCCCAGATTAGCAACATAAAAGGGGTTATTCGATTTTTTAATCCTATCATCCGACACAGAATCGCGATTTTGCTCACTAATTTTAACGAGTCACCACAGGTAGTTTTATTTATAGATCCGAATGGTTCAGTCGCGCAACCTTAAGCCCTCGAACGGTACATGTCACTCTGGAGCGTAGGGAAACTGACTGAGCTGTGGGCATCGCCGAGGAACGTGTTTACATCCCACGCACTTTGGAGCGTAGGAAACAGACCGAGCTGTGGGCATCGCCGAGGAACGTATTTACTTCCCACGCACTCTGGAGCGTAGGAAACTTACTGAGCTGTGGGCATCGCCGAGGAACGTGTTTACATCCCACGCACTCTGGAGCGTAGGAAACTTACTGAGCTGTGGCCATCGCCGAGGAACGTGTTTACATCCCACGCACTCTGGAGCGTAGGAAACTGACTGAGCTGTGGGCATCGCCGAGGAACGTGTTTACATCCCACGCACTCTGGAGCGTAGGAAACTTACTGAGCTGTGGGCATCGCCGAGGAACGTGTTTACATCCCACGCACTCTGGAGCGTAGGAAACTTACTGAGCTGTTGGCATCGCCGAGGAACGTGTTTACTTCCCACGCACTTTGGAGCGTAGGAAACTTACTGAGCTGTGGGCATCGCCGAGGAACGTGTTTACATCCCACGCACTTTGGAGCGTAGGAAACTTACTGAGCTGTGGGCATCGCCGAGGAACGTGTTTACTTCCCACGCACTTTGGAGCGTAGGAAACTTACTGAGCTGTGGGCATCGCCGAGGAACGTGTTTACATCCCACGCACTCTGGAGCGTAGGAAACTGACTGAGCTGTGGGCATCGCCTAGGAACGTGTTTACATCCCACGCACTCTGGAGCGTAGGAAACTGACTGAGCTGTTGGCATCGCCGAGGAACGTGTTTACTTCCCACGCACTTTGGAGCGTAGGAAACTTACTGAGCTGTGGGCATCGCCGAGGAACGTGTTTACATCCCACGACTCTGGAGCGTAGGAAACTGACTGAGCTGTGGCATCGCCGAGGAACGTGTTTACATCCCACGCACTTTGGAGCGTAGGAAACTGACGAGCTGTGGGCATCGCCGAGGAACGTGTTTACATCCCACGCACTCTGGAGCGTAGGAAACTTACTGAGCTGTGGGCATCGCCGAGGAACGTGTTTACATCCCACGCACTTGGAGCGTAGGAAACTTACTGAGCTGTGGCATCGCCGAGGAACGTGTTTACATCCCACGCACTTGGAGCGTAGGAAACTGACTGAGCTTTGGGCATCGCCGAGGAACGTGTTTACATCCCACGCACTCTGGAGCGTAGGAAACTTACTGAGCTGTGGGCATCGCCGAGGAACGTGTTTACTTCCCACGCACTTGGAGCGTAGGAAACTTACTGAGCTGTGGCATCGCCGAGGAACGTGTTTACATCCCACGCACTCTGGAGCGTAGGAAACTACTGAGCTGTGGGCATCGCCGAGGAACGTGTTTACATCCCACGCACTTGGAGCGTAGGAAACTACTGAGTGTTGGCATCGCCGAGGAACGTGTTTACTCCCACGCACTTTGGAGCGTAGGAAACTTACTGAGCTGTGGGCATCGCCGAGGAACGTGTTTACATCCACGCACTTGGAGCGTAGGAAACTTACTGAGCTGTTGGCATCGCCGAGGAACGTGTTTACATCCCACGCACTTGGAGCGTAGGAAACTACTGAGCTGTGGGCATCGCCGAGGAACGTGTTTACATCCACGCACTTGGAGCGTAGAAACTGACTGAGCTGTGGGCATCGCCGAGGAACGTGTTTACATCCCACGCACTTTGAGCGTAGGAAACTACTGAGCTGTGGCATCGCCGAGGAACGTGTTTACTCCCACGCACTTTGGGCGTAGGAAACTACTGAGCTGTGGGCATCGCCGAGGAACGTGTTTACATCCCACGCATCTGGAGCGTAGGAAACGACTGAGCTGTGGGCATCGCCGAGGAACGTGTTTACTTCCCACGCACTTGGAGCGTAGGAACTTACTGAGCTGTTGGCATCGCCGAGGAACGTGTTTACATCCCACGCACTTGGAGCGTAGGAAACTTACTGAGCTGTTGGGCATCGCCGAGGAACGTGTTTACATCCCACGCACTTTGAGCGAAGTGTTAACATCCCAGAGCTGTGGAGCCCAGGAACGTATTGAGCTTGCCACGCCTCTGGAGCGTAGGTAACTCTACGTGCATCGCGAGGAACGTGTTACATCCGACGCCTTGGAGCGTAGGAAACTTACTGAGCTGTGGCCCATCGCCGAGGAACGTGTTTACTCCCACGCACTTGGAGCGTAGGAAACTTGACATGAGCTTTGGGCATGCGGAGGAACGTAGTTTCATCCCACGCACTTGGAGCGTAGGTAAACTTACTGAGCTGTGGGCATCGCCGAGGAACGTGTTTACATCCCACGCACTCTGGAGCGTAGGAAACTTACTGAGCTGTTGGCATCGCCGAGGAACGTGTTTACACTCCACGCACTTTGGAGCGTAGGAAACTTACTGAGCTGTGGGCATCGCCGAGGAACGTGTTTACATCCACGCACTTTGGAGCGTAGGAAACTTACTGAGCTGTGGGCATCGCCGAGGAACGTGTTTACTTCCCACGCACTCTGGAGCGTAGGAAACATACTGAGCTGTTGGCATCGCCGAGGAACGTGTTTACTTCCCACGCACTTTGGAGCGTAGGAAACTTACTGAGCTGTGGCATCGCCGAGGAACGGTGTTTACATCCCACGCACTCTGGAGCGTAGGAAACTGAACTGAGCGTGGGCATCGCCTAGGAACGTGTTTACATCCCACGCACTCTGGAGCGTAGGAAACTGACTGAAGCTGTTGGCATCGCCGAGGAACGTGTTTATTGCACCCGCACTTTGGAGCGTAGGAAACTACTGAGCTGTGGGCATCGCCGAGGAACGTGTTTACATCCACGCACTCTGGAGCGTAGGAAACTGACTGAGCTGTGGGCATCGCCTAGGAACGTGTTTACATCCCACGCACTCTGGAGCGTAGGAAACTGACTGAGCTGTTGGCATCGCCGAGGACGTGTTTACTTCCCACGCACTTTGGAGCGTAGGAAACTTACTGAGCTGTGGGCATCGCGAGGAACGTGTTTACATCCCACGCACTTTGGAGCGTAGGAAACTGACTGAGCTGTTGGCATCGCCGAGGAACGTGTTTACATCCCACGCACTCTGGAGCGTAGGAAACTGACTGAGCTGTGGGCATCGCCGAGGAACGTGTTTACATCCCACGCACTTTGGAGCGTAGGAAACTGACTGAGCTGTGGGCATCGCCGAGGAACGTGTTTACATCCCACGCACTTTGGAGCGTAGGAAACTACTGAGCTGTGGGCATCGCCGAGGAACGTGTTTACATCCCACGCACTTGGGGCGTAGGAAACGACTGAGCTGTGGCATCGCCGAGGAACTACAGTGTTACATCCCACGCAAATTGGACGTAGGAAACAGACTGAGCTGTGGGCATCGCCGAGGAACGTGTTTACATCCCACGCACTTTGGGGCGCAGACCCACTGCCTTAGCGACACGACGGTGATAGACGTCCAATCGAATTCACGTCAAAAACCGTGAGAAAATAAGTGTGTTGGTAATTCCTAGCGATAAATAATCCTCATACACTGAGCGGGCACGAATGTGTGTGCGATATCCTTGTGTAATTTTTGACGTGAATACGTCCTTTAAAATTTGCAACCATAGTGGGAGGCAAATACAGATATTCCAATGATAACAGAATGGGGGATGCAGTTTGGCATTGCAGCTCCGAATCTATAGTCTACGTTCAAAATTAATTCATTACCACTCGATTGCCAAAGGGTTCAAAGAATGTCACGTTGAGTGGGGACTGCGAAGCATTCGCGCACATGAAATGGGGAGGCTGGGGGGGCGAGGAGCAATTTTTAGTTGGTTTCGCCGCGTCTCATAACTTCCGCGTAAGTATAACTTTTGTCTAGAGAAGCATGACGCTCGTTAAGTTAGATTGACAGCTTCCGTCAAGATCAATAGATTGTGTGTATATAAAACGTTTGTTTGGCATGTTTATGGTGAAATTGTTAGCGTTTAATGTAAAAACTAAGAAAGCTTAACACAATGTCGCCTATACTCGTCAAAACCAAGTCGAAATACAGAAATCGTATACGGTTGGAAAGGGCATCTCAAAGCAATCCAGTGATACCCATAAAACCCCATATAATCGGGTGATGCGGTGCCAGGAACGTAAGAAAAACATCAAGGCGTCCGAGCGCGTCAACGTAGACGTATTCACGCAAAATAAACGGTCGTGTCTCCAACACATCCACGCCCCAGTGTTTGCATGAGGCGGGGGGATTATCCTGGACGGATAACTTCAGCAGATCTTCAGAAAAGTAAGAAGTAACTGTAAATGGGCCATAATCAGACTGTGCTCAAGTTGGAGCTCAGAAGCACTTTCTCGGCCGCCGCGGCAAATGAGCGTAGCGCCGTAGCATTTACGACCATCAATCACCATTAAGATGCCTACTAAGTATAAATCACCATGTTGTTCCTATTTTCAGATCAACTCTATTGAGACATTTTAAACATGAAACGTGGTTTAAAAAAAAACTATTTGGGCGGTTTTTATACTGTCTTTAGATTATTAAAAATCGTTACCCACTGCGGTTCAATATATCTACGGATACACGCACAGTCACATAAGATATCTGTGAGACTGCTTCTACGTTTAATATTACACTCTAAAGAATTATTCGCAAATTTTCTATACCAGTGTACACGCTTAGTGAGAAAGCAGGAATAGTAATGTTTTCCCCTATGGACTACATTCATTGTAGAGTTCCTACATTTTCTCAGGAAATCAGTCAAATTCATAGGGAAGTTCCCAACTTTGTATAATAACGATTGTAAACATTCCTATATCTGCAGCTTGATGTGTGCTATTATTACCATGTAGTGTATAGGTTAAAAACTTCCATTACAGTTTAGGAAGTTTACGAGAAATTTTTTTACAGCGTAGAACATCCAGGACGTCAAGCATGGTTGAAGTTCCTAGTTCTTGCGTGGAAGCTGTTTTCATAGCAGTATCCATAATACAACCCAGCACAATACACATCAGTACGTTGCATGGGAATACACATTCAAACGAAGTTAAAGTTCTTTTTTTGAAAATACCACTGAGATATAGGCCTACTCTATCTGCCGTTAAGCAGGCGCTAACAAGGGCCGGCTGTCCTTCCTACCCCGAAGACAGGCGTGTTGCACCGACCAGTCTGAGGAATGGTTGAGGTGAAATACGAGTTAAGGTTGTAGCAGCGGCGGAATGTAGATGGGAAAGGAAGTGGGATAGTCCGGAGGAAACCCTCATACCACGACAGCGTCTGCCACACTTCCAACTTAAAAATCCTTGTTACCTTGAAGAATTATACTCGAGGGCCTGAAATTAAACTGCGGGCCTCAAAAATTAGTAGCTAGTATTTAAAGTCCTCAAGCAACCAAAAGTTTCACCGACTTTTAATAAGGAGTTTTATGTTTTTGATCAATGACGCTTTAACCCCAAACAGATATGACATAGGCCTTGAGAAATATATGACTTCATTTTTGTTACAATTGGAAACCACTGTTTACCGAAAGTCTTGACTCAATCCTGAAATCCGTAATAACGATATTATCTGCAATCTGGAGGAGTAGAGCTTATGGGCTCCTGAATCAAAAGGCGTTCGAAATTACACTGTAATGGAAAAATAACTGCCTCTTTTTTATTCCACAATGAAGACGAATCTTACAGGTAAACTCGATACGAATATGCATTTTAATGTTTCAAAATAAATTGCGTGCAATCCATCGTTGGTCTTGACTTAATAGAGTCTGTGAATGTTTCATATACGAACTCACAGCGAGTTACTTCCCCACTTGGTGTTATTTAAAAAGTCATTCTGTCCAGTAGTGAGAAAATTTTAAAACGAAATTTTTAGTTGAATAACGTAGTTCTCTTCTTAAGAAATATATAATTGAATACTTACCTATGTCGCGATCCCCAAGTTAGAATAATAATATTTAGCTACAAGTCACTTAGGAAGGGGGTGGCCTACTTACCTAAATATCCCGTACTACTTAACAACCTTTCACAAATACAAAACTTACGATCTTGCTTTGAGTATCTGTTATTGTTAGTCTAACACTTGAATGTTGATACAGAAACGTTTTACACATTCCAGCGGTGTGCGCGTCCCTGTGTAGGAAACATCGTTCTCAAGGGAACTGCACACATTTGCATTGCTATCTGCTACTTGAAGGTAATGGCCGGCCTGGCTCTTCTTCTCAGGGTGCTGCGCAGACGCGAGAAAGTGCTGAGCTAGCCCGCTCGGTGAAGACCAACTGTCTAAGCAGAACTGCTCCTGGGACATCGGATTCCCATTTGCAGTCGATCGTTACCCTAGCAATAAAAAAAAATACACGTGGTGGGCTGGGCAGCGCAGAACAAAATCTCGAACTTCATGACTCTCCCACCTGCAGAAAGGTTTGCGTAATGAACGTCGGTGCTTACTAACACTTCTTTATAGAAACATCGAAAAGGAAATTTTTCTTAAAGTACTACGCCATGATTTACGACATCCTCACAAAAAAATTCTACCACTTTTATGCACTAATGAAAGCACAGATGTAAACTATTATTTCCTAGAATTTAAAAATTTAAGTTGGCCATTAAACAACATTTTCAATGGTTAATCAATTTCCTATTTATATTTTCTTATTCAGCATTTATGATGCCTGTGGTTAATAGCAAGTAAGCCAGTGGATTAAGAAAACGCATGACATAAATTAATGCTTAAAATTTCAACCGTATTCTACAATTATGTGAAACCAAATAATGAAAAACCATGAAAGAATAACCTCGCCCAATTTTTTATAACTTTTTGAACAGGCTATATTTCTGTCCAGTTAGTTCTTACGCTATATATATATATACACACACACACACACACACAATATATATATATATATATATATATATATATATATATATATATATATATATATATATATATATATATATCTGTGTGTATGTGATGCTGCAACGCAGACAATATGAAGGAAAAAAATTCATCAATCTGGCTAACTATTTGTTCACAATGTTGTCGTAAACTGTTCCATTAGGATTTACATGTTACATTAGGACACATACTATGTTGGCCTCCAAAAAACTTCGTACTTCTAGTAATATATTTGGTGTTAATTGATGCCATACGCGCTCAAGAACTGCAGATAGGCTGTGTCACTTTTTACGCTTATCAATCATATTCATTCTGTTATTTGGTCAGACGTTGGCATTCCTGACTCGTATGCTATAAGATATGGGTTCCACGCTGTCTGGCCACACAGTAAGTAGTTTACTGTGTTGGAGTAGTTCCTTATCATGCACTTTTAAGCTATTCAATATAAAGTTAGCCCTTTTCAGGCCCTAGTTACTTTTGCCTTTCAGCAACTTTTTATTCTTTAACTACTATTGTAAAGTAATTTTGCCATGTAAGTAATAAACGCAATGTGTTTATTCCATCACACTCTTAAGTTAAAGTCTAATGCTAAAATAAAGTATTTTTAAATTGACTGTTATTCCAAATGCGAGGGCTTTTAAATGTGCTAACTTTACCGTGAATAGCCTATTCTTGCCTGTCTACCAATTAAATAAAGTTTTGGATTTACACGTGTATATAAAATATATACATGGAATTATAATGCATGTTTTAAGTGCACAAACTGCACAAGTTGGTTTTAATGTTTTTATTTCGTCATAAATTACACTACACAACGAAACGGTACATTAATGAATTAATGTGTAATTTGTTGTCTGTTAACTAAACACTTTTGAAATCACCATTTAAATATTAATAAAAATGTTAAAGCAAGAATTCCCTTAACTGTTACCAATTAATGTTTCTAACAACTTCACATTTACTTAGTATCGACGCGTGGATTGTAGACTCAAGGTAGAGGAACTTGTTATATTTTCACGCAGCGGGAGGACACAGAATAGAAATTAGGAAGAATAAAACTACGACTTGAATTTACTCAGTTAAAATTTTAAAAAATCTGCAAATATACCTTCTTTTTTACCAAAGAACACTGCAAGCCATTTCATCATAGTTGCGTCTCCCTTGGAGATCCTGTCGCTTCTAGCTTCGAACACAAAAATATAATTCAGCCAAGTATCCACCTGAAGGCAGTTAAGGGCCGGTTTCACCAACAAGGAATAAACTTAGTTCCATCAAAGCGACACTTAACCTTAAGTGGCCCTTAAGGATGTCGAGGTGTTTCACCATTGTAAAACTCATTGTAAGCGCGTCTTAGATAGGCGTTGCTTAAAGAAACAAGTTGTAAATATTCTCATGTTGGTAGTGGTACATTGTGGTCATGTGAGTAAACGAACCAATGAGAATTATTTCAAAGGAAGTAAAAAAACCATTTTTTTTCTTCTGAAATGTTGTGTTTACTTTTGTTATGAGTAAAGGAATCCTAACCAAATCTTTGTTTTATAATAAACAATTAAAGTACTACCGTTTGCCTGGAGAATGTTAAGAATCAATTAAAATAGATGTCTGCATATACGAACAATATATGTGTATTGAATTTGTTCAATTACGCGTGCCGAAATTTATTTATATTAAAATTACGTTCGTGAACATATAAATTTCTAGTTTTTCCAGGCTAATTTATTATCGTGGAAGTGTTGTGTTGGAATTCTGCGATGTTTTGTGATCTCGTTTTTATTAATTATCAGTGTGCCAAGTGAGATTTTTCACAGCAAAGTTACAACGATCCATGTAGGCCTGGGCTGTTTTTTTTACTAGTCAGAATGTAAATTGTCTTATATGTTATCTACTCGGGTAATGTTTTAAACTCGTTACATATATTTACGTAGCTTTCTTCAAGCATTTCTATATTCAATGCTTTATAAAAATAATACGTTAGGTTAATTATAAATTTTAAAATGAAACTGTTGCCTTGTTTAGGAACTGATTAAATATTCCCTAAACGTAACGTATTTTCCGTGTAAATAAAGATTCGGTACAAGATATTTATTTTTAAAAGACTTTTTCAGTGACAGTATTGACCATAGTTTCAATTTTCCGCCCGAGGTATCCAAAAAATATATTACTTGAGTGCTGTAAGGGGAGGGGGCTGCACCGTCCATGGACAGGGGCAGTCAACCGAAAAAAAAAAAAAAACGCTTTCTGACCGTGAGGAGGGCGCTTATAAGCGTCATGTTGGAAGGGACAGTTTTTGGGTGGTGTGGGCGGAGGGGGTGTTTGCCGCTAAACAGGCTCTTACAGTGTTGGATAGACACCAGGGTGCGTGTCCCGGAGCATTGGAAACAAACTCTGCGTTGAAGGGTGGACGGGAAGGGAAAGATCTCCGAAGACGTGTTCATCGACAAGGGCTGGGGTGCAAAGACTGACTATTTCTCCGCGAACACGCTCTGGCGAGGGGTGGAGGTGGGCAGAGCGACACAGAGGCTTCTCTAGGGCTTCGGTCGTCTTAGTATTCGCCAATCCTCATGCTGCATACACGCAACACTGAATCTCTCGACTTTACCTACCGGACTTAGGAGTGTGGCAGACACGATTGACATTTTATAATATGCGTGTTTTAATATAAAACAATTTTATCTGGAAACTTTTTTTTTTTAATTTAGTGAGAAAAAAAATAAATTTTTGTGTGATAGTGTTTTTATCGTGTAAACCCCGATTTTTGTGTTCGGTAGACGAGACTTGGTATGATTTTCAACTCGCGTTTGTGGTAACAAGTGCGCTCTATTTACCAGACTTTACAGAAAAATATTTGTAGTACATACGTTCTTTTTAAATAATTCACTTTTATACATTCACGTGCTTGTAGGACGAACCAAATCGTTAATAGTAGCTTGGTAGATTTTCAGTCAGTCGTAACTTTCTACTCAGTTGCCTTTAAGATGCGCTACACGTATATAAGCAAGCTCACGTCATACGAAACACTCATTAATAGAGTGACCTCCGAGGTGGACGGCTGTGTTTTCGGAGAGCTCCTGGTGCCATTTCATTGCATGTTTCTTTTCTATTGTGTTTGTTTGAAATTCAACTAGTCTAATTTATATATTAGTATATGCATTGTAAATATAATTTTTATCCACCTGTCATGTAAATCGTGTTGACATCTATTTCCGAGTAGGTATAACCTTAGTCGTTTGTCAGCCTCTGAACACGCTCCACGTATATATTGTCTGGCTCTCGATGTAAGATCGAATCAGAGTTTCACTGAGCTCACAGCCAGACAGACGTGTTTTGGGAGAGGTGCGATTTTATTATGCGTATTAATCAATTAATTTCTTTTAAAGTGAATAATGTCCCTCTTCGCCAATCTCACAGGCAGACGGTCGTGTAAGGTATGTGCGAGAGGCGTCATATATACATAAATATAAATATAAATATATATATATACATCTTGTTCGTTTAATTTATAGGGACATTTTGTTATAGATAGTTAATTCCACACTCGCGTAATTGTATTATACTTCTCGCTCGTGTAAATTATATTTCTAAGCTCGAGACTCACGTTACCTTTAATTCCGTACTTGAGTGATTGTAACTTATTATTCACATAGTCATTCGAAATTTGCGATTCGATGCATGTAATTTATTCATACGTACAACACTCTGAATTTCTCTCGTGCAACAGTGTTATTCATTTGGAGTAATAGTAACACTAACATTCAAATTCGCCTATCTACCAACACCATCTATGACCAATATCCCCCCCCCCCCCCAAAAAAAAACAAAATTTACTCGTAGGCCACTCTTAGCAATCGTTTAAACACTCTGAAATTCTCTTGTGTGTTAAATATATTCATAAAAATCGCCTATCTACCATGAATATCCCTACAAACACATCAAAATTAGAAAAAATATGAAAAATCACCCTTAGCACACTCTTGCACTCAACTCAACATCTATATAACACATTTCAACCCACCACTCTCAGCGCCTCCAGGACACCTCAGAGTTAACATCGTACAGAGCTCCTGCTACCCCCTCCCAAAAAGAAAGAAAGAAATAAGTACAATAAGTAAATACAAATAGATCTCGAGCAAGGCTTTCAAATGCGCTCATTCTTCCGTGAACAGCGTTTACGTGTAGTTCAGGATCAATCCGTATAAAATATAAATGCAAATATAATTTGTAAATTAATTCCGTATAAATAACATAAATGGCGAGGTATGAATGCAAATCATGACTTGTATGAAGAGTGGCATTCAGATGGCATGCTAAATGGCAAAACGAGTTCAAGAAACATGTCACGAGATACACGAGCCCCAGCCATAGGCAATGTCCACTACGTTACCCATACACATCTCCTGTTCTGAAGCCAGCTTACGGAGATAAAATAAACTGACTTAAAAACCGCCAGACCCCCAAAGTATTTTAATGGGAATATTGTGCAGAGAAATGAATGTTTTTATGGTATCGTGGTTGTTACAGAAACATCATTACAATTAACCCTTTCAATACATTTAATAATTTCAGTAAAACTTAACCCTTTTCAATTTTTGATCTGATTAAGATCGGATTAGGATTAGCCCTTTCAATCAAATCGATAATCCATCAATTAATACAAATTAATCCGAGATGAAGTGAGACCCGCACGCCCCTACTACTCTTCATAGGTTATTTCAGAAAATAAGGACTTGCTCCAAGACTCGATATCTTCGATACACAATTATTTCTTATCGTTACTTATAAAAAAATTTAAATCATAAAACTAAACACTTTATAGCACATTTGGAGTTATTTACACACCATTTTTTTTCAGTAGCAGCAATTTCCCGTTTAATTTGTTTACAATTATTTAAGCAGAGCTTAATAAGTTGGGCATCCGATTGCGACTGCCTAAATTAAGAGCTGCTTAAAGCATTTCAAGAAGAGCTGGAAGTTTTTGAAACGGTACAAGGCGCCAGAGACATCTTATCCAATGTTAAAGGGCGCCGCCTATTTGTTTGGGAACCAACGCTTCGCCTTAGCTAGCGGCAATATTCGTAACTAGGCGTGTGCTTTCCCAATGCTCCAGCAATGCTGGAATCTGTTCCTCCCCTCCTGACAGCCTAGCAGACATAAGTGGTGAGAACGAGTTAGAGTGGCGGAGAGCGAAAGAGAGGTTGCATGCGAGATGTCTCACCACCAGGCTCGAGTTACAAAAGCAAGCGGGAGGTTTATCCTCGACACTTGCAATGGCTATGCATACCAGGCGTTGTGAATACGATGACCTTAAATTGACATACTGGACACAAGAAGTATGTTATACGTATAACTGAATTGCTTAACTGATGCAAATAAACAAATCTTTCATTTCTTAATAAAGTGCAATAGGAATAAATGATAACCGCATTCAAAGCATATATATAAAGTGCTTCACGCAATGTTATTGAAAATATAATTAAGTTTCTTCTACTGTCTTTATATACAAGTAAAAATATTTATTACGAAAATCATATTGTTTTTCATTCCTGATAATATAAGGAAATTTGCTGGATTTTTTACACTGGAATCTATAGCAAACTTAAATAGTCCTGTACACTGAGCGATTTTCTGTAAAATCAATTTTCTTGTTTTTAAGCTGTATCTCAGTAAAAAAAGCTCTGAGAAAGGGGATTTTTTTTTTACCAAATAAGGTAAATATTAATTATATGTGTCAACATTGTTTTACGTTTATCATACCGTGTGTATACAAATAGAGGAAAAACGGGAATATGGCAAAAACATTATCGCACATTTATAGCACGCCAGCGCAGTTTCGTTAAGATGTTGCAGAAAAGTAAAATTGTATGAATGTTGTTAAATAATAATGTGGTATTTGATCATGTGTGTGTAAATTGGCACTGTTACAGGTCTAATTTGCACAGAAGAGCACAAACACAGAAATGCTGCACGCCTTGCGCTTGGGAACGATAGGGTGCTAGACGCGCATATGTCTTTGTCGCGCACATCGCTCCCTTGTTTATGTGCCTTCAAGCAAATCAGTTTCAGATGTATTAAGACTTTCGGTGTTCGAGTGAAAATTCTTTGTTTCCTAATTTCCAACCAAGAATTTTTTTTTTTTCAAAAAGAAATTGGAAATTACATTCATAAGGTAAAAATGTTTTACTTAAAGAAATATATAATTGCACATACATCCAAAACAGTATTCAGACTGTAATTGCAATAATAGTTTTAAAAAATATTATCTTTGCTATCCTCACTTACTGCTGAAACAGTAGTCATTTTTCTTTACAAAAAATAGGCAAACTTTTCTATTTAAGAAATTTTATAAAATATTTGCCTATATGTTTTGAAACTTTAGAACTATTAGCTATTAATAAAATATTTCTGAATATATAAATTGTTGAACATAAAAATAATTCACCTATACACGAATTTCGTCATTCCTAGAGGTATATAATTAAATAAGCACGTTATAAACTTACTTAGTAGGATTTTATTATGAAAACTTAAGACAAACTAATTGAAACAAATATACAAGATGAAAATACATTTGAAAGAACAAAATACAATAACGAAACCAACCTTATGTATTGCACGATACTTGCAGTACTCTAAGTGCATAATACGATATATTGTTAACAACATATTTTTTACATGGTTCTTTTAAAATGATCCATGGAAATTGAGCACACATAATTATGGTTGCTTAGCTATAAAGCACAATATCATACAACAGAATCAAAAACTAGGCTAATATATACAAACTGGTGTATGAACACAGTTTCTGATAACACGTGTTGTAAACTACAAACATAAATATATTTCAAAGCATGCAGAACGAAATGGTTTGATTGTACTGACACAGAAACTGACGAAACTGCACTTGCCTATTCATTTATAACTTGCAGCATAATGTCACACTATGTTAAATTGTATCTTCTTATAAACTAATCAGTATTTAAACAAACAAAATCTATTATCAGTAGAAGATCCCATGTTTCTGGTTGGGTACCAGCTACAGTAATAATATAAGAAACATTACACAGTACCAATTTCAGGTATTATTAAAAGGTTCCGTGATTTCCATGTTTCTAGGGTAGCGAGGATCTATTATTTCTGGCTTGCCATGTAAAACTGTGTAAGTTTGTTGATAATTTTCGCTTTCCAGAAATTGTTGTTTCTTTCAATTTTTTGGACTACTGATCAATGTGGTGACCAACGAACAAAGAAACTGTGCTTGCTATTCGCAATATGCAGTTTCTCCTGTACTTGGTACAAATATGTACGCTCTTCCTTCAAAAACATTTTGCCATCCACAATGTTACAACATTTAACCTTTTTCTCTTTTACTGTTTCCTCTGGTGTCAATCTGGAGGCTGCAACAGGCCATTTGACTTCAAGGATACTATCATCTCCACCAAGGCCGTCAGACGATGCCGCGGACCATGGATACTCCATATCGACTAATAAGCCACAACGAACTACTTTCTTACCACTTTTAAATTCAAAATCCTCTATGGTGTTTCGCTCATTTGCCAGACCATATATCGTGGCCGCTGTTCCAGAAAACCTGCTGTACAGAATATTGACAACGGACTTCCCTCGATTGGTGGATTTCTTCATTTTACAGATTGTACCAAAGCGAGACGCTGTTAGTCGCTTGAGTCGTTCCGCTTTCCAAAGAAGAGAATCACTTTGTCCCTTAGTAGAAATCTTCTCGTTCCTTCTCTGTTAGACGAAGACTGGCAAGAAACTCTGTGGTTTTTCTCTCAAAAACGTCGGGCATTCCTAGTTCAATGCATCCATAATCACTGTCGGGACGTGACATTTGTAACTTCCTGCGCTTTCTTTTCTCGGCTGTACGTCCCTTGCACTGTATATCAGCTTTGGTAATGCTTCCAGGACTATTATTTGTTAATCCTTTATGAATAAAGGACTGAGTTTGAGGACCTGAGTTATAAGAAATTTCAGACAGTTCACGTCCTCTCAAAGAAAAGTTGACTCGTTTATGAGAGATTTACTTGCAGGCAACATTATTGAAAGACTCAGCTGGATTAGTATTAACATTGTGTAAAAGGCTTACAGCATGTTGTGCAACAATATTTCGAGCTGATATTAGTTCTTGCCATATTCCCGATCTCTGAAGATATGGTACGAGATTTTCTTCATTCTCTTTAGAACCACTGCAGAAATAACCCCTTAACTCGCATCCTGTATGGTCACCGAAAACGTGAAAGCCATTATAAATGTCACACTTCAGTTCTTCGATCTTTTTGTGGATTGACAAATGTTTTTGAGCATGCGTGTGATGTGCAGCTCCAGTGACAGCAGCTCGAAGTCGGAGTTGTTTGTCAGAAACCGCCTCTCGTAGAACAGGAGAAATTTAACCACCATCGTTTTTTGTCTTTTGTGCGATATCACGAATTCTTCGAAGATAATTTCGCAGTATGTGGTTACTGTATTGAATGTTGGCGATAGCAAAGTTTGGACCATTAGGTTGAACTTTCACCAACTGATTCATTACATTGCTGACACCACCTTCTGAAAAAGTTAATATTACATTTATCAATCTCAAAAATATTAGCTACTTAAAAGCAAGGAAAATTACACGTACGTACTTGTTTAAGTTAGAGTTAAACAGAAACTTTTATAGGCAAAACAGCAGCTTTTTCAGTGTCTATATCTCAAAGGTCTCTAGGCTAGCTTCCTATACCCAGTAATTAATTAACCTGTGCTTATGTTTTGAATTCCTTTATTTCGTTAACTGAAGTATGGGTTGCCTGCCCTTAAAACTCCATGTGCGTCCATGCCCATAGTGGTAAATCCGCGATCATAATGTTAATGAGCCGGTAAAATCACCCCGAAGTTACAAATGACCAACTAAAAAGCTTCCAAAAAAAGAATTATCAAAGTAATTTGTTGGTAAAATAGTATTATGAGAAGTAACTGAATTGTATCGAAACAGATATAGGTTTTAAATCTTAGGTTATGCATAACACTGCACGTTTCACCAAGGACGAAATATCACTGTAGAACCAATTTACCGTAATCATTAACACTTATATACTAGTAGCATAGCTTGCAGATGTGAAATGTATAGTTGGTTTAATCTAAATATTTACAACTTAGCAAGTAATACCAAAACATATCTCTGTTATAGTACTGTCCAGTGAATGTATCAGAAATAAATCCCTATATCAGAGCACTTTATTCCTACTCTAGGGCTTATAGATCATACCAAATCACAGATAGCTCACTGAACAAAAGGAATACAGCAGTATTGTTGTTGTCCCGAAACAAATAAACCCGATTACAGAACCCGTTAGTTGTCTTTTAACATGTTATTAAACTGTGATTTTATTTCTTTCCAATTATTATTTTCGAAAATAAACAATTTAAATTACGACATACCCAGTATACACAGTAAAGGTAAACATGTATTTCTACGTTCAACACAACAGCTGGTAAAACGTACTTTCGTGTGAAATGAGTCCAAGTTAAGATCAGACAAACTAAATGACACGCAGTAAATGGAACATGTGATCATAGTTCGCTCATGTCAAATGTGCCTGAAACTTTGTCTCTACAACTGGCTCAGACCAACTTGGTTACCACGTCGATGTCCATGGATTTGTGCTAATTAATTGATTGCACATAAAAAAATTAATCGATAAAATCTCTCCAAACATAAACAAATAATATCCTTCATTAGTAATCATAATAGCTTACAGTCATCTGAATAATTTTTGTCAACTACGTGAAACTTATTAACAATCGTGTGAATGAAATGTAGGTATATTATATATTTAATTACCGCATCACGTATGAAGATCGCGACTAGAATTGTTTCAATGTTCTGTGACATCAGTGTTAACAAAGTACTGTATTATTATTTTTTGATATTTATAGGGCTTATTAAAACCCTCTTTCCCTTATATATAGCAAAGGCTTATGAAGGGATGGGTTACCAACTAACCTCTAATTTAACCAACAATAACACCCATGCTTTGCCAGGGACTCAAACCCAGAACCTCCTACACCTTAAACCGGCGTTCCAACTGAGTTACGCACAGTAGGTCAGCAAAGGTAATGTATTTTAAATAATCTTCATCGGCAGATTAAGTTATATGGAACGAAGCACTATGAACTGTATCGGGGATCTGTCCACTGAGAGAAATGTTTGTTTGAGATAGCCAAATACTTGTTTGCATGTGGCCAAAAAATATGATAAATTGAATTTTTAAAATATTTTATAGTCACGAATTATTTGTTTAATCAACAAATTGATTTGTTCAACTTAAATATATGTATATTTTTAGCCTAACAAACTGAACTTGTGCTGAATCACAAATTTTTCGAAGTAACAAAATATTTTGTAGGAGTAACTAAATATTTGTCTGGACATATACAAACAACAATAATGTAAGCACCAACAAATCTTTATCTCAGGTCCACTGAATGCACGCGGGTGAATAAAAACAAGCCGCACACTTAGTTCAAGAAGCAGGTAATGTTCTTCTTAAGAAAAAGCACACATGCAATTTGAAATAATAAACTTACCATTTTCTGATAGCTTAGGTGTTCCAAATATACAGTTGACTTTAGTACATGTGTTAATTTACTGAACCAGTACATTGTTGATGACTTTCTCAAACTTGCATTACCACACAAGCTGCCAGAAACTGAAATATGTAGGCCCTACTTCCAAAAAACATGTCCTTGATTCACCACAGGGATAGACGCCTTTTTTTCCTTTGAAAAAAGAAGACAAATAATTTACATGTAAAACTTACTGCAATGTGAGTCTATCACTATTTCAATGTCTTGTCACTGGATAAGATTTTTATTTTTAAGAAATATTTCGAAGTAATAGATTAATTAATAATAATGTTCTGACTCTAATGTTAGTATTAGAAATAATTTAGATTTATTATCGAGCTTGAGAATTCTTCACTACACAGGAAACAAGGCCTGCGAGAAATGTTGCAACGTATAGAATAAGGCGAAATTCTACTAACTTTGATGTAGAGTGTAGGTAAATATGGAAGTTCTCTGTTCCAGAAAGCGAGTCCTTGGTAGTTATTGACAAAATAAAACCTGTGAGGTTGTAACAATTAAACGAAAAAACCTGCACCTAGATTATTTCGAAATATCATTGGCTCTATTATAACAACAACATTTTACTGATGCCATTCCGACTCACCAATCAGTTGATGATATTTCTAGTTGTGCATTGAAGAACTGCATTTTAAGCCTTCAACTATAAGGTCAGATTCCATGGCATTTGAAGACCTTTCCCAATTTTTGAAGCAGACATGGTCGTTTGGAGTTACATTTTTTGTGTTTGCCCGAGAACAAATACGGCAATAGCGATTACTTGTGCTTGCGAACATCCCTTTCTTCGATTCTTTTCCAGTAATGTAAACCTACGGGATACAAATTAATTGTTTTTTTTAATGTAATTACATTCATGTAAAGAAAAGCTGTACAATTAGGATACTTGTATTTCCGACTTTTATGTAGGTAGGCTGGCTAACTGGAGAGGGATTGCAAACCACATTGGTCTATCAGCAAAAGCCCCTTTACCAAGCAGGCTACAGCTTTGGTAGGCCATTGTGGAGGAGAAAGAACCTACATAAAAAAATAATAGAAAAAATTTTCATTGTTATTTTATGAATTTATTTTAGATAGAATTATTTTATATAAATAATTTATATCAGAAATATTGTGTGCAATATAGTTTTTGTGTGGATTATAATTAAGAAATGAGTAATCTAGGCTGAGTATTTCGTATTGGCATAACTATTTTCCCGCGACTCTGACAAACTCATAATAATAAAAATAACTATTAAATTATGAAATACAGCATACTCACCACTTCAGAAAGAGCATCATATTTGTTTCCATATGATCGTTTACACCAAGCTCCATCAGTAACAACTGCTATTAGAGGAACTCCATCGAAGTCTAAATTGCCCTTTTATAATGCTAAACTCGCTTCTTATTTAGCAGCAGCAACTTCCATTCGTTGTGATGCTACATCATGGGTGACTGCAGAAAGTGCTTTCTGCCATTTGTTGAAAGCCTACTTAACAATGCAAGGAATTTCCAAAGTTAAAGTTATTTCTTGCAACTGGGTAAAACTTTGTCCTGTCAGCAACCTACTGTTAACCCATGCTATATTACTGTTGACATATTTCCTTGCGTCCCTTGAGGAAAGTGTTTCAATAGTAGCACACATGTTACACTGAAACTCATATGAACTTTTCATTACTTTCCTATGTTCTTTCATCGACTGCATATCTGCAAACGAACAGTGAAACACTTTGTTATGTTGGCTAATTCGCAACATTTCTTGGAACAGAAAAGCAACATCAAATAATCGGCGACCTTCTATCTGGATGTTAGATGAACCAGGATTAGTCATTTCTTGATGAGAAAATTTTTCGGTTAGAGATGCTGAAGAAGAATGGTTTTCCACGGCTTCCAGAAGCTGTGCGCAGTCACTGGTAACCGACTTTGACTCTTGATCAGAGTCTGATGAGTCCGTCATCATCTTCTTCTGTAGGGGACAGGTACTCGTGAGTTGTTGACATGTCGCCTCATATTTTCTGCCGAAAATGAACGACCAGGCTCTTCGACGCCTACTGGACATTGCTGAGGAGTATTATAAACTTGGAAAGAGTACTTAAAACAAAGAGAAGATCGGGGTAGATTCACGTGGTTTTCGAATACGTTAATAGCAATCAAAAATTGCCATTTATGGTTTACAAGTTAGTTAAATTTCTTTATACTTTATACATGTAAACAAAAATATCAATCTTGTAAATTTTATAAGGGCACACAAAATTGGGTGAAATTTGTCATTGTAATTTTCCAATGTTACTCTGTTTAAGGGTTTAGGTCTATGCTGTTTATAATGACACGATATTGGTTGATTATTATATAAAATAATAATGACCTGAAGTTTTTTAGGCTGTAGGGATTTTAATCAAACTCACTTCAGAGCTAAGTGGTTCATTAACTGTAAAGGAATAAAGTAATTGGCAGCTTGAAAACTACACATTTTTCTGCAGCATTACAGGGAATAGAGGTAGCGAGCTCTTGCCAGCTACACAATGAACTGCTGCTTTATTACCAATAGGAAATGTCACACCGCGCGAATTGTAAAACTAGATAAGCACTTCGCTTCAAAGAATACATTAATTGGGATGTAAATGCACTTCGTCTAATAAAGTTTTAATGCAAGTGGTCAAGCTATGTTACGTAATTTTTCAAAGGCGTACATTTGCTAACAAAACTGAAGGTAAAAAAATTTCATGTAATTTTTTAACATGATTTTGAAAGTTTTTCTACATTTCTCCAGCAAAAATTACGGAAACGCTCACAAGATAACTGTCTCGTGTTTTACGGCCGGTCCGATAGAGTCTGACTTTGTTCCGATTAAGCTGCAGTTAAATAAGTGCTGGTTAGCAACATTTTCTGTTTCTAAATATACAGTTAGAAGTAACTAAATGGCTAATTTGACTGTAACCGATAATTATCTTAAACACAAGAATAGGTACCAATTACGTTATCATAACATTAAAAATTAACATGGCGGTCTACCGCTACCGGATTAAGGTTCCAGTAGCCTACATATTAGATAAACGTGTATGTGTTTAAAACGAAAAAAAAAAAAAAAATCCGAGTGGTTCGTGAAAAATCTACTCGTCGGAGTTCAAGCTATTACAAACAACTCTAAAGTATTTTCATTTTTGTGAAATAGCAGTTTAATAAATAAAAAACATCCGAAATTATTTTGTCAAATATTATAACAGAAAGAAAAAAAGTAATTTTTGTTTCCAAATACAGTACATGGAACCTTTAAATATAAACCTTTTTCCTCCCTTCAGCAATCCAATTTGCCGAGAAAAACAAAGTATCTACAAGAAATAAAATCTCGCCAATTCATGCGCAGTTCGCCAACACACTGATGACGCCTCCTGCACAGCGCACTCGTATGTGAGTCACGTCATACGGACTGCACTATGATAATATGTGTATGCATACTTTTCTGCAAGTGAAATTAGCACCTCTACTTCAGAGGAAACAAAATGTTCATCACGTGGTTGCTTGTTTCTATCACTTGCATCAATACAATGTAAAGGCTCTGCGTCACGATGGAAGATTCCTTGGTGATATTTTTTGCGAAATGTTTATTTGCAGAAGATGGAAATTTTTAGTAAATATAGTTAATATTCAAGTTTATTTTAGTATTACAACTGCGAGAATGTTGTCTTTTGGAGCAATAAACGTTTAGGTGTACGAAAATTATTTTTACAAAAAAAGTATTCAGCGCCGCATTAATTCCCGGTTTCGCACTGTCTTAAAGTTCGTAGGGATATACTTATTTTTTTCAGTTTGTATAAAATATTAGTTTACGTTTACTTGAAACATTTTTAGGTTATGACAGCTGCTTGTGATATTTCAGTATAAACATAAAGTGATTTCTATTTATAATTGTGTTATAAAAAATCCCAGGCTTGTCCCATCAGAATATTTAAACTCAATACCTACCAAGTGAGCCCGTATTATGTCAAGATTTATTACATAACCATGAAGGAGTACACGAGTAAAAATGGAGCCACCTCCTTTTTGCATTGCGTCTTTCATTTATGCTTTAAAATAATCAAAAAAGTAATACTAACCTTGACGGAGACAGGGATTTGTAGGAAATTTCAATGTCTTCTTTCTTTACTTTCTGCCGTATTTATTGCATCCAAGCATTTGCAAGCACTACATGGCTTGTACGAAGCATGCCGACAGTTTAAAATATTTGTATGAGGTTTTATCACGTATTGTAGACTGCGAACGAAAGGAAATTGACATGTTGTAGCTTAAACGGATAATTATGACACAGCACGTAAATCTTATAGTATTAGGAAAGAAAGGAGACTTCCTAAGTTTCTCAATGTAGTAATGAATGTACTTTTCACATACCTGCCATCAACAAAACTCAACATTTTCCAATTACATTTTTTTCTAACTGCATTCAGACGTGGATGATATTTTTTTACCTCTTCTTTTGTCTTCCCATGAAATTTCATTCTCTATAGATTCCATTTATTCGGTTTGAAATGACGTCTGCACGTATAAACGTTTAGAAAGGCCTAAATGTACTTATGTCACTTTTCGCGCCAATATATCACATGGCCGACGGGGTCGCACAGGCGGGAGGGAGCTGATTGAGCACTGGTACTGGAACTGCGCATGCGCCACAGCGGGTGGTACCTCCCCTCCACTCTGAACTTACCTCCCCTTCGCCGGCTCCGTCAGGACAGGCATAGCGGCGCTATTGCATGGCGAAGTGCCAACGCCGAACAATGTTTGTCATTTCCATCGTGGACATTACGATTTTCAGCAAACGACACGATCTTTTTTTCGTACGCGATGAAAGATAAAGGTTCGCTCTACAGCCCTGTAATACTCTGAGGCTCCTGAAAATGAGTCTGCTTACCTAAAATTCGCCGTAAAAAGTCCCGTTTTAGCCATAATCACACACACAAAAAAAAACTTGTTAAAAAGGAAAATAGAGAGTGACACACGTATGGGGCTGTGTGCCATTCCTTAAATGCTTTTCGTAGCCCAACCCTATAGCAACACGTTGGATAGTTTTCGAATAAAAGTCGGATTTCCAAAGCTCTGCACGACTCTTGGCGCTCCATGTGGGCGGCGCCTTTAAGTGGCGCTTAAATTTTAACATGTATTGGTGAAACCGGCCATAAGGGTTTTCATTTTCCCTGTACTTTGACGTTATGTGTCTGTTTTGTAACATATCATTTGTAATTTTATGAAAGTATGAAAAAAAGTAGAAAATTTATTTCATTTTTTCGCAACCATAATTATTTAGGCACTGGCTTTAAATTTTGCGACAAGCAGGTTTACAAAATTTATTTCTTAAAACTACGTTGGATTTCATGTGGTGTTTCTATAAAACATAGTAATGCCATGAAACTTTTCATTAATTTCCGATTCTTGACTCACATCTGGTTATTTTTTGTTTTTTCATTTAACTTAAAATAAACGACAAACGAACCAGGGAATTCAATACAGAAGGAATTTGTTAATATTTTTATAATGACATCGATTACTAATTTCTTCTGTAGTAAAATATTACTCGTAACTTTGAAATTTGTTTAAGTGATATTATATATTTAAAATGTTTGTAAATATGTGTTTATAAACAAATACATCGCATTTATTTTAACTTTATACAAACTGTTCATTGATTTGAAAATATGTTAATAAATAACCTTCATTTTTTTCTAATATTTTAGATGGAATATTTTGGATGTTGCAGGACGGAAAACACGAAAAAAAAAAAAAGTGTTCCTTTAGTAGATCCTAGACAAATTGTATGCCGGTTTTGTGTCCGGGCTTAACTTATAAGCATTCGCTACATTTTACAGCGCATCCTTTTGTATAGGTGTGTTTACATTTTTTCTGCCGTTCTTTTGTATAGCGTATTAAATAGTTTCGACGCTTGAACAGACAAGACATTTTAGAGCGCATGTGATACAGTTTAAAGTTATAGTTTTGACGTGTTTTATGGAAGCGAATAGATAAAAACGAAGATAGGGCAATCTTACAGATCTGTTCTTTAACTATGAGAGGAAATGTTTTACCAGATCATGTATTTCTGTCAGGCTACTTCCGAAGCCGTAAATTTTTATATATTATCGCAGCGCAAGGTATTGTGCCAAACAAATGAACCGATAGTGCAAAATAGTTGCTCACGAAGTTCGGGGGAAACCGCGTTATCAAGGACTGCTCTTTTTCACTTTCTGCAATTGCGTAGAATTCACCTAACGCAATTTGTAGTTAAGCGGTCTGTTCAAGTCACCAAACGGTCTGAATAAATTCGCCAGGAAACGTAGAACTGCAAGACTAATCAACGTGCTCGAGTGATGTCTGCTCGGGAATAGTATTTGTGAATATTTGTGCACGTGTGTACCAATTTCATGACCTTAATTCATCTCCGAAGTCGATTTTATTTTGCTCAGCTGAAGATGATGGAATCAAGTGTTTTCGATGTCAATTTTATTTGTGAACATCCCAGAAGAGTACACATATACACCTAGTATTACGGTATAAGAGTATGTGGTCATAAATGAAAGTTTTGTAGAGGCGCATTACCGATGGGTTTGCGCCTAGAGTCTACAATGAGGTGTGCTGCTCGTGCCTGGGTCGTCCTTATAGCTCTTACATGCTTCTGGGCCTCGGACATGAAATATACATCCAGCCAGGTGGCCAACCGCCATCTTGGATATATATATATACTGGATTTTGCACAGTTGCATGACAGTACTACGACGAAACATTCCTCACATCTGGAGGATGAAATAATGTTATATGAACATAGGTCCACAAACACTTCGTTTCTTCACTATAGCCCGTAATACATAACGTACAGTGTATGGCCCGCTGGCTGGATCACGTTACTGTGGAATGCCAACGTAGCTGTAGCCCCAGACCAGCCAATGAGGAGCCCTGATTTGAATCCACTAGACTGTTATTCGTGGGGACATGAAAGGCACTTGAGTATGCGGCCCCAGTGGACGATGTGGACACCCTCCGTATTGTGGCAGGATGCGGAACTATCAGGAATTTTCCAGGGATTCATCAACGCTTCCTGGTGTCCATGCAACGGCTGCTGATGGAGGACATTGTGAACATTTCCTTTAGTGCCGACTGTAAGCCTTCACACATGTGTAACTAATTCCTGTGCAGTTCCTACTGTTCTAGATGTAGTGTCGTGGTGTGAGGTGTCGTGTATCATGCAAACAAACGTTTAAATATATATATATATATATTTATATATTTAAATTTATTTATATATTTGCCATTACTAGAAACATGCAAAATTCAGGTTATTATTTCGCAACGGACTAAACTCCAAGCTGTACAATATCTTCACACAGGTATATGACGCCATATAGTTGTCAGTAGCCAATGAGATCACGAATTGCGTTCAAGTATGTGTATAATAGTGAAGTCTAAGCTTTAAAAGATTGACATTATTACACTAAGAGAGATGTTTTGTTCAATCAAACAATGATTGTTTGGTGCTACCAAATTAATTGCTCGAATAGGGGCAATTAAATATTTTGATGTTAAAACCAACTTATATTGTTCTTAATTGGTGGTCCAAAAAAATAAAGTTTTGTTCGTGCAACTAAAGATTTGTTTTATTCTACGTACATTAAACAGTTCTGGTTGATATAAAAACAAAATGGAGGCTTGTACTAGTTTCGAATGTAGGTGATTTGCGCCAGAGCTCCTCAACAACCTCAACGAAAGTGATGACTTGTAATATCGGGTTGTTCATAATTATTTACGTTTCAAAAACTGTACAACGTGCGGAAATATATATTTATAATGTTAGAGTTTCACATTTTAGTTTCCTGTTGAACACGTTTCATTAGGGTGTTTATACATACATACATTATTAAACATCAATAAATTCACTACCAAACTCTGCCACGCTCGTAATTGTTACAGAAAATGTTAACAAACAATCGAGCTGTATTTTTTAACGGAGGCAAACAAATGAGTGTATATATATATATATATATATATATATATATATATATATATATATATATATATACATATGCAGTTGATTCCACAAAATATTTTGTTAACAGGCTAAATTTTTTTTTTTTTTTTTTTTTTCACCCAACACCGGGGTTTTGATTATTCAAGTGTGAATTTTGTGTGTGTTGTTTTTCAAGTCTTGTTTACTCAATGAAATATTCTGTTAGGGCAACTAAATATATTTTTAGCCATAAACGAACATAATTTTTTTTTTGCATTTATATTAGTGTAGGGCAGAGAACATCACTTAATTATGTTTTAACTTCTTGTTACTATCGCTTTTGAAGTAATTTTAAATGTCAGTCAATAATTAATTGCAATTGCTACACGCGGTGAAAAAATAAAGTTACCTCATTGATACGACAATTATTCTAACTATCGTCGTCAAGGGAGAATTTTCACTAATGAATGCCGAATACATTTTACGGGTCAGGGACTGGTTAATGCCGCGATGATTGTGTGTTGAGCTCGGAGCGAGGCTGCCTGCAGATGCGTGTAGGTGGGCGTTGACCTCGGCCGAGGGTCGTCCCGCGACCTTCGGCCCGAGGGGAATCACCGCCTCCCTTGGCCCGGGTCTCCGTGCTTCGATTTGCGGCAGTCAGAGAGCTCCCCATTCACGGCTGGGACTCCCCCTCGCCCCTTCCTTCACAGGGGCTCTTCATCACGCGACGGCACCCCGGGGCGCCGATACATCACAAAGACGACCTCCGCTTCACGACAGCACGAAGGAGCAGACATCCTACTGTCCGCCCCCGACAACCGCTACAACTTCTTACAAAAGTTTGAAGGAAAACAATCTTCCCAGTTGTTAGTGACTTCTGTTCCAGAGACCGCAAAAGAAAGTATTTAAACTCTCGCGTTTGGGATTTAACAGCTATTTCTTTGCCCCAACTGCCATTTTAGAAAGTTCAAGGAAACACACGACAGAGCACAAACATTTCTGAGTTATGCCTTCCCTGACTCCGGTTTTTGGCGTGAATACGTCTTTAAATTTGCAACATTAAAAATTAAATTACACTACTCGATTGCCAAAGGATCAATAAAGATCATACGTTAAGTGAGGACTGGGTTGGGGGGAGGGGGGCAATTTTGAGTTCGTTTCGCCGCGTCTCATAATTCCCGCCTAGTATAGCTTTTGACTAGGAGAAGCTACGACTCTCGTTTAAGTTTCAATACACAGCTCTTGTCAAGGTCAATCGATCGCGTGTATAAAACATTTGTGTAGCGTGGTTATGGTGAAATTGTACGCGAAATTATGAAAACTTAGCACAATTTCGGTCTATACTTGTCAAAAAGCCAAGTAGAAATACAGACACCATATACGGTTGGAAGAGCATCTCAAAAGCAATCCAGTGATACCCATAAAACCCCATATGATCGAGTGAAGCGGTGCCGGGAACGTAAAATAAACATCAAGGCGTCCGAGCGCGTCAACGTAGACGTATTCACGCAAAACAAACGGCCGTGTCCCCAACACAGCCAGACCCAATTTTTTCGGACATCAAATTTTGGCAAGAGTTCACTTGGTAGCAACAGCAGTTAGTCAATTAAACGACTTCAGAAAATGTACGGTGGCCGTGTCTGAATTCTCTTCAAGCATAGGCTTACATTATCATACTTTGCCTCGCTTGTGACGTCACCATGTTGCCTATACGTGAAGTCGCTCGCTTGTTTGCTGTTTTTGTGTATTAGGCCCCGTCGCCATGATTGTTACGTTATTGTAGTGAAGGTTATGCCGAAATCTATAGTTTTAAAAATTAGGAAGTATAAAAAAAACGTCGTTCACTTGTAAGAAAAACTTTTAGATATATCAATTTGCCTTTGTCTCCCGCGAACCGCTAACTTATAAAATTTAAATAAATAATTATGTTTTCAGTTATTTGATGTTCGGTTTATTTACAGGCCTCTACGATAGTGACTCATAAACCTGGCAGAATTCACAATCTATTTTGATAATTATTTGCATTGTTCGTAACTAGAAAAATGTCAGCTAAGCCTGTGCTTTGCAGCAGATATTCTTAAATCTTTTCTCCGTAGTTGATGGTATTTCCTCCAGAATGTGTGACGAACTTTGTATGAAGAGGCAATGATACGTCTGAATAAACCGGATAGGTACATATTGAATGAAGTAAGGTTGTGTACATATTGAACAAGTATAAACTGACAACTCGACTACAGCCTAAGCAATGCCTTGTGCCGGCTTGGCCAGTAAAACGTAGCCTAAACACATATATCAGGCTGTAGCTTAAAATACAAAATTCCAAAATAACCATGAGCATTACTTCTGTTTATTACAAGCTTTATTCAACTTGACTTGTTTGTACGTACGGTAGGTGTATGTGAGGAGTCTGTCCAATGCCCACCGAGTCACTAGCAATCACGATGTATTTGGTGGACAAGTTGTCGATTACTGGCAGCATGTAGAGTTTCAGTGCAGGGGAAGTCCTCATTCACACATGGTTGTGTGGGTTAAAGACCATCCAAACTTTGAAACACAAGAAGGAATTCACATGATCGACAGCGTGTGTGTATGTGAAATACCATTTGAAGATTCCGATCTGCGTGAGCTCGTATTGAAATGTCAAATGCATCAACATACACACACGAGTAAGATGAATAATGAATATTCAGCATGCAGGTTCAACTTCCCGCCAAAAGAGTGCACTGACACTCGCCTGATCGCAAGCGATACTGATGACGGACGAGTCCGTGAATGTATACTGCCTATATATAAATAGGTGAGACTAAAATGTGAAAAATAAATTAACTACAAGAAAACTTTTAAAACCAAGCTTTTATTTATAAATGAACTTAAAAGATAAAAATAATTATAGAAGTAGTTACAGAATTTGTAAAACTTGTAATACGTGGTTGAACAGCCGTAATAATTTTTACTACAAATTAATATTTTTGTATCAATTTATAATTAGTATATAAAAGCTCGGCGCGAATAGTTAAGAGCCTTACCTGATATATGTGCTTACTACGCTTACGCAAATGACGTATACATTCTACATTTCGCCAATCTCTTACATACTAAATATATATTGATACAAAAATTTTAATATGCAGTAAAGTTTATTACGGCTGTTCGACCACGTCTTACAAGTTCTACAAATTCCGTAACTACTGCTATAATTATTATTATCTTTTTAATTAATTTATAAATAAAAACTTGGTTTTAAAAGGTTTTATTACAGTTTATTTATATTTAAGTTTAGTTTGCAAGTCAGCAAATTTTTATCCTTCTACAATAATGTTGTAAACGCAAACAAATATCAAAAATATTTAATTTTTGGTTCTGCGCTTTAGAGCACTGCACACGGAAGCTAAAGAATTACCAAACTTCCGGTTATAGCGGGACTGAATAACCTGAAGATGCTCATTAATTCCGTCTCGATATTAGTATTTATATATATATATTACACGGCATTTTATATTTTTTATTCATTACAGGACATGCATACATTACGTAGTGTACATTATATACGACCAGGGTCAATAATTAGGTGGATCTAATGGCGCAAGGAGACCAGGCAGCAATGCATTACGGCGATATAACTATGTTCGTGGACAGCGTCCACAAACTTATTGATTATACTAAGCACGTTACCACATTAGTTCTTAAGGTTGAAGTAAAGTAACTGTCTATGGAGCACTGCACCCGACTATACGACGTGAAGAACTAATAAAAAAGTAGTACAGACACCATGAAAATTGTCAGAAAAGTGCGATTTATGGTTTATATCAAAGAATAATGTACATGTTATATAACACTGTAAAATACTTTACTAGAATATATTTTTAAAAGTAAAAAAATTATTATTTATTAAAATAGTATTTTTTTTTAACAAAATTCAAGCATATATCCATTATGGATACTTCAGAAAGCATAATGTGCAAGAAAATCTTCGTCATGTAATATTGTCATAATGTTTACTATTATTGTGTGTATGAAAATTGTAATAACACTGTAAGGAATAATTTTTATAATTGATTTTATGTGCGTCCATTTGTCACAAACGTTTATGACTGAAACTTATGTAATTAAAATTAATTATAAAATTGATGTGATACATTATTGCTATGATTATATTACATATGATCACAGTCAATATTGTGACGATCTTTCTTGAAGAAGGTTTTCTTGTAAATTCTGCTTTCCGAAGCATCCGAAATATAAATGCGCTTAAATTTTGTTAAAAATACGGACTCTATCGGTCGATCAATTTTTTTTACATTAAAAAATATATTTTAGTAAACATTTTATAATGTTGCAAAATATATACATGCTTCTTTCATATACAGCATAAATCGCACTTTTCTGACGATTTTTATGGTGTCCGTACGACTTTTTAAATGAGTTCTTCACGTTGTACAGTCAGGCACAATGCTCCATAGTCACTTGATTTACTTCAAGCTTAACCCCTGGCTTAGTGCTCAATAATACCTGTACTTCAAGCTTAATCCCTGGCTTAGTGCTCAATAATACCTTTACTTCAAGCTTAACCCCTGGCTTAGTGCTCAATAATACCTGTACTTCAAGCTTAACCCCTGGCTTAGTGCTCAATAATAGCTTTACTTCAAGCTTAACCCCTGGTTTAGTGCTCAATAATACCTGTACTTCAAGCTTAACCCCTGGCTTAGTGCTCAATAATACCTTTACTTCAAGCTTAACCCCTGGCTTAGTGCTCAATAATACCTTTACTTCAAGCTTAACCCCTGGCTTAGTGCTCAATAATACCTTTACTTCAAGCTTAACCCCTGGCTTAGTGCTCAATAATACCTTTACTTCAAGTTTAACCCCTGGCTTAGTGCTCAATAATACCTTTACAGATACAAATCAGTACTAAGAAACCACAGCCGATAATGTTGGCAATAAAAGGAAACGGAAATATTCTACCAGTACCAAGCAATAACTGGTAACTTTATCATATACGTTACTGTTGGAATCGTTCTTCAACCTTTTCACCACACATTTGAAGTACTGTGTTTCTTTGCAATGCATGTCTACTTCGTAAGAAAACCTGCTACGTTATTTACTACTCTTGATGAATTATTATGTCTCTAACTTTGTTTAGTACGAATGCTGTTTTAACACTCTTTCCAGTTTTGTTTCAAGTAACTTGTAACCTGCAAATTGTTGCATTCGTCTAAATAACAAAGATCTCCGGGTCCTTGAGTTATTATGTCTGTAACTTTGTTTAGTACGAATGCTGTTCTACCTCGCTTTCCTGTTTTGTTTCAAGGAACTTGTAACCTGCAAATTGTTGCATTCGTCTAAATAACAAAGATCTCCGGGTCCTTGAATTATTTT
The DNA here is from genome assembly GCA_029891345.1 of Dryococelus australis. Lineage (NCBI taxonomy): Eukaryota > Metazoa > Arthropoda > Insecta > Phasmatodea > Phasmatidae > Dryococelus > Dryococelus australis. The sequence continues at coordinate 8,975,290 of CM056997.1, forward strand.
ACGAGTTTCCTACACTTAGACAAATGAAGCACTGAAAGAGTAGCGTGGAGCAACGGGTATTTATTAGTATCGAGCTTATCATTAAATTACGTAGTAGTAAAATTTATAATACTTTATAATTATACTTCAAATGTCTCTATCAGAACGGGTAAATGAATGATCATTCATAACTTTTGGTATTAATTTTAGCGGTCACCACTCTACAAAATACATAAAATAACTCCAAATTACCAACAAATGGACACCAAATTAGATGGCTCAAATAGTATTCCAAATGACTTCAAAGTTTTCGATTTTAAAACAACGGAGGAACTAATATGAACACTTTTTTATGAATAAATAAATATATATATGTGTGTGTGTATACATAAACCACGTACATTAACAAAGACATTGAATACACAGTAGGTCCTGATGTGGAGCTCCATGAAAACAGCATCTTTTGAGAAAACAGCTTTATAGAAGCTCTGTTTTTCGGCAATAACACAACAAATCGGATATTTAGGTTCGATATACTTCTAAATAACAGTCATTTTGATATGTCCTGCAATATGAATCAACTCTGAGTCACAAGTTGTCAGCAGTGGACGAAATCAACAAGAAATAAATGCCTACTTTATGTGCCGTTTATAATTCTCGGGTTTAATAAGGAAAAAAAAATCCTCGATGCAGATTTTTTACCTTCACATTTATATATTACGTCTAGAACAGTGATTCGTACTGGAACATATATACAGTATGAGTTGTCTGAATACCATAAAAATTAATTATAGCAAGCGGCAGGTGGAATTGCAACTAATTAATTATAACATATTGATATGAAACATCTTCATGGTGTGACTTAATGTGTCCGTAGGTCATTAAAGTGTTTCAGAAAAATGTGTACTAACTCAAGAAGTTCATTAGCACGGAATATTTTGACAATTGAGGCAAGATACGTATGGTATATCTCAAATAATAAGGTATATAACCCCGTGAAAAAGAGGAGAAAGAAAAGTGTATTATGTGGGCTATTATGTAAGAACCACTGCTAGAAAAACAAAACTGTGTAAGCCTATGTAAATGATTTTAACTAATATTATAGATAAAGTGAAGGTATTTTAATTGGGACACTCATCAAAAGTGTACAAAATAGGGGTGAGTATTGTATATTTTTGACGCAAGAATACTAAACACATGAAAGGAACTAATAAGAAGAAAAAGGGATCTTCAATGAAACTCTCTAACTCTTATCATTTCCTAGGAAATGACACATTTTGTGCAGGCAATGAGGGTGCGTACTGTATTTTACTGAACGGAGACTCATCGCGTAGATAAATATGAACTTCAGACTGTGACGCTTGTAGTTAAATGGGCTTTGTTTATAATAATCGATACAAATTGTTCTATTGTATAGCGATGTTCCCCTGCGTGCTTAATTCTGACCTCACTGCCTTTATATTTTACCTTTTAAGAATAATTTGTTGCTAGTTTGTACACGCCTTTGGGAATCGCGTTCTATATACAACCGTTGCCATAAAAACTAGCGCATCTTGAGGGGGACGTCAAAACTAACTTAAATCTAGCATAGACGATGGGAAAGCAGCTGCAGATAGCTGATGTCTTAATGGCAATGATTATACGTAGAACGCGATTCCAAAAGGTGTGTACAAACTCGCCACATGTATCGACTATCGGGATGGGCCAACAACAAAATGAAGGCACTATTCGATAGTAATGTTCTTCCCAAATAAACCGTCTATTATTTCGGCCAAAGAAATATGTCGACAGAATGAACGCGGTTTTAGGAAACTTTGATGTAAGTGGGGGTATAATCTATACACTATTCACGGTGAAATGAGCACTTTAGAAAGCCCTGCTTAAGATCTACTTGCATGAAAGTTCTGGGTACGGCTCTTTTTACGGCTATTAGTGTAGATATGCACGCACACAAATATGTCAAACTTAATAGGAATTGGTTAGTTCATATCAAGAAATACAGACCTTCACACTGAAAGGAAAATGTTGTAGGAACCGTAATGCTGTAGCCGTTACCTTACAAGACTGTTAGACATCAGTCTGTTTGGCTGTGGCTACCCTACTAATATTGTTAAAGGTAAATGGTAACGCCAACAGAACATATTGTAAAAGGTCAATGCGTTACAAACAGTGACGTCAATAATTTCTACAGAATAGTGTGTTGCGATTACAGATGAGTAGGGTTCTGACTACAGTCCAGTATGGTATTCCCTACAATGCTACTCTGATGCCGCTACAGTTCTGATTGTGCACCCAGGAGTAACATATGGTAGTGCTAACAATCTGCTCTGTTGCCTTCACTGAGCAGCATCGTAGTCCCATCCATATTGTGTCCTCCATTGCAATTTCCTCGTCAGTTCATAGAATGCTCTGATATTTGCACTTGTTTTTCAGAACTTGAAAAATTCCCCGTGGAAGCATGCTGCCTCGAACTTCTGGACCTTGTGTTGATAGACAGATGCCTTAGATGGCTCGATTATTAAATAAGTTATGAGATTCGGGTTTTTATAGTTATGTATTTGTCTTACTTTGTTTAATTTTATGTAAAGCATGGCATGTAACGTTTCTACAGACGAATGTCATGAAACGAATTCAAATACGAGTTAGCTTATTTATTTAATAAAATAATCTTTCCTTGATTATATATATGTATCATATAGCATTGGGTGTCATCTGATGTAAAAATATTTTTACGTGTAACGTTTGTGTAAACAGGTTTTCCTTTCACATCAGATAATTTATAGTACCAATAAAAATAGATCATTTGTAGTACCAATAAAAATATGGCGTTAGTGATTCATTTTTATATCCTGTTGGTGTGATATACGTCTTGTAAAAAATAGGACATTCCAGCACCCTGTTTGCTATTATTACATTTAAGGCCTAACATGACGGTGTCTTACAACACTTTACAGGGCGCATATTACCATCACAGATTTTCAACAGCTTCCACTAAATAAATAATACTTTACAATAGTAACATTTTACTATTTATCTTCTGTATTGTGAATTCTACTAGGTCTATATTCTTTAAAAGAATTAGAGGGTGTCTCAACAGTCCGCTATATTGCTATAATTACCATTCTTGTTAGTTAGCTCTACAGTACTAGCTGTGTAATCATGACAATATCGGAGGGTACCTCTAACAGTCCATGGCGCTATTGTAGCTACAGTACTGTTTCGATAAACTTTTGAAAAACAACGACGCGATTTCTACAGAACATTCTGTTGCAGTTACCAAACAGCGCTGTTGAGTTTACAATATCTTGTTCTGTTACAGAAACACTACTCTAAGATTGTATTCACAACTATATGTATAGTTCCTACTACAGAAAACACTGTTCCTGCCACAGAAAAGATGGTCCCCACAACAGAATAGTTTTTAACGATATTTAGATTGTTCTGCTAACAATTTGAATTGTGAAGTAATACATCACAATCTCTTGCTGGTACTAGTTTGCTTGTCGCTACCATATAATACCATAATACCATATAATATCTGTTATTTAAAATTCTTTCTGTTGATTTCTTTCAGTGTGGAATCGTATGTCAGAAATGCGTTTCATATTGCCTACCAAAAGCCAAATATCGGAATACGAGACCCATGTTGGCCCCATCTCTTTTTAAGATGTAAACCTGTAGCTAATACAAGTCTTGTAACATCTGTAGTTTCATTGCAGGAGGACAGCACAGATAAAAGTAACAACAGTAATCTTTTTTTTCCGATCGGTGACATTTTAACAGTTTGTTGCCGTGCGGTGTGGAGAGTACTTGTGCCTGGCTGTGCCTGAGATAAGTACATGAGTGTAGCGATACAAGTTGCTAATATCTGGGACAATCCGAGAAAATCATCGAGCTGTATAGCGTCAGTTCATCGCAGTACCCTGTCTCCAATGCTACTCAAAACAAAGCACAACCAACCACGGTCATGAGACGTATATTGCCGCCTGCAACATCTGCAACCCGAGTGACTAAGTCGTACCAGTGGTTGCTTGATATCAGGCGATGCGCGACGCTCTATCGACCCAGAGACATCGAGCGCCTGCATGTCTGCACATGATTTAATTAATCAGATATTCCTCATATTATTTTCCTCTTTTGACCCTTCGAGTTTTTGGCCTTAAGTATAGTGTTCGTATAATGCTAGCATTTGTCAAGTTCTGTTTGCCTCATCTTGCTATGCGAACGTTAGCTCCGTAATAACGTGGGTAACAATTAAAGTTCACAGCATCGTACTGTAACTTATACTTAGCCGTAACGCACCGTGTGGTGTTGTCGTTCTCTAACTAACACTATGTACTGTTTTATTATTAACTTCCTTTGCCTTCTCCGTACCTCCGACGAAGCTAAAAGCTTTTAAACTAATCAAGACCACTTTATCATATAAAGGTAAAGCCTATGTAAACTGTTGCATGCAAGAATTACAAAAATCAAATATGACATTCACATAAGTCTTAAGCATAATATTATTTCTAGCTTTAAATAATGAAACCGGAATATGTCACTACAGTAGTTCACCGATCCATCCGTCAGGCCACTACATTTGTCGTTAACAAAAACCAAAATTATTGTATAGAAAGAATAAACGAAAACTGAATTAATTTAGCCTGGTGTTGATCCCCGAATTATTCTATAGAGTATAAGTTGCAACACATTCTGCAAGTCGCTAAAACACTTCGCGTTTACTTACGGCTATCAATAAAATAATTATTTTCTCGGTGTCACTGTATATGTTTTCTCTTGTTTCCGCTCAATCTCCGCTAACATCATCTTGGTGTCTATGTCTTGAGCCCTTCGTCTTAACAACCCTTGCCATCCTTTCTCTCGCTGGGACACCTCTATCACTTCTCATCTCCGCGTCTAGTGATGTCGACTCATCTATTACAACACTTTTGTGTGTTATTAGAGCCCTGATTATTTGTTCAGGGTAGCTAGACGGTAAGAATGTAATTTCTTATTTTTTGTAATTCCACTTTCCTAATGGAAGCCTCGGTACCCATTTTAAGAAATTTATGTCCATCATCAGAGATAGCCGATTTATTTTTTCAGTTTTTGTGGCTCCTTTTCTCAAAAAAAGGTTAAGTGATTCAATTTCGAATTTTCTTGACATGCTATCGTTGGCGTCCTTTCGCAGAACTTTATGTTATATTGCATGGAATCATCTTTGCGATTGTATTGCGTTTTAAATGCCCCCTTCCGATTACTCTGTCGTCATAAAGCTTGAGTTTGAAAAAAAAACAAAGGAAAAGATATTTTCGCACAACTTTTGAAGCCGTCCAAAAGACGGTTTATTATAAAATGACAATAAAAGATAGCAACTTTACTAACTCTCCGCAGTTGTAAATACAATTCAGTATGGTTTCTTGATACTATTTCAAGAATCTCCTCAATACAACTGCTGGCGGAAAAGAAGGTGACTTTTCATATTATCAACAGCGCTTTATTTGTAAATGGATCGTTATGGCAACTCTATGGAAAACGAAGGAGACTACAAGATAAATTTATCCAATTCAGGCTTACCTAACAACGTGTTTATCCAATACATGCTTACCTAACAACGTGTTTATCCAATACAGGCTTACCAAACAACGTGTTTATCCAATACATGCTTATCTAACAATGTGTTTATCCAATACAGGCTTACCTAACAACGTGTTTATCCAATACAGACTTACCTAACAATGTGTTTATCCAATACAGGCTTACCTAACAACGTGTTTATCCAATACAGGCTTACCTAACAATGTGTTTATCCAATACAGGCTTACCTAACAATGTGTTTATCCAATACAGGCTTACCTAACAATGTGTTTATTCAATACAGGCTTACCTAACAATGTGTTTATCCAATACAGGCTTACCTAACAATGTGTTTATCCAATACAGGCTTACCTAGCAATGTGTTTATCCAATTCAGGTTTTCCTAACAACGTGTTATCCAATACAGGCTTACCTAACAATGTGTCTATCCAATACAGGCTTACCTAACAATGTGTTTATCCAATACAGGCTTACCTAACAATGTGTTTATCCAATACAGGCTTACCTAACAATGTGTTTATCCAATACATGCTTACCTAACAACGTGTTTATCCAATACAGGCTTACCTAACAATGTGTTTATCCAATACAGGCCTACCTAACAATGTGTTTATCCAATACAGGCTTACCTAACAATGTGTTTATTCAATACAGGCTTACCTAACAATGTGTTTATCCAATACAGGCTTACCTAACAATGTGTTTATCCAATACAGGCTTACCTAACAATGTGTTTATCCAATTCAGGTTTTCCTAACAATGTGTTTATCCAATACAGGCTTACCTAGCAATGTGTTTATCCAATACAGGCTTACCTAACAATGTGTTTATCCAATGCAGGCTTACCTAGCAATGTGTTTATCCAATACAGGCTTACCTAACAATGTGTTTAGCACCTTACGATGAGATGAAGGTATATTTATCCAATACAGGCTCACCCAACAATGTGTTTAGCACCTTACGATGAGATAAAGGTATATTTCAATGGAACGATGTAAGGTAGGTAATATTTTCTTGATTGACTGTTAAATTTCTCTCTTGTCACTTTAGATAAATTTCAAGTAAATTTATGAAACAAGATTAATTTAAATAATTACCGACTATAATAATAAAACTGTGTAAAAATTTTTAATATTCACATATGTATTTGGTACTTTAATTATTAATATATTATTTAATTAATTAATTTAGTCCATTTTTGGTTAATTGTGAAAAATAACTGAAATAATATAAAAAAATATTGAAGGGTTTTCAAAATTACGTTTTTACAATTTCCACACTTAATTGTTTTTTAAAAGAAATCTTTTTGTGTGAAACTTAAATAACACTCTTAATCATCTCGAAAATTAAATATGGTAAAAATTATTTCACATAAAAATTTTGTTAGTAATGGCTGAACAGAAACGAAACATGACATTGTTAAGAAAACTGAGAATATCACCCAGGATTTACTGATTGCCTACATCTATCATCTACTAGCTGATGGATTGCCAACAGAATACTAGAGTTTTGAAAAAAGTTATGATAGTATAACAGTGATTAATTGGGGAAAATATTCGGCTAAACTAAAATAAATCTTCTTGATGGATGTTAAAATGAAGTGGAAAATTCTGAATATGAGTGCTCATGTGCCGACAATGTTATCGCACTTGTGGCGATAAAGAATGTTGGAAGAAGTGATATGGTAGTACCATTTATTATTGTAGGGTTTATTTTCAAAGTAACCAATCTGACGTTTACACAATATTTACAATAGATTTCAAATTCGAGTACAGTGGAGGAAGTTTCACTGGAGTAAACGAGGAACAAATGAAATATTTCTACGTCAAAACTGGAGTACCTTGTACTAGGAAATTTCATTCGTTGGTAATGTTCCTTGTAATTCTCAGCTATCTGCTTCATGCTTGCTTTAGTGTGCAGTGCATTAGCAGAAGTACTTCACTCTTTCCTGTTTGGCCTCATCGTTTTCTCGTTGGCAAATTCGTCACTGTGTAATCTGCGTGTTGCAGAATGTTTCGTTTCGGATGATGTTAGCAATTATTTGTTATCCTATAAAACTAAATATTTGTATTTAATAAACGTCAATGCCAAAAATTATTAACTTGTGTAAAGTAATACTCATTCCTTAAACAATAATGTCTAAGATATCCTAATTACTACAGTTTAAGAATACATTTCTCTACGTCCTCACATGTGTAACTTGGATACATATAAGGCGATGGATTGGGAATTTTGCTGTTGGTAAAGATGTAATCTTTAAATTTATTTCGATGCCCAGATTGATAAGTATGATTGTACTTCACTGGTAAACGAAATAGGGTCATGTGGCTGACTGTTTTGTCAACGAAATCTGTTAAATCCAACTTTGAACGGATTATGTCACAGGGCTACAGAGCGCAATCCAGCTGCACATTCATATATTTACAGGTTACATAATCGAATATCTGTCATAAAAACGTAATTTATGTAGTGCAATGTTTAAAGAAAACATGGTGGAATATTTTACAGCATTACACCCGAGTGTGTTTCAAAGAAAATAGCTACCAAATTATTTTTAATTTATAAAATATTACTTTATACGAGATTATGTGCCTGATGGAAATCCAAATGTAGTCCATTCACGGTTTCTCAGGATGTTTTCAAACCAACTACTGAAAAATCACCGTAGGAGTAACATGTAAACCTGTTTTAAATAACTTGTAGGCCTATACTTCAAATGTATAACACTGTGCTTAACTTTAAAATATTATATTGTTGATTAAATGAAACTTTAACGCAGTATCTTCAATAAATTGTAATGATAATTTCTTATTCAATACTAACAAGAAACAGTGAGAGCAGTGATATATGTATTGGCAACGATTAGTTTAAAATAGTTCCCAGTTAAAATAATGTTTTGACCAATTTGTCTGGCAAATTAAAGGTTTCCTATAGAAATATTAAAAGTTTTAGGATAGCCCTGATGGAAACTATTTAATTTTCACAGTTAAAAATATCAGCGCAAATTACGGTGCGTAGGCTCTAGTGGCATGGTTATCTTTTTACTGTTCGAGGAAAAAACTTGAATAGGCGGAGCGGAGCTTCTCGCTCTCTACCTATCTCTCTTACTTTCTCTCTATCTCTCTCTCTCTCTCTCTCTCTCGAGAGAGAGAGAGAGAGAGAGAGAAGAAGTTTCGCAACTCTAATAGTAGCGGGATAATTATTCGTATTCAATTCTAGCATATTGCATACTTATTACACCAAATATTATTATTTTTGAATTGGTAATTCACAACTGAAATGAGATTCTAATGATTTTAGTATTTATTATAACATATTTGGGTGTAATGGCGGGACGGTTACAAATCCGAAGTTGGCAGTAGTGCGGCGACATGACGATGACATGGTGTGTCGCTCTTGGCTGAACTAAGTGTTAATTTTTCTTCTTGCTAAATATTCTTCAAACTACCATATCAAGTTTGTACATGTTGTGTTTTTTAAACCTACCTAGGCAAATTACGATATCGTGGTCAATCTTTTTCTCCCACGGCAGCAATAAATATATTGTAGCGTGATTCATGACCGCTGCGTATGAAAGGGTATTGGAGTGCGAAATTTTTGAAGACACGTATATTTATTTATCACAACTACGTATCTTCGCCGTAGGTGTTAGAAACACAACTGCGTAACGTAAGTACTTGCGTTTATGTTATTTGAATGTTTGCAACAACCCCAACAAATGATTAATATCACGCAGAAATTTTTTAATTATTAAATGAACCTAGTAAAATATAACTACCTGTGCAAAAAAATAAGTGGAATAACAGTTACGGCAGGCCTATTTGTGCGCATGTTTACAACTATTTTATAAGTTTGTCACTGCTATGTACAAGAAATAAGCGACGCGTGTTACGTACTTGAATTGGCTATCTATTTCGTTGGACTGATTGCTCCTTCGTTTTAATATTTATTCGAACCTAGGCCATTCTGTTAACGAAATACGCAAACGTAGCAATAACAAGAGATTAAATACCACTGTTGTAACAGTGTTAAAAACAGTCGCGGCAAAACATAGACGCTTATTATGTGCTACATAGCGTATAACACAAATGTGTTAAAAATATGTAAAAAAAATTTCCGTAAGAACTATCGCCGATACATACATTATTAAAAAATCATAAAGCTGACCTAAATATGGCTATAGGACAAAATTGTAAAACATGCCTGCGTAATGGTTTCTGAAATACGGCAGAATTCTTTGAACAGCTGGAAACAGTAAACAAAGCATTTGACAGTTAAAAACGTAGAAGTCACGTGGTAGTGTTCATGTTTACATGTAGAAGGGTACGTATTCGGTAACCAAAATTATAACTTTAGCAGGGCTTCAGAAAAGTGCGAAGTAACCGCGAATAGCCTATACAAACGAATGATAACACAACTGTTTGGCTTAGACTAAGTGTTTTTCACTGTTATGTTGGCATTACCTGAGCCAACTCTGGAGACATGAGCAGAAGCTGGAAAAACATTCTGGCACTAAAATTTCAATTACTTCATTGCCCTAAACGTATGCAGCACTTTACGTGCACACAATCCCACTAAATGCTGTTCAGGGTGAAGTGAGCAGTTTTTAAGGACCTTATAAATTCTTCATTTCATACAAGTTCCATCTTCCTGCTGTTATTTAATATAAACATTGCAATATGACCAATAAACACAGTATATACATTTCACCACCATCAAAATATTATTACCCGAGGCTGCTATAAGATATATTTATTAGCCGTTAATGCCTGTTGGGAGGGCCTTAAAAAGTGCTCACTTTATCATGAACAGCCTAAACCATCTCTTTACCTTGATTGACTCCCCCGCTTCTGTTGTTATGAAATAATTTAAGTTCCAAAATAGAATTGTCTTTCGTGGTATTTTTGTTGACTTCTACAACCCTTAGATATTGTGAGAAAACAAACATTGGCATAGATTTCCGACCTTATCATAACCGATTTCAGATTATTTGCATAGGTAAAATGTAAAATACTCGAACATTTTCCTATTATTTCGTATAGATCTTTGTCTGAAAAATTAGCAGAAAATAAAATATAATAAATGGTTTCTTTAAGAAAGTAATTGAAAGTGCGCTGCATTATAGAGAAGTGGACATATTATTATTTTCTTTTCTTCTAGAAAGCGAATGTGATGAAGGAATAACAGATAATAGGGAAAAAATTTATCAAATTATAATACATGGAAAAATGAACTCACAGCTTGTCATAACGGGGATTTAAATCCATTTCCTTCGCATTATCTCCCCCACACCGTTAACCATAAGACCAACACTTACGAAATTCGCAAATATTTTTGTACTGAATACAGTATTAAATACATACAAAATAATATTGTTGTTATTTCGTTCAGAATAACGCGTTTGTTTAACAAGTGTTCTGTGTAGATATGAAACATAACAGTTAATGAGCAGTAGCGTACAGTGTTCTGTGTAGATATGAAACATAACAGTTAATGAGCAGTAGCGTACAGTGTTCTGTGTAGATATGAAACATAACAGTTAATGAGCAGTAGCGTACAGTGTTCTGTGTAGATATGAAACATAACAGTTAATGAGCAGTAGCGTACAGTGTTCTGTGTAGATATGAAACATAACAGTTAATGAGCAGTAGCGTACAGTGTTCTGTGTAGATATGAAACATAACAGTTAATGAGCAGTAGCGTACAGTGTTTTTAAGATTGTCGTCGTTTTATTGTGATTGAGTGGTTTTAAGTGTCTTACGATATTCAAACTTGCAATACATTTATCTTTTCACGCACTTACACATTATAGATTACACCTAGTGTTTGCACAGACAGCTCTATACAGTGTTACGTTGTTGAGTGTCCGCCAATAGGCTGTAGCTCGTCGATACGGTCAGTGTACCACAAACATTTCTTGAGTTCATTCCGAAAGGTGGCTCTTGTAGTTTTACAAACGAGTTATTTTACAACAGATATTTTTGTATTGTTATAAACATTTGTAAAATTACAAACAATTACTCAGTAAAAATTTTAAAAAATATATTTACAATCAAATCTATTACAATCAAAACATTCTCTGTATTCAATTCCTTCTTAAAAAAATCAGTTTCTTGTAGACTCGTACATGTGACAAAATCAAGCAACAGTGTAACCACTTCGCAAATGTTAATAAATAAAAGACTCGTATTGCGAATATCAGCTTACTGCTCGTAAAGGAAATGACACGTATTTACTACTGAGAATATTATACTTGATCGTGCTATACAGCAAATCACGGCAGAATATATGTCAGAGAGAGACGGTTACGTAAATGGCTGATCGAAATCAAAACAGTTAATTTTTTTCGTTGGGGTATCTGTAGGAAGAGCGGCAGTTACGCAGCAATGTTGCCAACAGTTAAGCAGCAATGTTGCCAACAGAAACGACTAGTTCTACAATGCGCATTCGGTTTTTTTCTTCGGAAGTGTGTGGAAAATCGTTCTATTAAATTTAATTAATACAATTTAATTCAAACTAAAACAATAACCGATAGAATATACGTCAAGAGTACAATATTCTTGTTGTTTTCACTTAACACGGGCAATACAAACTTCTCGCGTTGAATTGATTGCAGGTTCTGCAACAGAAAGGAATGCTCTAAGCCCTGTACTTCTCAGCTACGTCATTCTACTTGGCATCAGAACGGCATGTCTGCGTCATATTGAGTTCTTAAGTGTGTTCGCGTGGTTTCCTATTCTACTAGTTTAGTGATATTTCTGCTAGTTGCCGTTTAGTGCTATTTCTGTTAGTTCGTTAGTGCATTTGCAGTTTCGTTAGTGATATTTCTGCTAGTTGCCGTTTAGTGATATTTCTGCTAGTTGCCGTTTAGTGACTATTTCTGCTAGTTGCCGTTTAGTGCTATTTCTGCTAGTTGCCGTTTAGTGCTATTTCTGCTTAGTGTTTGCACCGTTTAGTGATATTTCTGCTAGTTGCCGTTTAGTGCTATTTCTGCTAGTTGCCGTTTAGTGCTATTTCTGCTAGTTGCCGTTCGTGTTACCGGAATCACTTTTTTTTGTACGCTGTTCAGGTGACGGTAGCATTAGCTATTTGTGCTACGAAAAGCAGCTATTTCTGCTAGTTGCTCGCTAAGGAGCAAAAATAAAACGAGCATGTTGGAACAAAAATGACTGCCAAAATGAAATTACAAACGTCGAAGTTTCTTGAGAGTGACGATTGAGAATGGTAATTTGCTCTTACACAGATTGGAGGAGAGGGGGAGTCTGGGTATCCTGTAAGAAGTGTAGAAGTAAATAAAAATACCTAAGAAACATTTACCCTCGAAAGTAAGTTATCTTGAGTAGCCAAAAAATTTTTTATACAAGTGAACTACACAGAGATAATAATGATTATAATCATTTAAGAAATAAAATTTTGTTTGTTTATTTATTTATTTATTTGATGTGTTAGTTTTCTGCTGTTCGTCGTTCGTATCGTTCTGTCGTCCTGTCGAGAGTAGGTTAACTGCTGTTGCTGCTACTTTGCTGCCCCTTGAGAAATATCTCTTGCTCTCACGTAGTAGGGAAAACATACCACGATAACAACCCTACTACTATGTTTACCCCGCAAGACGGCAAGTGTGTTCTCGACTGCCACGTGCGCTCAACAAGGGAGTAACAGGCATTTCCTAACTGGCCAGTGTAAAGGTATAGCCTCACGTGGCAGGAGGCACGGGGGAAGGTTAAGTCAGGTAACTGTATGCTGTTCACGGTAAAGTGAGCACTTTTTAAGGTCCTCCCAACAGGCACTAACCAATAAAAAATATATCTTATTACAGCGTCGGGCATTAAATTTTAAGGGTGGGAAATGTATACACCATTTCCCACCCTTGGTCACATTGCAATGTTTACATTAAAAAGCAGCCGGAAGATGGAAATTGAATAAAAGGAAAAATTTAGAAGGGCCTTAAAAAGTGCTCACTTTACCGTGAACAGCCTATAACCGTGAGACCAGCCAGTGGAGCAGAGCTCGCTAACGGCAACCTTTCTTCTGAGTGTACCATAATCTCCGCTGTGAGCTGTGAACGGCGCTTATGTAAGTTGGTCCATGCTTCAGCATGCATGGCGGCAAGTAATCGCACTCCACACACACACCCTTCTTCTTCTGTTTACCCTCGTCGATGTCATAACAAAACATATTCAAACTGATTAAAATCCATGTATGACGTGTTTAGTTGTTTACTACATATTTGATATACTACAATACAAGTGTTCTATACTAGCTCTCGAGTACTCTCGATCGTTCTCTAACGATAATCGAGGAGTCATGTTTAACATGAAATACAAAACGTAAATATTGCGGTGATAAAGAGTTCACGATCGAGAGTTGTGTTTCGAGAGTTTCGATATAAAGCCCCTTGGGGTGCCCTCCATAGCGATGTTGAAATCAGAGATTCGCCAGCTCTTATTCCAAGATTGTGGACCGTTCTTAAGAGAGGGATGGACCACCGGGTTTTTTGTGCGAATACTCGTATCTCGGTAAATAAATGTTCTGCAAATAAGACTTTTTATCATAAAAGTCAAATATATACATATCCCTCTATTTTTTTCTTTACTTATGTCATATTAAGTATATTCTTGGAGAAAAAAATTCGTGAAAATGGTCAAATATCGCATTTTTAAAGCTTGCCTGCGCAGTTTCCTTACGCAGTAAGATAAAAGTACAAAGATACGGGCGAAGTTTAATCTGCCGTCTTTCATCGCGTGTAATAAGACCCCATTGTTACAGAACTAATTCGCACAGTGCAGCGTCACGACGGAAGCATACTGCACGCCTTGCGCGTAGGAGCGATGAGGCGCTAGGCGTGCGTGTTAGTGTCGCCCGTATCGCTCCCTCGCTTCTTGACCTTGGACGCGCAGCTCCATCCCACTCTAAAGCAGATATTGTCATCACATTACTTCAGAAAACTCGTGATACCCGTGCTCCTTTGAGTTAGAGCAGTTCTATGATATAGACGCGGACCTGTACGTTGTTAGGAGCTCACCCCAATTCCAGTTTTGCAGGCTCTTTTTTTGGAACTGAAAACTGATCTTAAAAGCCTAAACCGAAACGTAATCAAGGGAGCTTCAGAATTTTCGATACAAAACACATTATGTTATTCAGCGCAACTTACAACTGAAATTCAAAGGAGAAATTGAAACATATATATATATATATTATATGGATGAGAAATAATTAAAACCTTGTGAATATTGCTCATATCCGCAAATTATACAGACGCAGACGAATTGCACTCTTTCGTTTTCGGAAAATTAATTTTTATCACACAAGACGGAAACCCACGCGTAACACACTCCTGTGATGTTAAAAACACGATTCTCTCCCATTTCCGAATGATATTCGATGTTTTTGCCCGCGATAAATGTTCCCAGACGTTAAATCTCGAATCACGTTTGTTATTCCCTCGCGCGTGGTTTCTGGCACTTTGCAAACTACTTATGTTAGTTCCCAGTTTTATAGGCATCCTCTCGTCCTTAATAGCTACGTTAAGTCACGGGAAGTATTTTGTTTTCCGTCCCATTTTTCAGGACGAATTATTTCACAAAATTTGTTCCTATATTTCACAATACTTTTGTTTGAAGAACCTTTATTTTTACATACATGTTTATAAAGGCTGTTCACAATAATGTGAGCACTTTTGAAACCAACCTTTCAAAAAATATCACTGCCCCTACTTGCGTATATTCTAACGGACACGGTGACTGCGGGGGCCAAGTAAAGTTCGTAACGACGGAGAGAAAATAGTTCAATGTTTTAACGTTGAACGAAAAAATCCGGTAAACAGTAGTGAATATTAAAATAATTTCTTTTACTTTCTTTTTTTTTTATATTTGTAAGTGTAACAATCAGTAAATTTGTAAAACATTCACTTTTGAAATAATTTCACATTTTCCCTTGACGGACGTATGGACAAAGTTATGAGGCCAATTGCAAAGTTTATTTAACTCGGGGTGGAAAAATACTCAATGTGCATGCAAGTAAATCTTAAACAGGGCTTCCAAAAGTTCTCAGTTTATCAGGAAAAGCCTATATCCCAATGTACGGTTGATTGCAGTCGGCATTTCTCTGGTTAAATTTTGCAACTTTTAATGTCTCGTTATTTCTATGAATTCTCCCTTGGGCGTTAGGCGACAATGGTTGTTACTGCTGAAAGCAGCGTATTTGGGGGATTGTAGCTGTCAGTTAATGGTGGCTGTTGGCTGGAGTAAGGTTGAGGAATCTGGGGGACAAAGTTCTCTGGAAGCTGTGCTGGTAGTAAATCACTGCTCCCTGTCGCGCTCAAAGCAAGGTGCTTATCGGCCGCAGGTAAATCGCGGGCGAGTTTGTGTAAGTCCTTACGAGTTGTTTCGTAAGAAACTTGAGCGGTTTATTGAACCACGTTCATGTCTCTGCAAGCCACGCTGCTGGTAACGCGAGTTCCCGGCAACTTGGAACACTCAGTTGAATGCGCCTGCTCGGTGGTGTTAGTATTTTACGCGCAAATCGCAAGGCTATTCTGGAAAGAGCCGTTGATTTATGAAATGTGTCTTGAAGTTTTCGTGGCATTTCGATCAATATAAAACGTTGGCCTCGACTGTCTTTCGCCCCCTTTTCCACCGCAAGATATATTACGTCCGACCGTCTGCAATTTTTTCTGGCTCGAGATTTTCCTGAAGAAATAATTTTGCCTAAGTCCAGTCGGGTGAGGGGAAGTACCACAAGAAAGTACCACAAGAAAGTACCACAGGGAAGTACCACAAGGAAGTACCACAAGGAAGTACCACAAGGAAGTACCACAGGGAAGCACCACAAGGAAGTACCACAAGGAAGTATCACAGGGAGTACCACAAGGAAGTACCACAGGGAAGTACCACAGGGAGTACCACAAGGAAGTACCACAAGGAAGTATCACAGGGAGTACCACAAGGAAGTACCACAGGGAAGTACCACAAGGAAGTACTACAGGGAAGTATCACAAGGAAGTACCACAAGGAAGTATCACAGGGAGTACCACAAGGAAGTACCACAAGGAAGTACCACAAGGAAGTATCACAGGGAGTACCACAAGGAAGTACCACAGGGAAGTACCACAGGGAGTACCACAAGGAAGTACTACAGGGAAGTACCACAAGGAAGTACCACAAGGAAGTACCACAGGGAAGTACCACAGGGAGTACCACAAGGAAGTACCACAAGGAAGTATCACAGGGAGTACCACAAGGAAGTACCACAGGGAAGTACCACAAGGAAGTACTACAGGGAAGTATCACAAGGAAGTACCACAAGGAAGTATCACAGGGAGTACCACAAGGAAGTACCACAAGGAAGTACCACAAGGAAGTATCACAGGGAGTACCACAAGGAAGTACCACAGGGAAGTACCACAGGGAGTACCACAAGGAAGTACTACAGGGAAGTACCACAAGGAAGTACCACAAGGAAGTACCACAGGGAAGTACCACAAGTAAGTACCACAGGGAGTACCACAAGTAAGTACCACACGTAAGTACCACAGGGAGTATCACAAGTAAGTACCACACGTAAGTACCACAGGGAGTACCACAAGGAAGTACCTCAAGGAAGTACCACAAGGAAGTACCACAGGGAAGTATCGCAGGGAAGTAGTCGGGAGTTGAAGTTTAAGGCTAAAATAAAAAAAATATATACTGACTATTATTACAAATGAGAGGAATTTCGAAAGTGATCACTTTACCATGAACAGTTTATACAAAAATGCGTTAGTGATATGTCGTTTAACAGAGCTAGCCGTCATTTCATTTTTCCCAGTCCACGACACAGAAAAAAGGACGTTATCTGAACTAAGGATGTGATACATATTCCAGAAGACTTAACTTACTTTTCTCTGTATTTTTTTGTGTATTTTGTAATGTTCGGCTAATAGAAACGTATGTTACGAAAGCCTTTCTTCTAGATACTCTATCCCGTATTCCGAAAATTGAGAGGCAGTTTTTGTCTAGTAGTAACGTTTGTAATAAGAAAATCACTTCGATAGTGATTTCCACTGATCTTCAGGAAAATTAACAGTTCCAAATCACTGGACTGTGCGGTTACGTCACCCAGCAACCACAAATCAAGTGAATTTTTATTTGGCGGAGACAGCGATGAGACTTTCAAAGAACTGGACTCCGGGACGGTTGAGCTGTATGATGACGAATGTCCTCAGCAAGTGCTGTAAACGGAGCTCCAGGTCAAAGCCACGTTTTTCGTATTTGTCGACACTGCTTTGTTGAACCTCTACATCTGAGAGTCCTCCTTAACGATCAAGATAGCTGCAGTCTGGAGTCGTCTCCGCTATTATAGAGAATCATATACTCCCCAAGATCCGAATGAAAAAATATTTCGGACATGCTCTATCACAGATCCCATGCGTATGTCGCACGAAACAAAAAATGTGTCATAACGTGGAGACACACAAAACAAGCCAGGAGTAACTATTGTGAACAAATAGGATCCTGAAATAGCAGTCAAAGACCTTTGTAAAGTATTTGACTTTTTAGATACAAAGGAACCGGGGGGGGGGGGGGACCATGACGAGTAGTCAAATTAACTACAGGACAGAATATATAAACGTGCGTCTCGGCGATGCAACAAAAACATCACAGAGTAGAGTAGATAAGAATACAAGTTCTCTAACTGGCTTTGCGAGGCTATGGGAGTGGATCTCGTGTCTGATAGGCTACTGCATGCTGTGAAATGGTTCCTGTTGGCTCGACTGTCGGCTGGGGTGTGGGTTACCAGGCGCTGATTGGCGAATGACGCTCTGTGTTGTCGCTTGGCCAATCACAACGTTTTGCTGGTGTGCGAGGATGGAGTTCATAGCATAAGCAACTTTTCCTTCGCTGTATTTTCAAATATTCTGTGACAGTAAAAACAACACAGTGGCGAGAACCGAGAACTGAAAAACACGGCCGGTTTACCACGACGACAACATTTTCGACATTTCGGGAATTTAATTCCGTTCACCTCTTCAAAGCACCCATACGAACTGACACCAATATCCGACTATTCTTTGAGACTAAAGGTTCTTCTCTTCAATTTACTGAATTCCTGTTGGCCGTATAGAGTTACGTGGGATGGAATCCGCGAATCCGAGGCGCGGTAATAAGATATTGCCTCCACGCGAGATCCCCGTCCAAGAACTGTTTGCTCGTTGGGATGTGAGACTGATTGAAAATATTAACGGTGAGAAGTTCATGACTAACAGTTAAACCAACCGTAAGTCAGGATCCTGGATATTAAAATAAAATTTCCCGCGGCTGGAATATTTCCACATATGCTGGGACTCGAACCCGGAACCTTCATCTCACCAGGCAAATGACCTTAAATTCTGAACCACAACATATAGATCGAAATAGAACCTACAGATACTTAAGCAATTAACAGTTTAGCCAGAATTTTAACACTTGTTTTTAACGTTTCCCAAAGAAAAAAAACAAGTAGATTAAAATAGGAGCTGTTTATCTCTTTCAAAGAATATTTGGTCTTGGGCGATATGTGTTGTTCCCAGACTTTAATTTATCGTCACCTTTTCTTCGTTTTGAGATTCTAATGAGTGTCCTTAATATAGCACCTAACTGTAAAATGTGAACTCTTGCGTTCGACCTTAAAATCAGGTGGTGTAAAAGCGACCCAGTATCTCCCGCGAGTAAAAGTACAGGCCAACTGGCAGCAATGAGAAATTGTTTATCTTAATCTGATGAAGATTTTGTAAGTGGACTATGTTCGTAATAATATAGCAGAACTGATTTCATTGTATTGGTTGCTAAGAGAATCGGACGGTTAGTTATCACTACATCAATTATAAATAAAGGTAAAATATAACATTTGAATTTCTGAACGTATATCGGTTTAAAACGCAAATAAAAATTTTAAATTATAAGCTAACAATACATTATTTTGTAGAACAAATGCATACACATAATTTCATGTTTGTTCTCTTAATATCTTTTTTGTAGAATTTTTTTTTAATGAGCTTGGACCACGGCGACTCTTACATTAAATCGCGAATAAAACGCAAAACGTGTTTATATTACGTAATAAATGTTGTTCGCGGTAAAATGAGCACTTTTGAAAGCTCTGCTTACGATCTACTTGTATGCAAGTTGTGTATTCTTCCGCCTTATACAAAATTAACATTAGCATTGGCCACATCACTTTATTCATACGTCGGTCAAGTAAGATTGTGAAATAATTAGGAAAGTAAATATTTTTCAAACCTGCTCAATTTTACACCCCCATGCATTGGAAAACAAACAGGGAAGAAATAACTCAAGTGATCACAAATGGTTACCTAAAAAAACTTTTTATTCGACATTGTTGCTAACTTTACTGGGCGAATACCACTCAGAGCGCCCGTTAAAATACACTGACAAAAAGGTTTTGTTGAATCAAACAAGATTTTTTGGTGCAACTTAATTATTTGTTTGTTTAGGGGCAATGAAATATTTTGTTGCTGAAACCAAATTATTTTGTTGTTCTCATTTGGTTGCCCCAAACTGTGAGATTTGGTTGGCGCAACTAAATATTTGTTTGGCCACACGTACATTAAACAGTTTTGGCCGATATAAGAAGTTTTTACAAGTTCGACCGAGTTCCGAACCTAGATCACCTGCGGCCTTAGTAATTTCAGCTAATGTGACAACTGATAACACCGGAAAGCTTTCGTATAGGCTGTAAATATTGGCCAACGTGTGGAAACAAATATCTCAAGTTTTACAGCTTTACTTGTCAGTTTGTTGTTGCATTGTTTTATTAATGTGTTTATACGATTGTTAAGCTTCAATAGATGCACTAACAAACACGGTTACTATCCTAATTGTCACAAAAAATACAAACAAACTCTCGAGCTGTTTATTCGAACGAAGACAGTCAAATGAGTGGCCAAACAAATATAATACAGTAGATCCAACAAATATAATACAGTAGATTCAAAAAATATAATACAGTAGATTCAACAAAATATTTAGGTGACAGTCTAATTTTTTTTTGGCCCAACACAGAGGTTTTGATTCTTCAAACATATATTTTGTTAGACAGACAAAAGTAATTTTGTTGCTTTCAAATGATGGTTGCCCAACAATATATTTTGTTAGGGCAACTATAATCTATTATATTATATATATGGTCCTATACACAAATATTTTGTTGGATTTTCTCTCAGTGTATATGCAGGTAGGAGCAGTGACGTTTTTCTAAGGTTGATTTTAAAAGTTCTCACGTGATCGTGAACAGCCTTTATCTGCGGCACTTCATAGTCTGCAGAGCACACTTTGCTCCGCAAGTCGGCTCCAGTTCCGCCAAGGTGACGGCACGTTTTCCGACGCTTAACGCGAGTATACGACGCAGGCGTCGACGCCGTACTGCGTCCACCGCCCGGCACTATATTTAGCCGTGGAACGACACACTTAAAACACAAGCGTCAGTTTTATCGCCCGACAACGTGCTGGGACACCTGGTCCACGAAGTTGCGAACTATTCCTGGCGAGACGAATAGAAAGATGTTCATGAGGTTAGCCTTGTGCTAGAGTAGACAGCTGTAACGCCCTTTAGCTGATGGCATATGATGTTAGTTTGGCCAATTTGGAGATACATAGTTTTTGGTTATTCGGTGTCATAAACTGAACTAACAGTGTAAAAGGGTTATACAAAAGTAAAAGCAAATTCCAAATACAAATATATTTCTATTGATCGTCTCGAAGAACAAAGTCTTCAAAATTATGCCATCTTCATTACATCTAGCATGAGACCTTACAGATCTGCACATTGGTGACCAAATATTATCCTATATAATAAGTAGACGATCTCTGTCTGTCTGTCTGCCTGTCCGTCTTTAATACCTCTAAGTCCCTTGAAACTAAACAGAAGTTCTTCAAATTTTGCAGAGGGAATCCTCAGGGTAAAATACAGGTCAAGTTCGAATTTCAGCAAGATCAGATTACGCAATCATTACCTCACACCCTAAAAACACATTTTGTAATTACTTTTTTCCTGTTAAAGTTTAGTATTAATGCATAGAGAATATTGCATAGAGATATTAAGGTAATGGAATATCATTTTTGTTTACTCTAAATGTCTCGCTTCAATGTTGAGTTAATTAATTGGGGCCACAGTAGCTCAGTGGATAGAGATATTCCAAGCGTGGCCACAATGACTCAGTGGATAGAGCGATTTCAACTGGGGCTTTAGTGGCTCAGTGGCTAGAACTATGTTAAGTGGGGCTGCAGTGGCTTAGTGGATAGAACTATATCAAGTGGGGCCGCAATGCCTAAGTATATATATATCTATCAAATGGGGCCTTAGTAGCTCATTGGATAGAGAGATTCCAAATGGGGCCACAGTAACTCAGTGTATAGAAAGATTCCAAGCGTGGCCACAATGACTCAGTAGATAGAGCGATTTCAACTGGGGCTTTAGTGGCTCAGTGGCTAGAACTATGTTAAGTGGGGCTGCAGTGGCTTAGTGGATAGAACTATATCAAGTGGGGCCGCAATGGCTAAGTATATATATATATATATCTATCAAATGGGGCCTTAGTAGCTCATTGGATAGAGAGATTCCAAATGGGGCCACAGTCGCTCAGTGGATAGAGCGATTCCAAAGGGGGCCTTAGTGACTCAGTGGATAGAGAGGTTCCCAGTGGGGCCGCAGTGGTTCAGTGGCTAGAGATATTCCAAGTGGGGCCACAGTGGCTAAGTGGATAGAACTATATCAAGTGGGGTCTTAGTGGCTCAGTGTGTAAAACTATGTTAAGTGGGACCGTAGTGGCTAAGTGGATAGAGAAATATTAAATGGGACCGCAGTCGCTTCAATGTTAGCTAATTTCACATCATTTCATTATTACCTACATATTATATCTATGCAATTTTTTTTAATTCTTTCTATGATAACCAAATTTTGTAACATGGTAACTCTTCTAGGCGCGTGACAATACAAAAAAAAAGGTCACGGGCTGGGTTCCTTAGTACACTCTGTAAACATATTACATAGAAATATTGGCAATTGCTAAGAAATGATACCATCACTAGAGATGAACCATTGTATTAGACGTAATTTGCAACAAATATGTGCATGCAGTAAGTTTAAGATAGATTGCCATTTACAGTTATACTACACGTGATAAACATAACTTAATGATGGTGTCTTTCAATTTGCTATTCCACCAAACAGTATAACAATAATGTAAATTCCATTGATCTGCAATGATAAGGGATGTGATTACTAATTTCAATGCACACCAAACCGAATATAATAGTCAAAGACAGTAACCCATTTATTAAGTAAGTATTTGTATGTGTTAGCCAATTAATACAATAAGGAATGCGAAATTTATGTTGCGTTAAATCACCACGAAATATTATTAAAATAACGCACTCATTAATTTTACACATCTTAAGCAAACTCCAAGTAATACACTTTGGCTGTTATAAAAGGAATAGCTACAGCCAATTAAGAATGGTATGGACCCCCGTGGGAACTCCGCGTCCAAGGTCAAGGCACGAGGGAGCGATATGGGCGACACTGACACGCACGCCTAGTGACTTGTCGCCCCTACGTGCTAGGCGTGCAGTGTTTCCGCCATAATGCTGTACTGGGCAAGTTAGATATGTAACGTAAGGGTTTTATTACACGTGATGGAAGACCACAGAGTGAACTACGCCCGTATGTACTGTTCTCCTACCGCTTAAGGAAACTGCATTGGCAAGCTTTAAAAATGCGATATTTGACCATTTCACGACTTTTTCCTCCGAGAGTACCATTCATATGACAAAAGTAAACAAAATATGGGCATAGATAATTGCTTTTTATCTTTTCTCACAAAAAGTCGTAATTGCAGAGCATTAATTTATCGAGATACGCGTATTCGCGCAAACAACTATTTCGCAAAAAAAAAAAAATGTGTGTCATACACTCGAAATATAAATTATCAAACATTTATACAATTTATGTAAGTACTAAAATTTGCAACAAACATGTCTTTCTGTAATTACTCCACGTGCATTATTCTTATAGCGTACTACTTGAAACAAACCTGGGCCAACAGTCATAACCCATTAACTCATGTTAACTGCAGTTACTTGCTGAATGTAGTGCGGAATAACACATTATATCCCCGCTACCATTCAGGTTTAAATCCTAAATACTATTAACACAGTTAATTGAAGCAAGTGTGGTTTCAACACGAGGCAGTTGGACACATAATATAAAGGACGCAGGTTACCTTGTAGCAGTTTCTCTTACAAATCATACATCGTGCGTCCTACTATAGGCTATTCACGGTAAAGTGAGCACTTTTTAGGCCCTCCTAAGCGGCATTAACCACTAATATATATAATGTATTACTGTTTCAGACAATAATTTTTTTGAGTAAAGAAAAATGTACACCATGTTTGTTTTTCGCAAGGCAATGTTTATATTAAAAAGAGATAAGAACATAGAAATCTTACAAGAGGAAAAATTCAGCAGGGTCTTAAAAAGTGCTCACTTTACCGTGAACAGCCTATACCTGGTCGATTACAATTGATAGGATGTCAGCTAGGCCTCCTTGCGGGACTAGCCATGGTTGAAGCAGGAACGTTGCGACAACAGTGTTGTACAGTACATAACGCATAGAAACACATCGGCGCCTCCCATGAAGTGCATGATCCGCCGCACACATTGAAGTCTTGGCGCCTAGCAGGTTTGTTATCCTCAAAATAACTAGTCATCGGAGCACGACACCAAATTAATTCTCCTCACATGAGCCCTTTCATAAAGCTTATCAATTATGAAATATGTATCAGTAGCATATTTCGTTTCACAAGATACAGTTTTACTGAATAACTTTCACAGTGCTGAGGATAACGTGCAATGCGATATCAACTTTAATTGCGCAAGCAGTTCTTTAAGGGAGTAGTATCCACTCCATCTTCGAATTTTCTTACAAATCTTCGTAATGAAAATGTATGACCAGAAATCAAAAATCAAAGCTAAACATGACATAGACGACTACTTAAAGAATTTTTTTTTATTTGTAGGGTTTCAAATATTCCTGTACTTTCCCATGTGGGACTGAAATTATTAAATAATTAGGTAATATTTTATTACGGTTACAGATGTGACACTAATCGTGTAAGAAAAATAAGTGGGATTTATAAATAACTGTTAAAATGTTCCTTATGTCATGACTAGCTTGGTTTTTAAATATTGACTCCGAAAATTAAGTTAATGAGGAAATTACATAAATCCAAGTTAGCAAGGATACTTCCCGCTTAAGTACATAATTCCTGTAAGCTTAGCGTTACTGCTTTGCGCGCAGTACCCATCCGTCTAAAGTCTATTCTTTCAACACGAGATAAAATATACGCCGATCCATAATACGGCGCCCACGTTCGACCATGCAACAGGTGCTGGAGTCCGCCTGGCGCATGTAACTCGCGATCAATACTCTGCCCGCGTCGCTGGGCCTCCACACAGCTGTTTCACCCTGCAGCGCTCGCCTAGGTCCTGATCATTACTGTCTACGACACGCTGCCTGTGAGCAGCTGCTAGCATTCGCCGCGCATGTCACATAGTGATCGATATCAGGAGCCGAGTCTCGACCAACTCAACACTCGTGAACGCTTCAATCCCGTCGATAGACCGCAGCACCGCACGGCGCCAAATTATTGTCTATCTCGTATAAGATGGCAAGATTTTGACAGTCAGTCAGTGGCAACTTGACGTATACGAAGCAAACAAAGTGTCGTTTACAAAATCGTGTATCAGCTAATGCACGAAAGAACAAAAGTTAATATTAAGTTGGCTATTCTGCGTGCACTGGCGACGCGCATCAGATAAAATTAATTAATATATTTTATTTTATGTGGTCACAAAACAGCGGTTGTAAGTGTTACAAACTAATATTCGTTCTAAAGTAGTAATGTATAGGTGTTCAAAATGAAATGCACAATTAGACGATTCATAGCCGAATGAAACGCGACTTCAAACCTTAAATCTGTCCATGTCGTATTCCCACTGTCCACCCATGCTTTTCATTTGTGCTTGATATTGATTCCAAAGGCCTACAGAAATATTGATTTATAATATTGAATTATTTTCAAAAATAATTTGACGAAATATATTTCAAATTCATGTCGTTTCGAGACAGTCATAGGAGAAAAGACAAGTTTTAAAAAGCAGGATCTAGAGGTGGCGAACCTGCTGCTATCTGTCAGCTCATGCACTTAACCATGCCGTGCGCACCATCTGTGAATTCTTTCTCAAACCTAACCACCAGCTATAACGCTCAAATGAATATGTTTCGTAAGTAAAATTACAAATTTACGAACAGATACCAATTGTTTAATTTTTCCGTGAGCTCTGCATAATTTTTAAAGCAACATATATTTCAGGTACAGCGATTTTGATTACTAGTGATTTCGATTGGGCCAGTAATTGTCCGTCCATGTCCTAAACACGCCATGTTCTTTCCCGAAACCCATTTCCTTGTTTTCGTGTAGCATCCAACTGACACACCAGCTGATGGCGAAATTATACATAAACTAAAAGTAAACATTAGTTGAACTGTAAAAATCTTGCCATCTTATATGAGACAGACAGTAAAGGTGGGTTTACGATTAAAGACTGGAGAGTAAGAGCTCTACTTGACTCTATAAGCATGCGGGAAATAAACAATAAGAAGATTTGCAGTTTATGATTGAATCAGCAGTTGTTTAAGTCTAGTCAATCAGAATCGTAGAAGTCGACAGTAACCCGGCATAACCTGGAAATATGGACAGCGTGAAGATTATTTGCATATATTTAATTATTTGCTGTTACTTCTTGTGTAAACATTTTGAAAAACTTGTGATATCTTATGGAAGAGGAAGCCGATGCTAAGACTGGGCATTTAAACAGTGCATTTGAAAAGTTTAGTTAAAGCGCCATTCAATAACCTCTTCCAAGAAAGAAACCATGGCCATGGACTGTTGTTTCAATTAAGAAAATACTGTCTCTCGATTTAAATCATTACTTTCGTACGATTTAACAATGCGGCATAACTTGAACACAGGATGTAAACACAGTTTCCCGCCAACAACAAGCGTCGCTGGGCTCTGATTGGCTACTTCGTCTTGAATTGTACTTAAGACATAAATTATAACGATATCTTAAGTCACGCCCAGAACGCACACGACAGTCATAAACTAATACCCTTGAACACATTGATTAATATCTTAAGCACACGGCACACTTATTCTGTTAAGTCAATCGCAAACCCACCTTAACGCAACCTTGCGGTGCATACCTGAACTACCGGCGCGCATAGACAGATAAGCCAACCCAACAAACACGCATTACCTATCAGCGCAGCCGCGTGTTGAAATTACACCAACTTCACACACGATATTGACGTACAAACGTCACGACACAGTAACTGACATCTGAAGCAAGCAGTACAGGAGACCATTAGATATTCGTTCAGCAAGGCAGCTCGTTTTAACCTGGTAATGCAACAACATTTATTAAACAACAATTTATTAACATTGTTATTTTTGGTTATAGCGTGTTGATCGTAAGCTGAGCACTTTTGAAAGCCCTGCTTAAGATCTGCTCATATTTCGTATTCTTCTACGATTTGTAAAATTAACATTTTAGTGAGCCAGATCTCTTTATTCGTGCATCGACCGAGTGAAATCGCGAAGTTATTAGGAAAGTAAAAATTTATAAATTGCCTCAATCTTACATTTATACATATAAAACAACAAAAAGCAAAATAAATAATTTCATTCACAAATATTTATCTAACAATTTTAATTCGGCATTGACACGTGGAACTACCTTTCTTCCGTCCGTTAAGCCGGCCCTACACGATACCCAGTTCCGTAGCAGTTTGCACGCCCATTTTCTGTTGGAGCTTCTGCTCCAGTGATGGTTACAATCCAGCAACCTCCAGAGGGGTCTGGCTCCGGGTATAATAGTCTTCGTACCCATGGGCATGCCCGAAACGGTAATAGAACGTGTTCTAAATTTATGTTATACCCACGTAGCTGCGACAGACAAGATGGCGTACACCCGAGTAATAACCTCAACTTGTATATGTCCGTTTATGAAAAGATTACTGGTTCTGTAAAATGCATTTATGTACAAAATTAAACTTAATGTACGCGGAAATAACGGGAAACATTTCAATTTTCTCCCACGAACATAATAAAACAATAAACACAACTTAAATACGTGATAAATATGGATTTTTTTTTGTGTGTGTATATCAGCTTTCACATGGGCACTTTACCAGTGGTGTCAAAAGATTAGTGCCTTGCCCCCATAGCTCAGGGGTAGGGTGACCGACCTGTAGACGACGGGTCATGGGTTCGCGCCACGGTGCCTCCGAGGCAGATCTTCAGTTCGCTTGTCGTACTGGGCATTTGTCAGCAAGTCAATCTCACTTGACCTTCGTCAACGTCAAGTGCCAGAAAAAAACTCAAATTGAGGATAAAAGTGTGGGTTGGTGCGCTGGTCTGCGCCCATTGGATTTAGGTTTTAGAGTTCAAATCTCCATCTTGTGTAACAAAATGTTTTTAGTTATTTTATATGATACATAAATGGTGTTTATAATATATATTATTGTCCGAAAACTTTTTTCCTAGAATATCCTTGTCGAAATGCAATAATACGCAAGTAACTGCCCAGTGCAATCGGACTTCCTGTGATTGTCTGTTAATCAAATCGATTGGTTTCTAAAGTCGATAATTTGTGCTGTGTAGCATGAGACATGTTAAGAGACACACATAAAAACCTTATTTTCAGTATTGTGATATTTTTGCCTTCCTTTTCGGTCTTCTAACCGTAGAAGCTTGTTTAATTACGTACAGAAAGCACAAGATTTATAATTACACTTGTTAAATATAAATCTTTTAATAATTAAATAATGTTTTAAATAGCGGAGTAAATGTCACTTGTGCATAAATGTGCATACAGTACCTTGTTTTTTATACAACACAAGCAGTGCCATTACTAACATCATTTTACATGCATTAATAGCGTATAAATCATTCTCAGGAAAAAATCTTCGTACTTTTTGGATGTACCACAAAGCACCTACATATAATATTTGATGTACCACTACCAACTGCGGAATATCAGCCATTAGCGATTTGTTTTTGCCTGCCATTTTAAATTTTCTGTTAGCCCTTTAAGTAACGTGTGGGTATGAACTGATGCATTCTTTCTTCTCTTCTGCTATATAAAATGTTATGCTATCTGTTGTGCCCGTGGGTATAACAGAAGGTAGCAGAAGTTGGGTATCGTGTAGCGACAGCTTCATAAACTTCATTGAGTCGGTTGGTGCGCCACCGATCTGGGGTGCGGGAGGCTCTGGGTTCAAATTCCGGGTAAGGCATTTGTGTACATTTAAGTTAGGTTATAAGTTAGTCTGCAAGCCGTCTCCTGCTAAGCTTTAAAGTATAAAACTGGGGGACGTTAAAAAAAAAACCTTTACAATACAATACTGGGTGCATTCCAGTCAGTGGGCCAGTTTAATGTTATATGCAAATAGGGCAGTAACATTTTCCTAATGTTGGTTTCAAAAGTGGTCAATGAATCATGAACAGCGTATATGGGTAATTACGCTGGCCTTCCATTCGTGGCTCGATCCCCAGCGGGTCAGAGCCCAGATGTGGACAGGTTTTGCGATGGCTGATGTGTTTTTCTTGGAGTTCTCCACACGAACCTTCCAAGTACAGAGCGACGGTTATCAAATTACAAACCCTCATCTGAAGTGACGCATCGCGAGAGACGGCAAACTCTTGACAGCACCAGAACTTCCATCACTCCAGTCGGCAGTAACGCCACCTTAAGAGACGCACCTCCCCGCTTGCGTTAATTATTAATGTTGTCGTTGTGATTTATTGGAGCTCATCGTTTATTGACTTAAGGTTATGAAAAAGACGACCAGCATACCAAATTGAATTTAGACTTAGTGCGTGATACGAAACTCATGCCTTACCTGGTTTGAAACAAGTGCCCAACGTTCTGAACATATTGCTTTACCAAACTAGTGCCCAACGTTCTGAACATATTGCTTTACCAAACTAGTGCCCAACGTTCTGAACATATTGCTTTACCAAACTAGTGCCCAACGTTCTGAACACATTGCTTTACCAAACTAACCTACAGTAGGGCCAAATTCATTTAAATACAAGATAGCTCAACCTTAGGCCGAGATAGTTACGTTCATGGAACTTAATGTTAAGTAAAAAAGTATTTTTATTGATAATAAAAAATATTTAGTTACTTTAAAATACATCGCAGTCGCTGATAGAAAAGGTCGGTTTTGGAGATGGGGATAATGCGTCCTCAGTACCAAAAGGCTGAAATTGATATAAAGTAAAACGTAATATTAATACTTAATTGTGTGTGACGTGCATTAGTGAAGTTATATATTTATTGGGCAACTCTCAGGTGACTAATGGACCAGGTCAGTGATGAATTGTGGCCAACCCCGTCATCATTACTGAGTTCATGAACGCCGAAATTTAAGTGATTATTTAACATGTTGTAATCAAGATATCCCGCCCTCTTTTTACTTTCTTTTGCGTAATTGTGCTACTTAGAATTCAGAAAACCTGCACTTTCTAGTATTAAAATACAGCACACCCAAAAAATATTATTTTTATATTTGCCAACATCGCAAATTTTAAAACTAATATAAGTTAGTTTTATGTTAAGATAGTAATTTGTAACTATCGGAATGTCACACTGCTTATAAAACGCTGCTACTTTAAATTTGCTAATTTTAAAACACAAGTTCTACAATTAATACGACAACCAATAAACGTTTACGACATTTTAATAGCTCCACTATTTTATAAAGAAGAATATTTCACTTCCGGTTACAATATTTAAGCCATTATTTGGAATTGTCCTTCTGTTTATGTAAATCTCGCCTAACTTTATTTTGGTTTAAGAAAGTTATTTGTCACTCTTATTGACGAGTACATACACTGACATATTGGCTGTCAAATTGTTTGCAACCCAGGACTCAATACAGCCAAATAAATATATCCAGAAAAAAGAAGTACACAATGGAAAACTAATTTAACTGATTATAGTTTTTAACGTGTCTGCTTTATGCCGGAAGGATACTCTGTAGTCAGCTAACGTTATTTGCCCCCATAAGCCTCCATCTGAAAAGATACAAACTTCCGTAGTCTACTGACTACTTGAAACTGTAATCACGTTCTTATAGGGCAGAAACCTCAGCTATGGACACCGTACAGAAAAAAAATTGGGAATTATAAGCAAGTTTTATTAATCGAAGTAAATGTGCATAGTTTTCGCTTGTTTAGTTAAAAAAGAAAGAATACTTCCTGTTTTACGTGGCATAGTTATCAACAGAGGTTCTCTTGTAATGGCGACATTACGACGGGGATTAAGCTCGCACTGTCGCCATTCCGCCTTCTCACCACATCTAAGTAATTTCCTTAGCCATCATGACCCCCAAACATCCTGTTTGGTACAGTGTTTAAGCACCTGTCTTCATTGGCAAATTAATGACGTTAGATTAAACCATTAAGTATCACAAGCATGATACACTGAGGGAACAAATCTCAGAAAATTTAAAAGACATAGTTTACCTTAATAAGAATATACAAATTAACTCCCCTTGAACTTCTTACGTGAACAAGATATTCACGGAAATTTGGATTCGTTTCCAAAAGTAAAGTTGATAACAATACCTCTGATTCCGAACGTATCCAAAGATGGGAATAACTAAAAACTAAATTTTCCGACAGTCCTCAGTTATCCTCTAAATTGAAGTAACTCACACTCGGCTGAAGTGCAATATTTCACTAGTACATGTAAAGCCACGCACAGACTTGTTATCTGTCATCGTATCGTATCTCAGTATCGCATCAG
Source organism: Dryococelus australis (assembly GCA_029891345.1). Classification (NCBI taxonomy): domain Eukaryota; kingdom Metazoa; phylum Arthropoda; class Insecta; order Phasmatodea; family Phasmatidae; genus Dryococelus; species Dryococelus australis. The sequence goes on from CM056997.1 coordinate 9,006,763, forward strand.
TGCGGGCGACATTTGCTGCAATGATACGTATCAAAGAGTTGGTGAGACGATACGCAACGGGCGTGATCGCTCAGGTGTCAGTTATTTGCCGTCACATCAAAGATATGATAAGCAACGCAGGGTTGCCAGTCAGTACGCATACGAGTTGTACTTACCCAGTACAGGAGTAGGGCGAGGGCAGCGGCAGTCATGAGATTAGTGGGAGATTCGGACGGCCTCTTCTTCGTGCGTAACCCTGGAGTGCGTAGACCCCGTAACAGAACGCAGTACTGTCCACACAAGTAGCACATCGCCGTGTTTGGGTATTGTTAGTGGATTCGAATAAGGAGGATACTATAACCCTATTTGGTGTATAAAAGAAGATGGACGTTATTTCGGATCCTAAATCAAACTGTATATCTATAAGTAAAAAAAGTAGGACTCACAGATTTACTCAATCTCCGTGGTTTCTTTTTCTTCCGTTTAAATAACGAAGTACTATAGATGACATCTGCCCCTAATCGCAATGGCTTTCGTTTGCATATTAATTTCCTTTTCTCTCTTATTTTTAGTCTATCATTAATACTATTAAGTTCTAAAATTTGGCGTCGCAAAGTAGTTCTTAGTTAGGTTTGATTGCCGAAATGAATACAAAATTCTGGGTTTGAGGGGGGGGGGGAAGAGGATGTACTTTTTATCCTTATTTAACGCTTATTCTGATTGCTGCGTTCAATCACGTGACCAAAACTGGTTATACTGAGATTATTTACTAATTTTTTTTAATATTACATAACTACATTGACCTTACACAGATGGTCTTCTAATTGTGAAACACTTTCTTTATAAACTGTCCGCAGTTCATTGAAATCCTCTGAAATCACTACACGAAATATACTTTTCTTAATATTGTATTATTTTGATATGTTTAATCTACCTGCCGTTAAACCGGTCACAAGTCACTTTAATCACGTGTCAATAAAATATAACAGCGAAACCTGAGGAATGTAAATATATTATTATTAAAAATTTAGCTCTTTATTACTCTGGTCTCCAAAATATAAACAGAGTTAAATAAGTTCAGTATTCAGACATTTAAAAGTCACATTATAAATGCAAAGTCATATATGGCTGCCAACTTATTGGTAGCACGCCGATTAGTGTGACCCTGCAGTTAGGGGATGAACATTTTTCAAAGGTTGGCTTCAAAACGTGTTCAAGTAACCACAAAACTTCAATAGGCAAGAGTGTGAATTTGAAGCAACAAAACTGAAGAGTTCACTTGCTGGGGTTATTTTACTGTATTGATAAAAGTGAAGAGTTCACTTGCTGGGGTTATTTTACTGTATTGATAAAACTGAAGAGTTCACTTGCTGGGGTTATTTTACTGTATTGATAAAAGTGAAGAGTTCACTTGCTGGGGTTATTTTACTGTATTGATAAAAGTGAAGAGTTCACTTGCTGGGGTTATTTTACTGTATTGATAAAACTGAAGAGTTCACTTGCTGGGGTTATTTTACTGTATTGATAAAAGTGAAGAGTTCACTTGCTGGGGTTATTTTACTGTATTGATAAAAGTGAAGAGTTCACTTGCTGGGGTTATTTTACTGTATTGATAAAACTAGCCGCAAGTGTAAACTATGGACTTACAAGTAAAAACTTAGTGAATAAAAAACCAATAGGATTTCAGTGAATGCAGTGAAGCTGTTAACAAAAATTTGTTTTCAAAAATGCATTTATACGAGGGTAAGTCTAAAAATAAGATTTTATATTTTTTTTGTATGTCAAATGGTAAAGATAGGTCAAAATAAAGACTTATATTTCGGCACTATTCCTGTGATTTTCAACATAATTGCCAAATGAATTGAAGAAATCTCATAAAATAAGATGAACTTTTCCATTTCCTGACGATAAAAAGTGCATCCTTCTTATTACGCCATTTCACCACTCCGTCTATCATTTCGTCGCCGTTGGAAAATCGTCTGCCCCGTGGATGACCTTCTTGCGCGACGAGTGGAGCTGTTGCACGATAGTGCAAGCGCCCCCCCCCCCCCTCCTCAACTAACTTAATGCATACCTGGCGTTGGCAATGTGTTTCCCACCAACCGTACAACCTCGACTTGGCACCTTCGGACTTTATTATGTTTCGCAAGATTAAGAATGGGAAAACTTACTTCACGCCATGACAAATGCTTAAATAGGTTTGACGATTATGGCGAAAAATAAATGAATGGTGCCTAAATTAAAAGGTGATTTGAATCTTGACTTATATTCACCCGTTCAACTATAAAAATAAATAAACTTACTTTTTGACTTAATAATGTCTTAGGGTATCGTGGACCATGTGTTACCATGTGTTATTTATTCGATTCCACAGTTCATTTTCATTTCGTGGCAGTGGAAAAGTGATAAATCGAGGTTCAATTACGTACCATAGTTTCTCAACTGGTGAGAGATCAGGGCATCGGGCTGCCCAAGGAAGCATCTGCACACACTGCAAAGCATTGACTGCTGATCGGAGCTGTACGTGGCTGGGCGGTATCCTGTTGAAAAGGTGCATTTCGGACGTCCTGCAGATGTGGTATTGCGCCATCCAGCAGCAGCTCATGAACATAGCTGCATACTGTTAATGTGCCCGTAGTGTGTAGGTACACGAGGTGAGCTGCTGTTGGCGCTGATAGCACTCCAAGCATGGCACCTAGTTGACGAGCTGTGTGATGCTCCACAACGTAACCATCAGAGACTCACTCGCATGTTGATCATCGCCGGTGATACAGAATCAGGATTCGTCGTTGAAGATTGCACTATTTCATTCTGCACCCCACGCAGCTCTGGTGAGACAGAATTCCAGGAAATAATGACTATGGCTTGCTGACAATGGTAGCTTTCTTAACGGACAACTGGACAACAAACCTTGCCTAAGCGACCGGTGGGACACTGTCTGTGCTGATATGGGATCATCCAAACCATCCTGTGCACTTCGCAAAAAATTGCCAGTCGTGAATTGTGGGTGTGCTGTTGGATGCAGTCTGATGCAACGATATTTGCGCTCTGGCGTCAATATCCGAGCTCCGGGCCCATCAAGACAATGCACTGTCCCCAAATGCGATTGACGGTTGGGGTAGCACGTTGCTCTTCTTTCGCAGTACGGCGCAAGGGCCGAAGACCTACAACGAAACTTCTCGTGAACTCATCAGTTTGGCGTGATTGCATCCGATATTGACTTGAAGGCATTGCAACGTCTCACCCGGTCTCCGGACACAGTAACAGCCAAAACACTCGCTCATTAAACACACGCAAGACGGGGAAACTGATGATCGCCAGAGCAGGTCACCAACGCTACGTGTGTGCTTATGTTAGACGAAAAGGCGAAGAGAAAGAGTACATGCAGATTAACAGGAAATGGAGCCTGTTCTGCCGTAAGGCGGCCTACAGTTAATACGAAACTGAATGTCAAGTGGCGGACCGAAACTACGATCTTGGAGAGACACTACGCCAGGCAGAAAAAACCTACACTTTAAATTAATTCTGCCACATAATTATAATTGCAAATCTATTCAATATTACACGCAAACTAACTGCAAATCGCAGGCCTCACCTTTGCTCGGTGACGCCTGGGGTAATCAGAATAAGAGACGAGAGTTCTCGCTGGAAGCGGAAAACTCGGAATATAAAGTGTCCTCGAGCAGAGGACTACCAGAAATGTGCAGGCACATGGGGGAGGGGGTAAAAACAAATAGACTCCTACAAGGAATAAGGTTAAGAGGGGAGGGCCGAGCGTGAATACTAATGAGGTGAAGGCAGCTGCAGACGGCGCCGCCAGCATATAGAATAAAGTATGCGCGCCAGCCCCAGAGGCAATTATATAAAATGAGAGAAGCCAGACATTTAAATTATTTGTCTATTTTCTGTGTAGGCTTTACAGTATATCCTTTGTCCAACCTCTTTTTTAATACAGTGCTATTTACTTCTTGTGACGTGTTTGGTTTGCTATATGCCCATGTGTAAACTTTGAAAACAGAGAAGTGATCCCAATAAGTTGGCAGCAATTATGACTTTGTATTTATGATGTGATGTTTAAGTGTCTGAATATTCAATTTAGTGTAAATCAGTTTATATTGTGGACACCCCAGTCAGAACGACTATTTTTTTAGTAACACACACACACACACACACACACACACACACATATATATATATATATATATATATATATATATATATATATATATATATATATATATATATATATATATATATATATATTCCTTTCCATTTCGCAGTTACATTTGTTTGACATGTGATTAGGGTGAGTAATGATATGTTTCACGGTTGGTAAATGTAACATATCACAAGAATACTACATTAACAAAAAGTATATTTCGAGTAGGGATTTCAGAGATCTGTAGTGAACTGCGAACAGTTTATAAAAACTTTCTGTACACATGGCATATAAGCCTGTAAAAGTTGTTTGTCGCTATTAGTACAGTCATAATAACCTACTAAATATATATCTTAAGACGTTGCATTAATAAATTACTCACTTCAATGTCTTATAAAATAACAAATTATCTTTTATTCTATTATATATATATCGAAAAGAATAATGGACGAATAAGAATAGTGTCTGTAATAAATAATGTCACCACGCCTCCACCACTATACTGAAATTGTGATTGCCCATCATGAGGACAACTCTAGGCAATACATTTTTTATCGTTTTGTGACGATAATCGTTTGCTGTAGTGATATTAATGCCTCAAGAGTGGCTTTAGGTCTGCACGAATATGGGGTTGCGTAGAATATCGAGCAAAGTAGTCGTGATAACAGCATTCTCCGAAATCCTAATAAAATTACTCCTCTGATGGATAGCATGGTCTATTCTTAAAAGAGAGACCCGACATTTTGTTGTTAACCCATGCTAATTAATTCGAGCTTACATTTCCTACTATTCATTCATTTTGACTGTATTTCTACGAAGGGTTGTTCTTATAAATATATTAACAATGCAGAATAAATCTCACCCGAAAAATAACATTATTTTTCGGTTAGTCCTTGTTTCGCAATGTATGTCTTTGTTAAGTTTATAAGTTAAATCATTATACTATTTGTATAAACTATTTATCTTACACTGCACCTCTACAACGTTGACCAAACCAAGTAACGGTCTGGTGGCTATGGAAACTGTAAACATACTAATCTGAACTTAGTTGAGCAGTGCTGGTATACATTTGTCCTCCCGCGCCTTAGACCATAGGGCGTTGCAAGAGGATTGCCATTCCAGATATTTAAACACAACAGTACCCACAGCAGACCAGCACACATAATTTAATCCCATAGCCATCATATTACATTAACTCTAGAGCACATCAATTCCGCTGTGTCGTACCGACCAGGCATAATTTACTTTCCATGCCGTTCAAAACATCCACTGCCATACATTATTTAATCAGTTGCAGGTGAAGGCAGATTGATCATGGTCGGTAGGCGTGGAGACCATCTTACTTATCGACAACAACCCACATGGTTGAAACTGCATGCGCCACCTTGATGGCGCCGAGGACTATCCAACCTCTCGGAACGTGCTCAGTGATCAGGCCCTGTTACTAGGTGGATCAGATCTTTGCGGCTTCTCAGGTGAGCATCATCCCTTTGTAGTCATCCACCAGCACGGATAACATGCCGCTTTTGTCCACAGGGAGATACTCATGGTGACCAGCCACTTTCTCTTCAAGTGATGTGCCACAACTGACTTCTCCAGCTGGGATACTGACCGCAGGTGTCTTATCCTAAGGGGAAATACCCATCCCAGTCCTCCTCCGAAACAGGAGATTCGACCACGCCAACCAGAGTTAGGCCCGCGATCGGCTCCGCCAAAGGCCGGGGCTTCTCTCCGATCCCCTGAGTCCTCACAGATTTACCATGCAAACCGAGTTTTCACCCAGAGCATCCCAACCCCTCCAGGACACCAGGAGCTCCGCCTCTCCAAGGTCTACCCATCACTGCAGGCCTCGGTTTGGGACTGTGCAAACGGCTCGCAGTTAATCACTGCTGGCGAAGAACACATGCGGCCTTTGCCAAGCTACACAAGACCTCGTAGTGGTTAATCGCCACTGCACTAGTGGGGCCACCACTAGATGGCAGTCAGAAACAAATGACAAACAAAAAAATCAAGGTGGATTCCTCCGGCAACAGCCGATGTAAACGAATATGGCGGTCAAACGAATCTATAAACAAATGACAAATAAATGTGAGATAAAAGAGAGAAAGAGAGAAGGAAATAAAGAGAGAAAGGAAGAAGGAAAGAAAGAAAAGAGAGAAATGGGAGCACTCGGAGAAAATCCTTGGAATGCAAGGGAGGCAACATGGAATGATAGAGCATGAAAAATAACTTGGAATGATGTAACATGAAAAAATGACATACTGGCTACCAAGATAGCGGGTCCAAGAAGGGGACGTACTGGCTAGAAAATGGCGGCATACTGGCTACAAAGATGGCGGACTCCAAGATGGCGATCGGTGCCCTCGCGCCTCTGCGCCTCACACTTCAGCTTGTGCATCAGAGTCTACTATACCCATATATTCCTATACCTTCAGAAATTATTTTCAATGCTAAGTCTAAATTATTTATACATTCAGAAATTTTTTTAATGTAAAATATTAAAACGAAAATAAAAAATGAAAACGAATTTACCACGTTCGTTTGTCTCTGGAAGTATCCAGGAATGAAAAAATATCCGTCCACTTACGGTTTTGATGAATTTGCAGAAAATAAATGCTTGGGGCCGTGGCTACGAGATCCGACATTCGCTGGGAATAATGCCCCCCTCTGCCTATTGTTTCTCTCCCGTCCGTGCGTTGGCCAATCAGGGAATCCCATTCTGCATTCGGGAGAGGGCAAACATAAAAAAAAAAGAGGAAGTTATTTCCAGCACCGTGTTGATTAAAATGGACCGATATTTCCAATTAAAGCGAATGTTCCCCAGTGATGACTGCAGAAGGCTCACTCCAGCTGTGCATTTATTCGCGATTTGTTATTTTACAGCAATGATTTTTCGATTGCATCCTGCGCAGCCACGAGCTCATCTGCGTATTACGTTTATTCCTAACTAGTTTCTCTTGCGCCGTCCTTTCATGTTCACCGCGGTTCCGACATTAATTTATCGCATTTCTCCTCTTCCACGAAAATAACTAGATTCCGCGTACGTGATTGAGGAAGTTAAAAGTTATCGATGTTAAGAGCCACCCGAATATCTTTACTATTCTGGCATAAAAACTCATCAGGCAATCATTTTAAAGACAGTTTCCTACTTGTTTAAATTACAACCATAAAAAATAACTTGTAGACCTTATATACCTACCCTTTACACATTACATAATTCCTACTGTTTTAAAATATCTCTACACGTTTGATGAACTTGGTTAAAGCATTTAGAGTTTAGGTTTTTTTATTGTTTGTGCACTATGAGCAGTAACCTATGTTGTGATTCTGACAATAAAACTGATTAAAACTTTAATGCTATGTCATATCTTGCCGTATCTTGCTGAAAAGAGTTCAGCCAGTGGCTTACTTTTGAGAAAAAAAAACAGGCTTGCCTTATTTACAGCTATAATTATGTAGCTAGTGACTTGACTATTGCTATATTTTGGGTTACTATCATGCTTCCCGAATACCCTCCTAGAAAACAATTTTTTAAATTTAAACTTCGCGGGATGACAAATGGGTCATCATAAAGCAAAAAAGTACACTTAAAAAAAAAAAATTATTCATTCAAAAACTATTACCTAGCCTGACATCAGCTGAAACTTTATGCTGCTTTACACATCCATTTTTTGTTTAAGAAGCTTGGAGGTTTTAGTATTTTATTTTATTTTATCTTAACATTATGAGTACTACAATTATAGTAGGTTTTAACAGATACCTGTTTAAAGATTTCTGAGCAGCTAACTCACTCTCTGTTTAGTAAAAAAATTTAAATATGCTTTAAATCATATTCAAATGTAGGATTAACTTGGACGTTATGACTGAAAGTGTCCTATAAAAATTGAAGAATGGTTGTAATTGAATGATAACACTTAACAACAATGTCTCTTTAGGAGGCAGTATTTCTGCGTTTTCTTTGCCCTAACGTTCATTTAACTTGATTTGTATATCTGACAGAATTAGTATAAAACTCAGTTACCTTACCTTATTGTTCTAGACGAATTGTGTTAATTGCCCCATCTCTTCAATGTCCATATCTAAAAAACCCATAAACTGGAACAATCACTTGGGTATTTGGTAATCAAACATGAACTATAAATACAGGTATAATAACAAAAATACCGAGAAATAAATAAATAATTCCATTCCCCATGCATAATCAACCCAGTCTCTCAACTGAAAATAATTGTTATATTAACCGGAGCCTGCTTCCTCCGTGTAATCATCCTCTCTCCTACCTCTCAATGCTCATTTGAAACCAAGTCTAATAAGACCAGGTTGTTAAGGGCACTCGTCACCAATAAGTTCATTGTTTCATATTTTTAAAACATACTAATCAACTTATAGGCATTATTAGAAACACGGTTTCCTCGCATGAAAAGAATTCCAGTCCCCTTATATTTTTTACGCGATGGCATGCAACAATTACAAAGATAGTATTTTTGAGGCATACAAACAATAAAAACTAGCTCACTTACCGAAATTAGATAATTAGCATTGGAATCAGTTACCATTAGTTACTTCGATAACTTCACAGTCACGTTACGAAATACTTTCTCAATTTTTAGAAATTGCTTAAAATAATTAAATATATTTCTTTTCTTTTTTATTTGTAACAGTTTATGAAATATTGCTAAGAATGCCTTAAAATGAACTAAGACATGGATTTTCAGTCATCCCTGTTAAATTTTTTGTAAATGCTTTCGCGATCGTGGAATTGATCACAAATTAAGTACTTGGTCAACACGTGTAAACTAATGAAGTGTTAGGTGAATAGTACCTACCCTTAGGACATAAATGGCTAAAATCCACAAAGTTCGCATTCAGATCTCATTACGTCATATTGCACGGGACATAAAAGTAACAATGAGTAACGCCTTTAAAGTTCACAAGGACAGAATGTTTACACGCCAATTGCAATATATCTGTAGGTGTCGTGGGATCCATTACAGTCATCTAGGCATCAACATTATTTACCGGTCATTTTGTTGCGCGAGTCCAAAGTGACACTTGCGGCTGCAGAAACGCGAGTGAGTGGAGCTCAGACAAAACTTCAAAATATACAGCGCTTCGTCGATTTTAAAAATTTCGTGCCGAAGGGCGGGATCTCCACTGTAAAAAAAAAAGTTTCAGGTAAAATTCCCTTAAATCTAAGGGAAGCTAATTACGTCTACATGTAAGGTAAAATTACCTGTCAAATGTGGAGTAAATTTACAAGTAAGGAACTATCCCATAACAGTACGGGAAAAATACCTGACAAAAGTGGAACAAAGTGGGTTGGGGGGGGGGAATCACATACGCAAGGTAATATTAACAATATTGTATAATAAAAGTATATTTACAAAGCACGGGGTATTCAGTTCATTCAAATTTGTATTACTTATATCCTGTGACGAAATATAACCGAAACTTTTACTCTAAGACCCTCGTCTTTCGTCGAAGGGTGGGCGCGAACCATGGACTTGAAGTACCATAGTTCGATGCGCTAGCCATTACACCACGACTACAGCTTGAGAATACCAGTGAATATTAGGATGTTAAAATACTGTTCCTTCCCCCCGTCCCCCCCCCCACTTAGCTGTTGAGCCAATGTTGAAGAGATGAACACGACGTAAGGTAATTTTCCCATCCATGTATAGGATTTTCACTACCATGTACGTGAATTTTACTCCAGAGTGCGGTAATTTTACCTTACACGTAAGGAAAACTATGTTTCCGACACAAGTTTGGGAATATTTCCTTACACTTATCAGGTAATTTTACCATTATTTTCTACAGTGTCCGCTATGATGAAGGCGGAGAATGAACAGGTCAAAAATGGATAACGACTATTTAAAAGCGCGCGTGGAAACAAATTGGCTGATCGCTGTAGGAGATCTTGGCCGATGGTCCAGCGTTCCCGGTCCTGCCATTCCCCAACCACCTACAGAAAAAAAAAGGGGAATTGTTTAACGTGGTACCTCCAGAGCTGACCGAGTATTACAAATGTCAGCGGTCGGATATCTGCAATAATTAGAGAAATGCAAAATTCGCTTTATCATTTGGAGACTCCTTAAACTTTAAACACTTTCACCTTTGAAACACGTTTGTTATTGAATCATACTTTATAAATGAACACTTCACAATTACGTGCCCCAATCACTTGCAGTTCACTCGAAAAGGGAGTAACTTCACAACTATGCAGCAGCCAATAGGAAAACGACGCCGGCTTCAGTATATACAGTACTGTGAAGTTTAGCCTGATGCCAAATAATAACGCGAATTTTGCAGGTCTCTAGCAATAGCAAGTTGTCTCGACATCACATGTGCCCTTGCTCGATCGTGCTGTGACGTTTGATGAGGATTTGGATCTGCACGCGAGAAACGCTGATGAAACAGCCTGATACACTCCAGAAACCAGGTTGACGCCACACAAGGCGCGGTTGATAGTGTAGTGGTCAGCCCTGGATGTCGTCCATCACAAGTTCTCTCCTCCCTGAGAGACCAATAACTCACCGACTGCCCAGCAACTGGCGGAAAGTACCAGCGACCTATCGCAGGTCGTCAATTGAAGAATCCTCTGCTTTCAGTAGACAGCCGCAAACACCGAAATTACGAAACAAGTGGAGTAACCAGTAGAAAGAAGTAATTACGTCACTCGCCATATTCTTCGGACCCAGCGCCATCAGACTACTAGAAATGTTATACATCTAAGGCACTGTCTGAAGGGAAGGCTGTTCAAAGACAGAAAATATGTTAAAAATTTGTGACGCTAACAAATTGGCTACCTCTCTTCACTGACAGCACTACTACAAGCCCCTTAATAAGAGGGATACTGCTGAAAATTTATGTACGTGTTTGTTTATATGTGTTTTATAAATATACATACAAATATATACATACGCGAATAGAGATATACATCAATAGCTTTATACACAGATACATATATGTATATTCACAGATATACACATAGATTAATTCATAAATATATACACTGATATATTCACACATGAATGAATATATTGTATAGCCATAATTGCATACATACATAAATTTATACTACGTGCGTTCATGCATACATACATGCATTTACATATACACAACACGCGAGCATAAATGCTATTAGACTGAACAATTATTTGTTAAGTGTAGAAATCTTTCTTAAAACAAATATGTTTAATGTCATGTGCAATGCAGCCTTCACGTGCCAAAAATATAAAATTTTCGCAAACGCTATAAAAAAAAAACTTCTTGTCACATATATTTACAGAATTTCCCAAAAATATGTTTTGGGAATATATATATATTATTTTTGTTTATTTATTTATATTTTTACCAATGATGTCCATAGATGGCTTTCGAATACGTGAATATCAGTAAGTTTTGTAATAACAATGAACGTTTTCGGAAATACTATGACTAGTGTTTGATCCTACACAGTCAACATTTTGTCACGAAGACTTTACTATAGGTTGTTCACGGTAAAGTAAGCACTTTAGGAATAACCTTTTCACTACCTGTTAACTGCGTCGTACACGCTAACATGGGGGCTCACAGTTAATTTAGCAGCGAATTGAGTATAACAGTTGTAGCTATTGATCTCGTATAGCGAGTTTAATGTTAACATGTGTATCTATGGGACTTTCAGCGGCGAACCTATAATTTTATTGGTGGAAAGTCTGTAAAGGCTGTTCACGATAAAGTGAGCACTTTACAAAAGAACCTCAGAAAAAAATCACTGCCCCTGCATGCATATATTTTAATGGGTGCACCCAGTGACATTCGCCTAGTAAAGTTGGTAACGATGGATGGAAAGCTGTTCCATAGCTTAACGTCAAAGTGTTAGGTAAGCATTTGTGATAACTTAAAATTATTTCTTTCGCTTTCTGTTTTCATTATGCATCGAAGTGGAAAAATAATCAAATTTGTAAAGTATTTAATTTCTTAATAATTTCACAGTTCCATTTGACCGACGAATGAATAAAGTGCTGTGGATCATGGCAATGTAAATTATTTTACATGAGCCTGAAGAACATACAACGTGCATATAAGTAGATCTTAACCAGGGCTTTCAAAAGAACTCATTTTACCGTGAACAGCCTAAGGAATGTTAAATCCAGGGTCCTTGAGTAGTTTTGTATTTACCTGTATATATATATTTTGTATATATATATATACACAGCACTTTGTAAAAGTCGTTCTTAGTTATTTTTAGTGCTCTGAAATTGTGTTTTTAATGTGCGTGACGTCATGAAAGTACTCAACAGCTCTCGTCTTAAGTGTACGTTCTTTATTTAGATCAACATATTGGACGAACGTTTATTAGTTTCGTAGAAAAACGTGTATTTCAAACTACACTCTGCAACGACTCGAGATTGCTGGCCTTCCAAGCACAGAAGTATTTTTCTAGCATCCATATTACTATTATAGGCATAGGGTTTGCCAAATCGAATATCTGTATTTAATACCATATATAAAAAAAAATATTTTTACAACTCGCTGAGCACCTATGCAAAAATGTACACTGTACAGAATTTTTAGCTAACTATAATTTATTAAATCAATTAAAAATAAACTTAATGTAAAAAGCAGACAAATATTTCTAACAATTAAAAAATCAAGCTATTTGTAAAATTAGTATGTACATCGACTTTTGCGGAACTATTTCTTCGCTCTCTCTTTCACTCCTTCTTTCTTTCAGATTCTTAATTTATACCTGTTTACCGTCAAAATCTATATATTTCACTTCAAAAATTTCGATTCACCAGGTCGCCTTTTTAAACTGATGACGATAATTCGTGAGGTTTTTAATAAGTAATGGTTCTCTGAATAACTTGAAACCGACCACCTCCCAGCCTCAGTTGCTCTATAAGCATTATATGGTTCCCGATATCCCGGCCTGTCAAGACATATATGACCAACATTAAAGACTTGAACAATCAGCACAAACAAATTAAGAAAAAAAAATACATTTTAGTCCCAATCTAAAACCTGTTTTATTTTCTAGTTTCAAATTCGTACTTATTAGCACCTCAAAAATAATATCCATGCATATACACCACAGGCTGCGAAAAGTCACTAGCAGCCATTGCCCGTAAGTGTAATACCGTGGGTTATTTGTTTTATTCCAGAGGGAAGATACAAAGTTATACGCGAATACTGGGGTTGCTACTTCAGTGTAAATGCAGACTGAGTAAGTGCACGAATATGGATGTTTATTTCTCTTTTCCATAACTTCCATGCTAGCGTTCCACGTGTTTGTTCAAGAACAATCAGGGAGCATGGTCATTTTTGTCTCATACAGGTGTATAGTTTAGAATTTGCAGTGTTTTATGAAGTGTAAAAATGTACACTTTGTAAAGGGCACTGTAATGTAACCAAGTGAAACCATTACAACTGATGTATTTATCAGAAACTATTATTTCGACTGCGAGTGTCTCTGTCTCTTTCTCTGGGCACAGGCTCCAGTAGGGAGCAGGCATCCATGGCATCTTAGGCCAGCTTCTCGGCTATGTGATGTCTCTCCTGTATAACATGAGCATGCGAACATGCGTGCATACGCACTAACCTCTTTAATTTATAATATATGCCAAACTGTTATAATTTCCAGCATTTCTAGCTTGAGTATGCCAGTGGAAGAAATTATTTACTGATGATGTCACATTGCTTGCCCGTGAGATCTCAGGTTCTACTTATGTATAAGGAGATTAGTATCTCACAGTTTCACAGTTCATCTGGCGTGAGATCGCCTTCCATTTCCTGCCTGACCTTCGTAACTATCGTCTCCTTTTATGTTTCAGGCGTCAACTGGCGACGCGGTAGGGGAAATGCCCAATTGCGCATTCTCCCCTCCACCAGGGGGGCTGGTACCTCCCACCCCTCTGGTTGTTGCAAACCAAATCCAGCATTATCATCAAAATGAAAGGCAGTCTCCCCCCCCCCCCCCACACACACACACATTCCCTTGCCAATCTTTCCTGTTTCAAACACCCTTTCAATAAAGACTATTCCTTTCCGAACCTATGATCTAGTAGAAATCTTTTTCAACTTCAAAAATTGCAGCAATCTTGCAATTATTTTTTGTCGAGGGGGTTTTTATGGTGCTTATGTCTGTCTTTCCCCCCTCGCTTTGTAGTTCAGGTTAAGTTGGAGCCTATTGCGGGAAAATCTGCCCAATCGCAGTAAAGCCGCGAGCATGTGCCCTTGTAGTTAGAAACTCCCCTGCATGTCTAGGTGTAAGGGGCTCAGCCCTGAGACGCACTTAGATCATATCTCTACCTTGGACCTCCAATACTCCTCATAGTTTTAAGGTAGCTTATAAAACAATCCTATCGTCTCAGTTTTTCGTCTGATGTGACAGCGGAGAGATCTTTTTTTTTCCCTCCTCGCCTTCTTAGCTCTCAATTCTGTAAGTTATTTAATGCCACAATGCTCGCTTCCGATGGGCAGTTGGTCATGTGACAATCGAGTTGAGCAGGTATATGAGGCGGGCAGATTCGCGTATTGTCCCAGTCCAATAGCTCCAATTCATTCACCAGAGTGATGTGCAAGCACCACTCAGGTTAAGGCCAGCGCACCCTCCCGCTAAACCAAGAAGGCAAATGGTTAACTGAAGTTCCTATCCCCTCTCTATTAGTTCCTCATATCTACTAACAAAGAGCATGTTCCCACACACTCTGTCTCCTGTAGCATTTATATTTAATGCATGCAATAATTTTGAATTATTTCCTGTCGACCGGGTTTTCACGGTGTCTATGCCGGTTTTTCCCAGTCTCTTCTTAGTAATGGTTTTAGCTAAAGGTCAACTTATAGAGGTAATCATGGGCCCAATCGCCGGCCATAGCCGCCGAATCCCACTCTGCCGCGATTGATGTCTCCTTGCATGATTTCCTTCCCTTGTAGGCGTAAGGGATTCGCTCTGAGACACAATTAGCACCCCGATCCTACCTCGGACGTACATCTAACACTTAGAATTAGGGTAGGCTAGAAAAATTTGTATTGTCCGAGTCTTTCGTCTGATGCGCAGCTCCCAGAACATTTTTACATAATAACTTCGTATTTTTTAATATTTTCCCCATAGAGATAAATATGAAGCGTACCTCCGATTAATGGCGTGCCTCCGACCAATGTCTCGACTTGAGTCTTGAGTCAAGGGTCTTGAGTCCTGAGTCTTGAGTCAGGGGTCATGAGTCTTGGGTTCTTCGGTCTTGGATATTGAGTCAAGTGTCAAGGGTTGTTATTTTATAATTTTTTTTGGAATTTTGTGTATTTTATTAGTTTTTAATATATTTTTTTAATAAATCGTTGTATTTTTTTTGCGATATTTTAAAAACTCGGCAGTGATGGAGGTGCTGGTCAGCTGGTTGTGGAATGCTTCTTTCGCGGGCAACTCCAGCTCTTACAATTTCTCCCAACTGTCAACGTTATCATACGGAAAGACGCCTTTGAGTGTGACAAGTAACAGTTTTATCTATTGTAAAATAATTTTTAAATACTTTTCTAATTAAATTGTTTGGAATATTTTTGAATTTCTTGATTTTTTTGGGTTCAAGTTCATCGACAGTCACGGGAATGGAATCAAGATCAGTGCTCAACATCAAGGTCACCAACATCTAATATGGCGGACAAGATGGCTTACAGAACCAAGATGGCTGATGGTAAAGTCTGATTCCGGACCCTGGGCCTGTTTATCGAATTGGCATACGAAATGCCTATAAAACCACTATGGTCGCCACTGGTCTGCCTTTGAAAATGATGGATCGAAAAGTGCTTTCGGGGGATTTGTTTTGCAACAGGCAGGATCAATGCCAATTTTGAGGTGGGAAGTTTTGAGAGGAAAATAAGGAGAAATTTTATTTGGGAAATGAAAATTTTGAGGGAATTTTTATCTATTTTGAGGGGGAAATGGTATATTTTGCGGGGGGAAAGGGAAATTATGAGGTAAAATGACCGCTGGGCAACCGGAATGACAGAGCATGAACAGCTACGATGCTTCGTGCTCCCACATCCTTGTCCACAGCCTCCCTTTTTCCTTCTACTAACGATCTGTCACCTGTCGCATCAGACGTGATTGTGACATGATAAGTAGCCAATCATGAGTGAGCAGTGCAGCTTAAAATAACTTACCAGAATGATAGTTACGAAGGTCAGGCAGGAAATGGAAGGCGATCTCACGCCAGATGAACTGTGAAACTGTGAGATACTAATCTCCTTATACATACGTAGAACTTGAGATCTCACGGGCAAGCAATGTGACATCATCAGTAAATAATTTCTTCCACTGGCATACTCAAGCTAGAAATGCTGGAAATTATAACAGTTTGGCATATATTATAAATTAAAGAGGTTAGTGCGTATGCACGCATGTTCGCATGCTCATGTTATACAGGAGAGACATCACATAGCCGAGAAGCTGGCCTAAGATGCCATGGATGCCTGCTCCCTACTGGAGCCTGTGCCCAGAGAAAGAGACAGAGACACTCGCAGTCGAAATAATAGTTTCTGATAAATACATCAGTTGTAATGGTTTCACTTGGTTACATTACAGTGCCCTTTACAAAGTGTACATTTTTACACTTCATAAAACACTGCAAATTCTAAACTATACACCTGTATGAGACAAAAATGACCATGCTCCCTGATTGTTCTTGAACAAACACGTGGAACGCTAGCATGGAAGTTATGGAAAAGAGAAATAAACATCCATATTAGTGCACTTACTCAGTCTGCATTTACACTGAAGTAGCAACCCCAGTATTCGCGTATAACTTTGTATCTTCCCTCTGGAATAAAACAAATAACCCACGGTATTACACTTACGGGCAATGGCTGCTAGTGACTTTTCGCAGCCTGTGGTGTATATGCATGGATATTATTTTTGAGGTGCTAATAAGTACGAATTTGAAATTGGAGAAATAAAACAGGTTTTAGATTGGGACTAAAATGTTTTTTTTTTTCTTAATTTGTTTGTGCTGATTGTTCAAGTCTTTAATGTTGGTCATATATGTCTTGACAGGCCAGGATATCGGGGAACATATTATGCGTATAGCGCGACTCGAGGCTGGGGGGTGGTCGGTTTTAAATTATTCACACTCTCATCACTTATTAAAAACGGCACGAATTACCGCCATGAATTAAAAAAAAAAGGCAACCTGAGGAATTAGAATTTCTCAAGTAAAATATATAGCTTTTGATGGAAAACAGGTGTGAAAAAAAGAAGCCGAAAGAAAGACGGGAAAGGGAGATTGGGCAGAAGTAATCCTTCATTGTTTCGCAAAATTCGATACACATACAAATTTAAAAAAATAGCTTAATTTATAATTTGTTAGAAAAAATGCCCGTTATATTAACGTTTCAAAAGAAAATTGACTTAGTGAATTCGATTATTATAGTTAGGGAACAATTTACACTGTGTACATTTTATGGCTTAGGTGCTCTGCCAGATGAAAAAAAAATTTAATAAGGTTATAAATGCAGATAATAGATTTGGTATACCCTATGCCTATAAAAGTAATTCATACCTGTGCGATTAAATTAAAAAGCAAATTCAGTTCTTTCACATTTATTTAGACCTCCATCCCTCACGAACTCAGATACACCCTTCAGGCATTCTTGTAAGAATACTGCATACAATACAACAGAAATGATAAAATATAATGTAAACAAATTGCACTTTTCGGGCGATTAGAACAAACATTTCGCTCTAGTGTACGTGTAGTTAGTTCACTTCAGTTAACAACTTGGCCCTCTATACTCGATTTTCAATTTACGCCGCGCTGGTTAAATTACCTGATAATTTAACAACGCGATGCAAATAACAGTCGTTAATAATGTACCATAGATGGCTGGTTTGGCTATTTTTAGCGGCAGTAATGTATCGAATGAAGTCATTTACATATCAATTACTGTATTTGCATGCCACTGTGAACAGTGGGAGTAGTAGGGAAATGCAAATTCTGGGACAATGGTGTCTGGCACCGGATTCGGATTCGGCCGACCGCCATGCTGTGAAGTCACCCGTCCACCATATTTCACCCGTATGACCTTGACATTGACCTTAGGCACTTGAATTTGACCCCGGTGATATCTGACCCCAAAAACACAAAAAAAAATTAAATTTATGAAAAAAACTTATTAAAATTATTTTAAAATTACTAAAAATTAATACAAAAGTTAATTTTAAGAGGTTCTCCCCACCACTCTCACCTAACAAATTAGCATGCCTCCATCACCACCTCGCCCATACCCAGTCAGTCATCTTGGTAGGCGACCGCCATCTTCACATAGACCACTACCATCTTGGTAGACAACACCTGCCCATCATATTGGAAGCCAGTGTCTATTAGCAATTGTAAATTGACCTTTGATCGTTGACCTATGACCCATAACCTAGACACTGGCCCCATGACCTTGTATTACCTGGGAAGCCAAAACTTTAGAAAAAATTCATAAAAGCCAACAAGCATATTAAAGTACATACTACTACTACCATATGAGGTGCAGACTACTTCGACTTTGACCAAATGAGCTTGAATGAAATTGAGAACAAACACTCGAGAGAAAATACATGAAAGTAAACAAGCATTAGTACATTAAAGATTACTACCGCCATATTATATGGAGACTACCTCGACCTTGATCCCATGATCTTGAACGACCTTGAAAATATAAAATTCGATAAAAATATATGCAAAGGTGCAGAAGTTAGCAGAGGCGATCCAACTTTCACGAGAGCTATTGTCAAACTAAGTCTCTCAGCTTACCTCCCTACTGCTTATAATATATAAGTATGCAAGTCCTATGACGCCATATTGACTTTGAACCAATCCAATTACACCATTATTACATTGTGTGCACACCGACCAGCCAATCACCGAGTTGCCAAGTGACTCCAACTGACTGACTCCTACAGACTAACTCCTACAGACTGACTCCTATAGACTGACTCCTACAGACTGACTCCTACAGACTGAATCCTATAAACTAACTCCTACAGACTGACCCCTACAGGCTGACTCCTATTGACTGACTCCTAGAGACTGACTCCTATAGACTGACTCCTACAGACTGACTCCTACAAACTGACTCCTACAGACTGACTCCTATAAACTGACTCCTAAAGACTGACTCCTACAGACTGACTCTTATAACTAACTCCTATAAACTAACTCTTACAGACTGACTCCTATAGACTGACTCCTACAGACTGACTCCTACAGACTGACTCCTATAAACTAACTCCTACAGACTGACTCATACAGACTGATTCCTATAAACTGACTCCTAGAGACTGACTCCTATAGACTGACTCCTACAGACTGACTCCTACAAACTGACTCCTACAGACTGACTCCTATAAACTGACTCCTATAGACTGACTCCTACTGACTGACTCCTACAGACTGACTCCTATAAACTAACTCCTACAGACTGACTCCTACAGACTGACTCCTACAGACTGAAGCACTTTCCAAACCAACCTTCGTGACTTGAGCTTACTGTGTCTGTCGAATTTTTTAAAGTTCTTACACATTGATTTTTATAACTTTCTTTTTAAATATAAATTTGGGTTTGGTATTTGAATACATGCTCCCTTTTTTGGCAAATGCTGTATACAGAAGGCATTTTTATTGCTAGGGTAGCTCGAGTGACCCACTGCACCGAACCTAACAAGATATGAGATTCGAAACTGTGATCTAACTTTGGGGCTTGCTACACATGCATTGGCACCCTAGATATATTTGACAAAGCGACCGACTCAAAGAAATATACCTAACAATGGTTGAATAACTGGACGTTCACATTAGCTCGTTAGTCTAAATCATGCATTGTGTAAAGTTATTGGCGACGTAATTCACTGCATGTTTCAAGACTCACAACTTACTTCGAAAAAATGGGGTGTGGCTGTATTGAGTACACGAACGTTTGTTTTGCGCGAATACGTCAACGTTGATGCGATCGGAAGCCTTGGTGTTTTTTACGTTCCCAGCACCGCTTCACTCGACCATTTGGGGTTTTATGGGTACCACTGGATTGCTTTTGAAATACTCTTTCCAACCGTATACGGTGTCTGTATTTCTACTTGGTTTTTTGACAACTATAGACCGAGATTGTGTTAAGTTTTCATAATTTCGCGTACAATTTCACCATAACCACGCTACACAAATGTTTTATACACGCGATCGATTGACCTTGACGAAAGCTGTGTATTGAGACTCAAACGAGAGTCGTAGCTTCTCCTAGTCAAAAGTTATACTACGTGGAAATTAAGAGACGCGGCGAAATGAACTCAAAATTCCAACCTCCCCTCCCCTCGAGGGCACACACGATGCTTCACAGTCCTCACTATACCACATGACATATTTTTTATCCTTTGGTAATCGAGTGGTGTAATAAAATTTCGTATGTAGACGATAGATTCATAACTGCAATGCCCAACTGTATCTCCCGATTTTATCATCTGATTTTCTGGATTGTCTCCCACTTTGGTTGCATACTTGAAGACTCATTCACGTCAAAAATGCTGACGATGGGCTTTGCATCATGTTTGGAAAAGTACAACTTGAGCACCGATGTGATCCGACATGGACGAGGTGTTTCACAAAATGCTTTATAGCATGATTTACATTTGTACAATGTGTTTTCCATGAAATTTAGCAAATCGCTTGATGGCATGAGATGTTTTGAGACTCGCAACTTGCTCCGAGTCATGATTTGCGATGTAGGATGCATTGTGTAATGAACTTTGCAAAATGGTTTCCAATGAGCGACATCTCCGTTTAGCGAAAATCGGGATGACCCAATAGGGAACCAAACTTGGTTTGATTTGATGGAAGAAGAGTAGTCTAACCACTACACCACCATGGCTCAGGGCTCAGAGCCTACCATGGCATATAGTCCGACCATTACACGCTCCTGGCTCAGGGCTGACGCCTACCATGGCATATAGTTTATTTACTACACCACCATTGCCCAGCGCTCAGGTCCTACTATGACATATGTATAACTATTACACCACCATTGCTCAGGGCTCAAGGCCTAACATGAAATATAGTGTAACTACTACACCACCTTTGTTCATTGCTCAGGCCTACCATGTAATATGTCTAACTACTATACCACCATGACTCAGGACTCAGGGTCTACCATGGCATATAGTCTAACTACTACACTACCACTGCTCCAGGGTCAGGGCACATCATGTCATATAGTCTAACTACTACAACATCATTGTTCAGGGCTCAGGCCCTACCATGTCATACGGTCTAACTATTACACCACCATTGCTCAGGGCTCAGATCCTACCATGGCATATAGTCGAACCACTACACCATCATGGCTCAGAAATCAGGGATTGCCATTGCATACACTCTACCTACTACACCACCATGGCTCAGAACCAGCATGGAATATAGCTTAACTACTACACCAACATTGAGCAGGGCTCAGGGCATATCATGGCATATAGTCTAACAACTACACTACCATGGCTCAAGAATCAGGGCCTACCATTGCATATAGTCTCACTACTACAACACCATTCTACTACACCCGCATAGCTCAGGGCTCAGCGCCTACCATGGAATATAGTCTAACTACTACACCACCATGGCTCAGGGCTCAGGGCCTACCATGGCATATAGACTAATTAATACACCTACATGGCGAAGGGATAAGGGCCTACCATGGCATAAAATATAACTACTACACCACCATGGATCAGGGCTAAGTGCCTACCATGGCATATAGACAAACTAATACACCACCATGGCTCAAAGCTCAGGGCATACCATTGCATATAGTTTAACTACTATACCACCATTCCACCTCACCACCATGGCACAGAGCTCAATGCCTACCATGGAATATAGTCTAAGTACTGCACCACCCTTTCTCAGGGCTCATGTCCTACCATGAAATATAGTCTAACTACTACAACACCATGGGTCAAGGCTCAGGGCCTATCATGGAATATAGTCTAACTACTACACCGCCATTCTACTACATCACCATTGCTCAGAGCTTAGGGCCTACCATGGTCCCTACACCATCATGACTCAGGGCTCAGGGCTTACCATGGTATATAGTCTAACTACTACACCACCATGGCTAAGGGCTTAATGCTTACCATGGCCCCAGCACCACCTTGGCTTGAGGTTCTGGATCTATCATGGCTGGTACACCATCATGGCTCTGGGCTCAGGGCCTAAAAAGGGATTTAGTCTAACTACTAAACAAACATGGATCAGGGTTCAGGGCCTACCATGGCCTCTATACCGCCATGGCTCAGGGCTAAGGGCCTACCATGGCATTTAGTGTATCTACTACGCCATCATGACTCAGGGCACAAGGAATAAAATGTCATTTAGTCTAACTACTACACCACCACAACTCAGGGTCAGGGTCTACCATGTTCCCTACACCATCATGGCCCAGAGCTCAGGGCCTACCATGTAATATAGTCTACCTACTTCATCACCATGGCTCAGAGCCTACTAAGGCCCATTCACCACCATGGCTCGGGGCTTACCCTGACCATTACCATTGCTGAGGGGTCAAGGATTACCATGACCCGAACACAACCATCGTTCAGTGCTTAGGGCCTACCATGGTATTTAGTCAAAATACTACACAAGCATGGCTCAAGACGCAAGGCCTACCAAGGCCCCTACACCACCATGCTCAGGACTCAGGGACTACTTTGGCATAAAGTCTAAATACTACATTACCATGGCTCAGGGCTCAAGGCTTACTATGACCCTTATACCACCATGTCGCAGGGCTCAGGGCCTACCGAGGCATTTAGTCTAACTACCACACCATCATGGCTTAGGGCTTAAGGCCTACCATGGCCCCTACGCCTACATGATTCATGGCTTAGGGCCTACCATGGCATATGGTATAACTACTACACCACCATGGCTTAGGGCTCAAGGCCTACCATGGCCCCTACGTCTACATGACTCAGGGCTTAGGGCCAACTATGGCATATGGTATAACTACTACACCACCATGGCTCAGGGCTCAGAGCCTACCATGGCCATGACTGCTACACCACCATGGCTCAGGTTTCAGGGCCTACCGTGTCATATAGTCTATACAATACACCACTATGGCTCAGTGCGCAAGAATATCCATGGCCCCATACACCACCATGTCTCAGGGCTCAGTGCCTAACACAGTATATAGTCTAACGGCTACACCAACATGGTTTCTGTGCTCAGGGTCTACCGTGGCACTTAGTCTAACTACCGCACTACCATGGCTCAGGGCTCAAGGCCTAAAATGGCCCCTACACGATCATGGCTCAGGTCTCAGGTCTTACCATGGCCCCTCCACCGCCATAGTAAGGGCCATTATTAAAAAGAAAATCATTCTAAAATAAATGCTACTATTAGTTGTTAGGAATTTTAAGAAAAATAATTTCTGAAGGTTCTGATATATTTTTTATTTTGATATAAAATGTTTGTATTGCCATTCAATTTGAGATGCCTGATTGTGTCAATGTAGGATTTAAAAAAAATATATAAAACATAATGTTATTCAGTATGTACCTACTTCAATTCTTTATCATTATATTGTAAGAGATATTTGTGTTCTAAGTGGAAGGAATGTGATATTTCGTAGAGAAAATGTGGAATCTGTATTTTGATGACGGATTTTATTACAAACTTACACAGTTTTATGCAAACTCCTTCCAGCCTGTTACAATTTCAGAAATCGGAAGACGAAATATATATTATTCACAATAATAAACTATTTTATATCGATGGTAAAAAAGTAATATGATAGAAGACCATTACATGCAATAAACTGTTCATATATAAAAACTATGAAAGAAAAATTTAAAATAAAAATCCTATTATATGTTGGTTTTAATAAAACTTTCTAATCTGGAAAAATGTATTGTGCTAGTTATCATAGTCAAAACAAGGAAATATATTATTTAATGAAAGAAAGTATTATGGCGGATAAATAAAAGTTTATAAATGTTATATATATATATATATATATATATATATATATATATATATATATATATATATATATATATATATATATATATATATATATATATATATATATATATATATATATATATATATATATTTGTGTGTGTATGTATATATATATGCGTATACGTGTATATATATATATATGTGTGTGTATGAATTAAATAGATGAAATTATAATATTATAAATGTATTAACTATCTTAGTTTATTAATTATCTTATTATATATTAATCCATTAATACCGAAATGTAATTTATTTATATATTATTTTGTATTGATTAAAATTATTTATTCATTATTCTTTAAATACTTTATCAAATAGTTGTAAATATTACTTGTTTTCGCACGAAAAAATATTTTAACCACATTCATTTTCGTGCACTTCGACTTTTATGATTTACATAAGTTTTCTCAAATGATATTTTTCAGCGACATTTCCTCCAAGAACCAGCATTTTATAAGTACACATGTTACCTTAAACCTTCATAGCCTGTCCTAATTAAAAAGTTTGCATTCAAATAATATACAACTTTAAACTAATAGTGTTATGTAATGTGATGTAATAGTATAATATGAAATTAAATAATACGATAAGTGGCTAGGTAACTTTCAGTAATTGAACATAATTAGACACCTATTTTCAAAATAGCAGTCATAAAAATATTTTAGGTATATTTGGTTTTACTGTCATACCGTTTGACCAATTTCAACCAAATTGTGTACGCTGACAGTATATACAAGCATGATATAAGCCAAACAACAACTGCTTTGGAAAAACATTTTGAAGGATAGCGTCACATGAGAAAATAAAGTTATTATGTTATATCCCGTAAAATACTCAACCAATTTTCTTCAAATTCGGCAAGTACGCAAAACTATGACGGGCTAAATAAATATAAGTAAATGAACTTTATTACGCACTTATTATCTAAATGGCGACCATATGAATATTTTAGGTATATTTGATATAACTACCATACTACCATCTATTACAAGCATCGAATAAGCCAAAACAAACCTTTGCCCGCCATTTTGTAAAATAGCGCTACATGAATTAATCACGTTTTTGTGTAATTTCTCGGGAAACAATTTGGTAGATCCCTACCAAATTTGGCAGTCAAATAGTACTGCCGCAGTTGCTGTGTACTAATATTATTAAAGGATGTTTAACTTATTTTCGAAATGGCGGTCATCTAAATATTTTAGTATAGTATGCTATACCTTCGAAAACATTTAATCAATTCCAACTAAAATTTTATGTGGGAAGTATATATAGCAAACATCAAATATGTCTACACGGAGCCCCTTTTGTCCTCCATTTTCTAAGATAGTGCCACACGAATAAATTAAATTTTTAGGTCATATCTCAAGAAACATATTCTCCGATTCCTACCAAATATGGCAAACAAATAGTATAGCAATAGGTAATGTTAAGTGATATGTTTTAGGTATTTCATTTCAGACACTTATTTTCAAAATGCCGGCCATGTAGCTATTTTAGTTCTGTATGTTATATCGTCGAAACTATGTAATTAATTCCAAAGAAACTTTGTATGATGGCTTTATTTATGACAACAAACAAATGTGTAGGCACAAAATCTCTTTTGTAAGCCATTTTGTAAAATATTATCGCTTGGCAATGGAATTTATGCGATTTCCTAAAAAAAAAAAAACAACCAATCTCTACTAAATGTGGCAAACAATTATCACTATAGCAGGCTATATAGACAAATAAATTTTGAGTTGGTCAGAGACACATATTTCCAAAATGGCGGCCATATAAACATTTTTTAGCTCCAAATTTTTATCTAAGAAACTTTAAAACGAATTTCAACTTAACTTTGAATGCTGAAAATATCAGTTGTATCCATCAAATTGTCTATGCAAAGCCTGATTTCTCCACCATTTTGTAAGATAGCTCTACGCGAAATAACATACATTTTATGCCGTATCTTGGGAAACAATCAACCGATT
The DNA here is from genome assembly GCA_029891345.1 of Dryococelus australis. Classification (NCBI taxonomy): domain Eukaryota; kingdom Metazoa; phylum Arthropoda; class Insecta; order Phasmatodea; family Phasmatidae; genus Dryococelus; species Dryococelus australis. Next base: position 9,032,910 of record CM056997.1, read on the forward strand.
TCCTTCAAATTTGGCGATGTTGTACGGTGGTAGGCAATATTAATTGATATATTTAAGGTATGTACGTCTCTTGTTTTCCGAATGGCGCATATACAAACATTTTATCTTAGTGTGCTATATCTACGAAACTATGTAACAGATATAAATTTAGCTTTGTATATTTTATCTATGGCAATAATAAAATGTGATAATATATAAACTTTTTGCCCTCCATTTATGAAGATCGTCACGTAATCAATGGAGGTGTTATTCCATATCTCGAGGACCAATCAACCGATATGTATACAGAGATCGTCTTTTGCCGGATTTTTCGCAATGTAGTGTCAGGTGAGTAAACTGAACATTTCGTAATATTTGTGGAATAATTCGACTAATTTCCACAAAATTTAGCACACCTACAAAAGACCAAGTATAGTTACATGATTTAAATGGGGTCAGGCAATGATTTTAAAAATGGCGGTAATATAAATATTTTTGTATGTTTGTCACATCCATTTAACAATTTAGCAATTCAAACCAATCATTTAGACTGACTCTATCTATTAAAAACATATTTTTTAGCAATTTTGTAAGATCTAAGAAAAGAGGTTTTCATGCCATATCTCGAAGACCAATTAACCAATTTACATAAACATTTCCACAAAAGTAGCTTTATGGTAGGCCATGTAAACTTATGTGTTTCAGTATCTCAGACAATTATTCTCAAAATGACGGCCGAGAAAATATTTCAGGTTAGTGAATCATATCATTCAAAACATTAGACTGATTACATCCGAAGTTGATGCTCCGAATCATATCTCCGTGATGCAGTTGATTGCAAGCTAGCTTATTTTTACGCGTTTTTTCTTAATTCTAATCCCAGGTAAGTCATTCGTGTATTTTAATTGTGTTTGTATTGTTTCATATGTTACAGATTTCATTTCCAATTATATCGCTGTCAATGAGATCACAATCCATACCTACCATCTAAGCTTTCAAGAACTTTACTAAAATATATTTGCACTCATGTAGAGGAAAGTAGGCTCATCAGTTATCAGTAACTTCTAGTTCAAATTCAACTACACTTGTGGAAATGCAATTAAGATTAGCCCATAGGAATCTGCCCCAAAGTTGGCACCCAAGGAAATGGCATCTGGGAGGTGGCATGTGGGACTGATCAAAACATCTGGGATATCCATAACATTAATTGCAACACATACAGCAAACGCCTTAATGGAGAGTGTAAACATCCCTAACGTCCACCCATGCAGACAATCTGGCATGTAACCTGTGATACAAATACTGAATGTCTCTCTGGGGTAGTGTATCCCACATTCTTTGTATTTCTTGGCGTAGCTGGGCGATAATCTTTGTCGGGACTGGGCTGGATGTCAGGCGCCTGAAACATCATGTCCCACACATGCTCGATGAGGCTAAGATCTAGAGATCTAGCTGGGCAGGGTATAATGCGTACACCTTTTACGGTGCACTGTGTTACCCTAGCTAAGATTTACGGTAGTCAGGTTGGGAAGTACAGTGCGTTTAGTTTGGCAAGCAAAATTTTTCTCCGCTAGGTAGCAGTGGTGTCGCACGTGTAACGGATTTTTCTTTTTTTTAAGTAAGTAAATGGGAGAGTTCCAGATTTCATAAAACAAAATTAAGTCGTGTAGAATATTTAGAGATTTATTGTGTTGGACCCTACATAAAGGATAAACTTTGTTCGTTCACTAGAATGGAAATGTAACGAAATATATTCACATATTGTAAAATATTCCGTCGTAAATTGTATTCAGCAAAATGAAAGCCTACACAGTTACTCTATTTAAATATCACAAGTGAATGGAAAAACTGAATAGTAAAATAGTGAGAAATATAATATATGGGACTTTTCTGCAATGTTTCCCATTGAATTAAGCTTGCTTATTAACGCCCAATGCGATTCATATTTGTATTTTAACTGTTGGCTCTTATAAACACCACTGGAGAGCTAATTAATAATTACGGAATAAAGTTAATGCCTAATACTTTGACTGTGGCAAATATATATCACAATTCCAGCCAAAAACTCATTTTTTACACAAAAATGTATAGAATTTCTCCGTTTATCGTCAGCTTAAAAGCGACTTCTTAGGAAAAACCAACTGACCTTGCTGTGTGGATTATCCGTAGGAAAAACTCTCCCATAAAAAAACATTGTTTCGTTCCTAACTTGAGTAGAATTACCCATACCCCAGCAACTTGGGGAGCCGCGTTTCCGTGATAGAAGATTTGCTCCTGCAGTGTATCGAGATATGTTCGGAGGATAGGATTGTGAACGTCACGGACATACAACGCAATCATCATGCTTCCTGTTAATCTAAATCAGAGATGATCGGGACGTGCGTAAGTATGGCGAGAGCGAATACACGATGTATTGTTCCGCTCACCCGTAAGTACAATCACGCCAATACGACCTTCACTGACTTTCGGAGACGCTCACAGCAGCCAGCGGTAAACGTGCTGGAGCAACACGAGAACGTAAACCTACCTTCAACAAATGACAGTTTATTGTTCATGCAGACCGAATTTTGAGGGCGGGAGGCCATATTGTCTCTAATTGCCCATCAGTGCAGCGACGTGGCCCTGGTGGAGCTAAGCAGCTGTGAGAACCTTCTTGTCACCCATATTCATAATGAACCTCTGACACGTCACGCCTCAAGTGAGTGGAAATCCTGCGAAATATCCAGCCACCCTCTCGGAGTCCCACTATACGGCCACGCTCAAAGTCACTTAGCTGCTCATATGTTGTTCGTCGTAGTCTACCAGGCATTGCACACACACACACTTTGTGATTCACATGCAATTGAAACGCACGGCCAGCCACACTCATCTTATTGTCTGACGACCTACAATTATAGAATTGGTCTAACGGCTGTAAACCAATGCAGGCGAGTTATGGTCTTCCACTTATTAGCATAGTGTCCTTAACACATGAACTGTTTTCATTGCAAACCCAGTTTCGATTAGACGATGCTAGCTTTTCTTCAATTAATTTCCACCACTGTATATATTAGTTCGGTTCCTGAGATACCCTGATAAGCTTACCAACACAACGCAAGGGTGTAAACAGGCAGTAGATAGGAAATGTATGTTCGGGGTCAAAGTTGTAACACCATGGTGCCATCCACCATCTTGGATGATATTACAGCCTCCATTATGGGTTCTTAACCTTGATCTTGGTTGGCCTTCTTGTTTCCAGTCCCCATTTGGTTTCCATCCACCATTTTGTTTCCGATAACCATTTTGTTTCCAATCGCCATCTTGTTTCTGCTCACCATATGGTTTCCCGATTACTCATATTCGTTCGATCCCGCCATCTTGATTCCCTATTACTCACCTTCGCATCTGTCGCATGCGCTCCACATGCGGTACATCACTCGTCAGCTAGAGTGCACCACTGGTACTAGTAACGTTGTTTATGGATGCTAGTGTGTGCCACTGTCTTCTGCTATCTTGGATGTGGTCCCCCACGATCTTCGTTTAACATTCCCCTGCTAGGGGCACTGGTATCGCTCTCGCTCGGCCGCCATATTGGTTATATAGTTGGCCACCAGGAGCACTGGTATTTATTTATATTTAGAGAGCTATATATATATATATTAGAGGAGGGAGGGATCGAAATTCCGAACCTTGGGTCCGCATGCAGATGCCTTAGACCATTCGGCTATTGGTACATGAGTTGGACAAGGTTATAAAAGAAGTATATCTAATATCATGTGTATGAGAAAAAACAGTCGATTTAAAAGAATGTAAGTTTTGGTCTCATTATTATTCCAGAATAAGGTGTAATAATAATAATAGTTTTAGTCACTTGCCTTAAAATATTTTTTTATTAAAAATGATGAACAGGACTTAAAAAATGAAATAATAATGTTTTATATTTTAGAACTATTTATTTTTTACTTCATTTATTATATTTTTATTCTGTTTTAATGCATATTTTTTCATTAACGGTATTTCATCTTTTGTGACTCATCCATCCTCCACCACCCCCCCCCCCACCCTAAACATTACCCTCCTGGATCTCTATGCCCCCACACCCTCCTACAACCCGACGTCCAACTCACTCATTCCCCACCCCTAACTCCTCTTTACCACCCTCCTTTCCAACCAATAGGTATTTTCGCATTGGTTAGTTTGCCAGAGACAATAAGGTGCCTTCACCTACCATATCCATCGCACAAATATACCAGTGTATAAAAGGCCTCAGCACCCAGTATCCTGCCTGCTACTGCCGTTTTCGTCACATAATCGCCTTAAAATACTCAGTTTAATTATTAAATTGCAATTTTCTTATCGCCAAGCAGCAGATGTTTGCGTGCTGTCCCAGTGGACAGAACATAATTTCAGCTATCATCGAGTTTTCTTCGATGCACGAGGAATTTATACCAACTCCTTCAATTCAGGTATGATGAAGTGGCATGTACATAAGACAATATAAGATATATTTTGTTTATGAACATGTAGCTTCTAAATAAAGGTCTGTTTACCTTACTTTACATTCATTTTATTCTTGCACTTCCCTGTTCTTATACACAATATTCAGTTGGATATAGCTAACTCTGTGCAGGTGCAGGCCTGTGAAAATCCTAACACAGCCCTTGCCATGCAAGCACAGATTTTTTAAAACTTTGACAAGATCAGCTGCCCTGCCTGTCCATGCATGCTCGCAAAGTAAACTCCAGTAACATAAATGGTATACATTTTTTTTCAGACACTTTTTTTTCTTTAGTAATTTATCTTTTTAAGGTATTACTTTATTATCTGGGTTTTGAAAAACAAAATGTTTACTAAGTTTTTTCATCAGTACACTTTACATTACCCTTTTTTCTGAATTGATGGGTTGCATAAAGAACAATAAAATAAGAGTTATAATAGTTTTCATTTTATACACACATTTTAGTCAACAGATTAAATTATGTTTTCACATACATGTTAAGCAATATTAGTTTACATTAGCAATATTAGTTATTTTAATGTTCTTTTTTCTGAATTTATGTTGCGACTTATTTTGCATTGCTTATAAATAGATAAGCAAGAGAGTTTTAACACGCAAAGATTTTTTAATGAAAAATTCCCTACTCTTTTTGTTTTAACACACCGACACACCACGCGCTTAAAAATAGAATTTGGAACTATACATTTACTCACACTATGTTGCTTTTTTCGCTATACCTCACACAACAGACTGCGACAAACCGTGGTCCGCCCGACGAACGGAATCGTGTCAGCTTCTTCGTCCGGTAGGTGTCTATGCATCTCGTCATCGCATTCTTCACTGAAGCGAAGCATTGTTTGCTGCACCCCTCATCGTTTCTCGTAGTCCCTATGCTGGATGTCTTCTTCAATGAAGATTGTTAAGTTCCAACAGTTCATCAGTGGTACATGGTAGGGTTACGTCCGGCCTCATGTTGTACACTGTGCAGGTTTTACCATCGCATTCTTCACTGAAGCGAAGCATTGTTTGCTGCACCCCTCATCGTTTCTCGTAGTCCCTATGCCGGATGTCTTCTTCAATGAAGATTGTTAAGTTCCAACAGTTCATCAGTGGTACATGGTAGGGTTACGTCCGGCCTCATGTTGTACACTGTGCAGGTTTTACCATCGCACCAAATTCTATCCATAAAATAAATTTTTGTCTTGCCTTTTTGCATTAATGATGCTCGGGTTGTACGCAGGCACCAGGGTGTAGTAAAGGCGGACATGATTCACACCATTACATTCCTATATATTTTTCACAGCATCCTCATATTGTTGGTCACCCAGCCAGTACTCTACTCTCAGGAACCCAGGGATGGTGTTGGTATAACACTTCACCATACCTGACTCGAAGGAGGTGATGTAAATAGCCTCGTGCATCGAGGATCGTGGTGGTGGTGATATGGGAGTGGCTGTGGTGGGCATCAACCAACTGATGCTGGTGCTGATAGTGGTCTGCATGGAGCCCTCATATGCTGGAAGCCAATAGTTGCATGTCGTCGAGCTGGAGGTGGTGGTAGGTCGTAGACGTGATGTGATCAGCTCCGTGAGGATAGCAGTCACCTGGCTTGCAGAGCCGTTCATGTTTGTCGTTGTTCAGATCCTTCTGTGACGGAGGAGTTGGTGTCGGTGATAGCTGCTGTTTTGAGACGTCGTGCCTTGCACCAGCTGCGGGAATGAGGAGTGTCTAGAACGGAAGTGATGCAGCCTTCGAAGCTCTCTTTGCAGGGCAGGCAGACGCGAATATCTTCGTCCTGCTGTAGGTAGGCCGGAAGCCTCTTTTACACGATCCGAACTTTGTGGTGCGCGTACGTCAGCAAAGAACTCTTTCGGCAGAAAGGCCAGTTTGTTATCTGTATCTAGGGCCGCAAGTGACAAGGGCCTCCAAAACGCGATGATAGGTGAAATTATATTATGTCCAATGGGACAGCACGCAAACATCTACTGCTCGGCTATGAGAGAATTCCAGACGAGAATTAAACTGAGTACTTTAATGCAAGCAGGTGATGAAGACGGCAGCTACAGGCAGGGTGCTGGGTACTGAGGCTTTTTATGGGAAAATAGGAATGGGTTTGGAAGGAGGTGTGTCTGAATAGGGGTTTGAGGTGGGGAATGAGTGGTTGGGGATTGCGGGTTGTAGGAGGGTGTAAGGGGGCAGAGGTACAGGAGGTTCATGAGAGGGATGCGGTGGGGAGGGGTTTTCGTAGGAGGAGTATGGATGACCGACACAAGAAAAGAAATGTATTTAATGAAAAATACTGTGTAAATAAAAACCAAATAAAATTTAATGTAGTAAAAAATATATAATTTTAAGGTATTAATATGTTATTTTTAAGTACATGCTTTCACAAGCTTTAATAAGAAAAATTATTTTAAGAAAAGTGACTGAAACTATTATTGCTACAATTTTTATTCTGCAATAATCATGACAACAAAATCTTACATTCTTCAAAACCTAATTTTTTTCCCCATACACATGATATTACATATATTTCTTTTAATTCCTTGTCGCAACACATCCGAGTGGTCTAAGGCGTCTGCATGCCAACCAAAGGTTAGGCAGTTCGATCCCGCCCTCCTTCAGACAGTATTTTGAGTATTTTAAGTAAAATAATAACAGCTCTCCTGTTGGCCAACTCTAAAACCAGCCGAGCGAGAGCGAATGTTAAACGTAGGTCGTGGGAACGAAATCCGAGATGGCGGACAATGGTGGCACACTCTAGCAGCCATAAACAACATTACCGGCACCAGTGATGCATTTTAGTAGAAGACGAGAGAACTGCAGTATGTGGAGTGCATGCGACAGATGCGAAGGTGAGTAATTGGGAAACAAGATAGCAGTAGCGAACGAAGTGAGTAATTGGTAAAAAAATATGGCGGGTGAAGACAAAATGGCAGCCATAAACAATATGGCGACTGGAAACAATATGGCGGGAGAAAAAATGGTTGCTGGAAACAAGATAGCGGCCAGAAACAAGATGATCTGCAAAGGTTCAGGTCAAGGACACAAGATGGCGGAATACAAGATAGCGGCTTTGACGTAATCCAAGATAGCGGACAGCGCTACATCCCTCAGCCCTTCTCCCCAAACATACATTTCCTACTTACTACAAGCATTTTCAAATACTATAATTTTTGCTTAGATTTCATAAACTGGTAACATTATTAAACAGCTAGAAAAAAGTAATGCTTTCTATGTTTACTGCTATGTACATCTAAATAGCGTAGTCTCTTTTTTAACCATCAGCTCACTGCATTGGTACGAAATGTTACATAAGGTATAACGTAGATTCAGGAAAAGTCACTAGCTAAGTCCAACCACAAGTCTGGCATGCTGACATCCCTGCGCAGCTTGGAGCAGGTTCATCGATTATTACAATCTTGTGGTGCATTAAATTGTAGATAATTAGTATGTGATGCTTACTCAAGAAAAATAGGAAGAACACTTAGACTCGTATGAACCACATTTCGTTAACATGCGATGAAGCCCATGCTTGAAGCTGCACATTATTAAAGTGCTTTTGAACGAAATCGTGTATAGAAAAGTATTCAATTATAGTCGTGAAACCAATACAAACATGGTTGTTATGATTTTTTATGTAAGGCATTTAATTTCAGTATTTTGTAACTAACACTATACAACCATTATTTTCGTGAGGGTAAACAAAATATAAAACATAAAACACACATAATTTTGCGTAAATTGCATTATTATCGGTAATAAAATATTCTGGGTATTACACAATACACTTAACTAGGGAACAAGCTGATTTTCATGCCACAGAGCTCACAGCACGTGCAAACAACAAAAAATCAACGTGTAAAAAAAAAAAACAATGCATACAACATCCATAGTGGAGCATTTCCGCACACAAGAAAGGGATTTGCGTGTAACGCGCGGATGGCGCACACAGAGAAGGGAGAGCAGGCACAGAGAAACGAGAGGACAGTGATAGCAAGAGGGAGAACGTGAGAGAAAGAGAGATAGAGAGAGTTAAGAGAGACGGACCGGGGGCCCTCTGCTTGCTCTCGTCCAAGACGCGGTCGTCAGAGGGTGACGTCATGCCGCAGCAGAAGTCAGCATCTGAAACACAGCAAAGGGCCGGCATGCCATGCCTACTGAGCATCGAGAAATGGTCAAAGCAAAGCATACAATGCCACTTCACCCCCGCTTCCCCCCAACATCATGAGTACGAAGGAAACTGCCAAGTTCACTGTGTTTCTAGAACACAACAGTTGCTGACAACCACAATGGCCCGGAGTAATCTACGTGACAGATACGTAAGACTAACATATGCTTCCTGTTACTTTCGTATGTAACACACATTCATTTTTTTTAAACACTTAATCATACGGTTTCCGGCGGTTTCTTCTCTGGCCTACATCATTCAGTGGCAAGTTAACTTCTTCATAATATCACGCCGTTGTTGACGTCGTCATACTATATTAATATGAAGTAAACAGGATATGGCATTGTCGTGAGAATTTCAATAAGCTAAGTAGATAGGCTTTCACATCTGTGTTCTACGGATGATATTTTAACGAGTAGTAGGTTAGCTTATGTAATAACATAATCTAAATGTATAACTTACTGCTTTAAATATACTTTATAATGGGCTTTTTCTCTGGCAGATAAATAAAGTATTTACTCTTTCTAGGTTAAATGTGAAATGTGAACCTGTTATTATAAATATTTGAAAACTTAATTCAACGTGGTAATGTAAATAGCAGTGAAAAAAATTGTTTGTGATCGATGAGTTAAGTATTTTCTGATGAATAAAAATTTTATCTCGTGACATTCATATGTTTGTAAAGAGTATCATTATCTCCAGTTTAACAATGATTGATCGACGTATAAAGTCAAGCAAATCAGTTAGGCCTATTGTACTTACACAGACAAATGACGGTTGACTAACAAATTTGGAAATAGGTAATTGTTTGTTCTGGATTACAAAATTTGGACAGGTAGTATTTGTTTGTACGTAAAAAGGCATCCATTTTTATATAATTTACTTGATGTGTCTGATGCAGTTTCTGTTGTCTTGAATGTACGGAATACTTAGCAGAATTACCTAAACAAACGAATTTAAACAGCGCCTTAGATACAATTGTTGTTAACTATATAGCGTAATTGAAACGCTTTCTGATTAGACTGTAGTGGCCGTTTAATGAATTCATGCAATCGCAGTAACGAGATTTTAAAATAAAGGGTGCAATACTTTCTCTACTTTTTTTGCGTTTGAAAAATTCTACATTAACTATCACAACTTTAAAAAAAAATCACCATTTTTTATCGATTACAATTTTTATCTCCTACCACACGCTTTATAACTTAATCATTGGTTTATATTTCCAACACAATAGAATAACTTAAAATTATGTTGTGTTTGTGTCTGCTGATTATAGCTTGGCGCAGTTGAATTCGCTGTAAATCGATAGGTGTCGCTGGTTCACTTGCGATGCTACACGCAGAGTTATACACTTCTCAGCGTGTAGGTTTTCATTTATAACGTTAAATTTTAACATAATCAGTTCTCACTTTGCACTGATTCAGATCTACAGCGTATTAAATCTTTCTCTCGAAAATCATTGTTGTTTGAACTGAATGAACAGTAAATATGTCAACATTTCGCAATTATTTGCAAGCATAATAGTATTTGAACCACCAAAAATTTAGCATACATTTTGTAGAAGCTAGGGTACTGCGTGTGTGGTATATAATGGCTTGAAGATTGTTTGTATTTACGGCTGAAGTCCGTGCACTGGAGTTGATAACAGCTGAATATGTTTCCTGTCGTCACGGGTAGCTTCCTCTGCGCGATGTCCAACACACCAAAGATAGAGGTTGCAGCACTGGGGGGAAAAAGAGACTAATCATTCTGCCATTTTATTTGTGGTGGACAAAAAAGTTTTCATTTATCACCAGTAAACTTTTGTGGACACTAAAAATTTATTTCGTGTTGGCTACAAAAAAATTGTCGCCACAATAAAGTTTGGCAGGTCGTGAGTACCAAAGAAAACATTTAGTGCCCGCTCCAGATTTTTCCTCATTGTGTGAGGAGGAAGGGGAGACGAATGTGTCGTTATATGGTAACGTTTACAGCTAATATTGTCATTGCCTATGTCATACAGCTGAACAATATATAGGTGGACTGCAGCGGAGGTTGGGCAACAGCGTATATAACCCTCCGACGAGAATGATGAAGGAATCAGGTTGTCCACTGATTAGAATCTAGATCTGCGCGGAATTTTTGTATTTTGACTAGACATTCCAAGGCACATTTACTTCCAGAAACGCGGAGTGGTATGCAGTTGTGCCATTCGTGTCCTTACGTTTAAGAACGCAGTATTTGTTGGCATTTTTTTTTTAAATTGGTTTTGGGAGACTTCTGAAGAGTGTGGTGCATTCCGCCGGCTTTATTTGTGGGGATCTATCAAAGGACGTGTGTTCAGCAGACGTATTGCTACACTAGTGCAGCTCCGAAAACACATTCCCAGCAGATGGGGGTTGTGTCGCGATTTGAGTTGTGCATATGTTTAAAGAAGTTTCTAACAGCAAGACATTACCACTACAATAACTATTTTAACCATTTTACGAGAAAACTCTTTTTAGTGTAACATAAATCGTTCAAGACGATGAGTGATAATCAACTGAGACATACTTTAACACTAATGTCAGCATGATGTGCAGCTATTCAGATGTTTAGCTACCCACGGCACTTCTTGCTGAATCGATGAAGATATGATGTAGACGCATGAAAAACTCCAGTTCTGCCAGATGACGCCACAGTCGGCTGATGAGCTTAATTTTTCAGCTACGCAAATAGCTCTTTTAATAACCAAGTAGCACCAACAAATACGTTCTACAATCGTTCTACATGCCACTGGAATTCCACGACGTGACACAAAATGTACGTCGTGGAATTCCAGTGGCTGCAATGACGGCATGCCTCTACACAGTATTTGCGAATGCTAGCTGAACTAGTTTGGTCACAGTTTACGCAAACATTGTGACATAGTACTAGAACTGGATTCTGATTCTCCACTTACAGTTACAAACATGCAGTTTGCTTCACTGTGCAGTGATGGACGAGCAGGCCGTACTCTGATTGGTGGAAAATACGTAACATTTTTGGCTGACATTTTATTTCTGATGACTCGATCTGTCTTGCAGATCCCTTGAATAAAGATTCTAGTTCAATTTATCCACGATATTTGCTGAATACTCGCTTGTACTAACCAGAGGCAAGAGAGGGACAGTGTTTATCCACACGCATTTGTGTATCAGATTGAGCTTCGTTATTTGGTAAATAACGAGAGCTTTGAGCACCTGTGCTAAACGGGCGTACCTCTCTTCGTCATCCAAGGAGATCGACGCGAGGATAGCTTGGTAGCTGAGAGCTCAGTATTAAAATATTTTAAAAATATTTTCCAACTGAGGGCAAGTAAAAATACGTTTTAAAAGGTGTATGCAATTATGAATATAACAAGCTTATTTTGTTCAGGAAGTTGGGGCTGATATTTCTGTTATTTTGGAATATGTGTTCTGTTTAGATGTTCATCCAATCTGTGTATCCAATCACCATCTAAAGAAAATAGAAAAAATCAGCAAAGAATCGTTTTAAAAGCTCCAGATTTCCAACATTGAGATGGTGGTTTTATAATGAGGAAAAATACTCCCCTCTTGTAGAGATTTCATGCCACGGAATATTTTCTAATCGAATTCATCGGCAGTCAAAGGAAATGACTTAATCATTTCACCAAGGCCATTCTGTAGTCTTGACAAAATCTAACGCACTATACAGTTACTCTGACTAGCTTGCGCACAGGCCACTGTCTTCCAGAATGCACCCATCAGCCCTGTCGTAAAATATGTTTAATACATGTCTCCTCTCAGTCGCGACAATTTGTAGATCAGGATTTCCTATAACTCATGCAATGAGATTTCTAGCTTACATGCCAGAATAGCCTGTGTATGGCCACTGAAAAAAATGCATTCATCTAATCAGCATATATGAAACTTTTGAAATTGGTCCACCAGTCGTCTCAATTTTAGTATCGCTTTGTTCCAATACTTTCGTAGTTTTCCACTGATATCTGGATGAATACGGACCCCAACTCCATACATTTTCTTTGAAATGTCCGTAGTTCACGTATATTATATGGTGCCATGACCGGGTAAGTATATAATTACGGAAGGGCTTCAATATGGCCGGTGATTTGTAAAATTAATCTGCCAGTTTCAGATCCTTAGGAAGTGATCTGTGATTACTTATTTTAATAGGCTGTACTGGGAGCTTTGCTTCTAGAGGAATACGACCAGGAAATAATGTGATCGTTCTTAGCTGAAATGTGGGCTAATTAATGTTTAGGTGAACAGTGCTTATGAAATGAGTAGCCATTTTTTATGATAAGCTAGATATGGTAACCAAAGCATGTTTTCTTTACAAGAGTATTTTTACAGCAGTACTTATTCACAAAACTTACTTCTGGTACATAATTAAGCAAAGTTAAAACTGAAAAAACATATATCATACCTGTTTGGAATATTTACCACAAATAAGTAAAACAACACTCGTGATAAATTCAAATAACTAGTATAATGAGTCCTTGCCCACGTTTTAGCGCTGTCCTGTATCCAGCCACCTTTGTGGTAAATAAAAAATTTAGGAGTGTGTGGGGAGGACCATAAAAAATTCTCCATTTTGAAGACGTACGCCATCTATTTACTTGTTCATCCTGAAGGCGATTAAAATACAAAAGATTTTATTTGCAGTCTAGTGTCTCCCATTTGATGATTCTCCTAATAAATGCATGACATTTTCGTAAGGTGTAGTCTTATATACATTTTATACAACCACATTCTAGCTATGTGGCACCTCGTAATGTCTATGTATACCTGCACTGTACGCAGGCAGGTATACCTTTGTAATCCTGAAAGTTGCCGGAGATTGGCTACACTACACATATGCGGAACCAATTAAAAAGTTATACTCTTAGTGCCTAAACTATATGAAAGAAGAATGGCTGTGATTTGTAACGTTAAAACAGTTTGTTAGAACGTACTTATTTTAGGGTTTAAAGAAATTAATCTTTAAGTATTTATTTTAAATTAACTTTTAAGAGCTTTTTCATTTTTAATCCATCAGAAAGGACATATTGCAAAATATACTTATCTAGCGAGATTATATAATTACAATAATTACTCAATTACATAATAATATAATTTTAGCATTATGACATAGAATATATTAACAAATGAAATTAGTATAACCTTTGCAAATATTTTATATGTTATGTTATGTATATCCATTTTTAGCCAAGTAACTCTCATTTCTAGGGAAATAATAAACATAAATTAAATTAGTTGAATATTTTTCACATTGATAGCAATATTTTTTACACATAACCATAGTAATTGTTATGATTGCCCTACTTGACAGCAGTTGTCTTACAAAATCTGCTTCCTGAAGCCTCTACAATGGATACACATAAATGTTGATTTATAAATTACTTTTATTTATAGAGTTTTAAATTTATATAAGTAAATTATAGTAAGATATGTTACAATATTACAAAAGTAGTAGGAAAATAATAAATTGAGCGCAACGGATTCCAGATTCGGAGCTGGAGCCGGCCGGCCGCGTTGTTACATCACCCGTCTACCATCTTTGACCCATATGACATTAACCTTGACCTTTGACCCTTGAACTTAAACTTGACCCTGCTGACCTCTGACTCCAAAAACCCAAAAAAATTCTTTAAAAATTTTCAAAAAATTATAATTTAAAAAGATGTAATTAAAATTTCGTTTAAACATTTATGAAAAAAGTATTAAAAATTATTGAAAATTATAAAAAAATATTTAAAAATCATAAAAAAATAATTTAAAAATTATATTCACCTCGGCAGCCATTTTTTCTAACTATATTCATTTTCCCTTAAAATTTTCAAAGCATGAGTGTAAATGGCGCAGATTCCCTAAGCGCTCCAGGAGCTGCAATTTGTCAGCTCTAATGGCGAATAATTCTTCGAATTTTCTCAACAGTAAACGTCGCAAACAGCTGGAACTATAGAGAGATTTTTTTTCTGATCCTAAAGAGCAATTCAGTGTTTTCTAATTACGGAACGCTACTTCGCGCACTACCATCATGTTTCCGTAAAAGTTCCGATAATACGTGGATATTTTAAACACCGCAGTCAAACAGTGAATGGGAACACCCCACGTCATCATAGAGCCTAGGCCCGCAGTCTAGCAGTTCGATGGTAGAACCATAAACTTCTCAGCGGTGACGTACAATAATTACGCCGTCTGCGTTTCTTGGCATCAGCTTGTTCATAGCGTGCGTGCTTGTGAGGACTGAAAGAAGAGCGTGCAACATAAATTAACAAATTTAAGATTTCGGCAAAAAAAATTTAAAAATGGGGTGTGGCTGTGTTGGGGACACGGCCGTTTGTTTTGCGTGAATACGTCTACTTTGACGCGCTCGGACGCCTTGATGTTTATTTTACGTTCCCGGCACCGCTTCACTCGATCATATTGGGTTTTGTGGGTATCACTGGATTGCTTTTCAGATGCTCTTTCTAACCGCATACAATTTCTGTATTTCGACTTGGCTTTTTGACGAGTATAAGCCGACATTGTGTTAAGCTTTCTTAAGTCTTTACATTAAACTCGTACAATTTCACCATAATCACGCCACACAAATATGTTTATACGCGCAATCGATTTATCTTGACGAGAGTTGTCGATTGAAACTCAAACGAGCGTCGTAGCTTCTCCTAGTCAAAAGTTATACTACGCGGAAGTTATGAGACGCGGCGAAACGAACTCAAAATTGCGCTCCCCCCCCCCCCCCCCCCAACGCATGATGCTTCGCAGTCCTCACTCAACGAAACATATTCTTTGATCCTTTGACAATCGAGTAGTTTAATTGAATTTTTAATGTAGACGATAGATTCGGAGCTACAGTGCCAAACTGTATAACCCCCAATTTTTTTTATATGATCGTTTTTTTTTTTTGGATTGCCTCCCACTATGGTGGTAAATTTAATGACATATTCATGTCAAAACAATATTGCGTTTTCATTAAAATAACAATTTTTAAAATATTGTGGCGATTTATTTCACACATCAGAGCAATTTGAATTGTTGCATGTTTGGAGTGCGAGTATAGATCTACGGGCCCACCTCACGATGTTGCAAGACTCGGTGCATGAGAGACGTCATGTTTGCTGACAGTCGTGTTTTTGTAGAAACGTGTCAGTTTAGCGTTGTATTTCTTCAACTGTTTTTATAACAAAGTGAACTAGTGTAGTTATTTGTGGTTCATATTCCCCGTGCAGTGCTGTTCTCGCAGCGTTAGATATTAAAACCTCATCGTCTTCCCGTAACAGTACTGAAATTTTCGGGCTAAGTGTTAAATTTCCTTTTCTCTGCAAATTTGTATTATGATTAAAGTTCCTGTATCAAACGCACACACAGAACGTACGCACACTCACATGAAAACGCTTCCTTTGTTGTTAAAGTAGACTACTAGTTATTAGAATAGTAAGGGATATAATAAATATTTCATCGCACATTCAATATAAGAAATTATTAAAATACACTCTTTTGCGAAAAAATATGATCAACATGAACGAATACCGTGTTTAAAACTAGGATTACTACATAATATAGTCGTAGCCCGACTTGTGTTTCATTTGCATTTACCGAGGATTGCTTGCGCTGATGTGCAACTAGGAGGTATACATGATCTTCCAACATTCATAGCTGCAAGACACCGAATAATAGCAGTGTAAGCAGTGTGAGTCACAGAGCCAAGATCAGTGAACACGCGGCATGCCCCGGCGGCGCATTCGACAAGCCTTCTCCCAGATGGATGAGTTTGAGAGAGGCCACATCGTCGGCCTCAAAGAAGCACTCTGGAAGCTTCAGCGCATTGCTCACAACTTGAACATTTCTACCTACACTGTGAGTCGGTTCTGGACGCAGTGAGAACAGGGGAGCACAGACACCCGTCGAGAAGGCTCGGGTCGACCTTGGCGGACCACCAGCAGGAATGATCGATTCATCGTGCGACAAGCTGTAAGAACTCCATGGGAGTTGCTGCGTACCATCCAGGCACATTTCACAGCAGCTGGGTACACGCTTGTGTTCACCAGTGCCATATCCAGGCGGCCAGCAGAGAGAGATCTCTTGTCTCGGAGTTCCTCACGATATCCGCTATGATGACCTGAGCATCCCCGAGCACGAGTGGTCTGCTGGGAACGGGCAGCATGACAGCTTGCGGATTGCCGACGGGTTGTGTTGAGCGACGAATCACGGTTCTGTCTGGATAAGTACTGTCGAATTCGAGTGCAGAGACTTTCTGTACAGCGCCGTGATCCACATTACATTGTAGAGAGGCACATCGCCTCAACGAGAGGTGCCATGGTGTTTGGAGCAGTTTTCTACAATCCCCACACCCCCCTGGTGGCGATTGAAGGAACCCTGACGACACGGCGATAAGTCCAGGAAATTCTGCGGCCATGCACGTTCCCCTTCATGGTACAGCTAGGCGACCCCATTTTCCCAGCAGGATGATGCCAGGCCTCACACAACACGGGTATCTCTGACCTGCCTTCGTGAGCAAGGTCCCCAGACCGCTTGCATATCAGAGAACGTTTCGGGCCAGACGGATGGCAACTTCTGCCAGTGACAACTACGGCGGATCTGGTGTGTCAGAAGCGCCGGCTGTGACAGGATCTTCCTCAGGAGAACATCCGACGTCTGTATGCCTCCATGCCCGACCGTATCGCTACCTATCTCCGTGCTATTAGTTATCCACCATACTAAGACCATCCTGCGAGTGTCTGTCCCTTGCAATACGTGGTTAGTCAGGTATAATTTTTTTTCTGCATACATACTACTATGTGATGTGCCTATGCCCATTTACATGTTCACTGCGATAACACTCTGGATGATATTTTTTTTTGCGCAAATGTGTATAACATTAATAATACTTAGAATTTGTACGACGAGATGCTAGGGTAATAAGTGCAAACGTTGTGCACACTTAATTTTTGTTTAATAGGGCTCCCAAGAAGTCGTAATACAATGTGAGATTAGTAACTTTCATGACTAATCTGCATTTGTTTTTGTTCCGTGGTTCATTTAAGCACAATTTAAACGCACAATATCCTTATACTGAATAATTTTTCAGAGTTTGAATCACATAAAACACTTCATTAATTTTAATTCAGCCGTTACACTCACTCTTATAGTAACCAGGCCATGGGTCAAATCAAACATTTATGAATTACATTTTGCAAGAATTTTGCACGAGGCAAATTATAGTTGTACACAAAGAGAAACTGAAAATTATTTGGTATCTAAGTAAAACACTTCTCGCATATTATTTTCAGACTTAATTTTTATGAACTTGAAATTGTGAAAATATAAGTTTTGGCAAATTCACACTATTGGTGTAGTAATTTCTTATTTGAAAGAAAATTCCATGTAGGTATTACAAAAAAAAGTTTTCTGTAACTGTCGAACGATGTGGTGCAGTGGTACCCATTCCGGAGAACCTGGCTCCTAACCCCGGTCCGGCCATCCCGACTGCTATTTTCCACTGTATTTCCCAAATCACTCGAGGTGAATGCCGGAATAGCAGGCGAAGTTTACCCAGGCTATTATTACCCCCTGAACGCCTGAGTGGCAGCGGGTGTCAAAGCAGCTTGGCGGTACGCTGACAACCACGAAAACAGTATAACACTGTTTACAATCCTCGGCTGACCACAATTCATTAGGTTGACACTAATCCCCGAGAGCATTACCCTCCTCACTTTCTCGCCAGACAGAGTGTCACCTTGGTAATATAACAATTTAAGGAACAAGTGTAACCCCTCGCAAATAAAATTACTGTTCAAGCGTAGCCAATTAATACGCACCGAATCAGAGTCCTCAGCGCCAGCAGAGGAGTTAAAACCAAAACAGTGATTCAAGGCACACCGGCTGTTTTTTGTAGGTAGTGACTGCGAAGCGGTCACGCATCAACGAAGTTAGGAGATTCCCCAGAAATGATTTTCAAGCGTAGTAATCTCGTGTTCTGGGTAATTAGTAGAGTGAAATTGTACCACTTTCAGAGAATTTTTTTATATTTTTCCTAAAAGCCCCTTTTCTTTCCATACAGCCGTATCTAATGACCTCGCTGTCGACGAGACGTTACGCCCAATTACCTACCTACCACTTTCCCTACAGCACCCCACTGTGCTGAATCTCACCAATAGTATAATGATGTACTTGGTAAGTTATTTTCCTGTCTCGATCGCGAGGGTGTCCGTCCTTTCCTACCTGGGGATAAAATCCGCCGGTTACACCGGGATGGTTCCTCACTGCAGGTCACAGCCGCTTTCTCACACGTTCCTGCTCCTCTCATGACCTCGGTGTCGACGAAAAATTAGGCCCTACCTGCCCACTTACATTTAGAGTCACTGAGCGGGACTGAACTTTGTGTGGTAATGTCGACATCTGACACAATAAACAAGCAACATTTTTTCTAAGCTTCAGTACAACTCAAGCGGAAGGACACATTAGTAAACATAATAACACTGGTTCTGGTTGTATAGGGTTGTCAAAAATGTGGCCTGCGTAGAAGTGACAGCGATCAGTCTTTATCAAAGGGAAGTTGTCGGTCCCTTTTAATTTCGCTTGTATATGCGCAACTTATCTGGGCTCAGTCCTCGCTGCGCGCGAGGTCCCTCACTGAGCGTGGAAACTCGGAACACACACACACACTCTCTGCGATGACATCTGTGGGTGGTCCTC
Source organism: Dryococelus australis (assembly GCA_029891345.1). NCBI lineage: Eukaryota > Metazoa > Arthropoda > Insecta > Phasmatodea > Phasmatidae > Dryococelus > Dryococelus australis. The sequence goes on from CM056997.1 coordinate 9,052,219, forward strand.
AGTTCACGCCAGATAGGTCGCCCTCATGGAGGCAGTGGTCGCTGGCCATTCCCGCGCCCAGACAATCGAGAAAAGAACGCACAAATAAAATGGTGACAGCAAAAGGACAATTCCCAGTAAGCCTTATGTTTAAAATGGATAAGAAGAGTTCAAAATTATGTAAGTCTTCACTGGGTAAAGTTCATTATGAGCAATAAGGCACCGCCCTTTCCACTGCCTTAAAGACAGTGGCCTTATCAAGGTATAATATAACTGCATATAAATTACCTGCACAATCACATTAGTGCCTCATTTAGATATTAATTGGTTAGCAAGACCAATTTTTGTAGGTAAGCAGTACGTCCATGCTACATAAAGATGTCGAGGCACTGTCAGGAACACAATTAAAATATCATTTCACGTTATAACAACATTCTGGTCGCCAACGAGGGAGTACGGAATTAATATAAAACTAATACAATAAACATTACCGTAACAGACAGATGGACATGCCAGTCTCCAAAATCGACACCTAATGATGAAAATTAACGCATATGTAGTAACAACAGAGAGAAATAGCATTAATTTTTTCATATTTTTAATATTGGTGTTCTAATTGTGACAATGAGACTTCATTAAATGTACAATTATCGTTTTTAATTTATGAAAACAAATACATTAACAACAGATCTCCTGTCGGCTGTATTTTAACTATTCTCTTAAAATAGCTTACTCTTCAATTAGCTGCGTGGGGAGAATTATATACATGAACAATAGGTCCACAATTGATCAAATCCGTCTAATATACTAAATTATGTCGGATTATTTTCTAATAAGAACTTAAAATAACAGATTCGTATTTATATTTCGAATTTATTCATTTTAATTACTGATACTTTAGGTATCTTTCTAAAAAAAACAATGAAGACTTTTTTTAATACAAAGTTTATATAAACTTCAAAAAAATTTCCTGCCTTGCCATTATAAGCTAATTTTTGATTTATTATTATTAAAATTATTGTTTTAAATGCTAAATAATATTATAAAAATTAATACATTTCAGCAGAGAGATCGTAGATCCTTTGTTTTAAAAATGACGTTGATCAGAAAACGATATCACGCAGGTATGTCACCTAAGCATTTGGCACTAAGTGCGCGACATTTGTGTATAACCTCTCCTCTTACCCTCACAACTAGGAATCAATCACGTATTCCAAGAATGTTGAAGTACATATATCAGCATAGACGATTATATTTCATTGGCAATAGATTATAAAACACAGCAGTATTTTACTGTGGGGTTTTATCTGGTTGGAATAAACCACTTTAAGTAATCAAGCATTCGCTAGGTGTTTATTGAATCTACAATTGATTATTAAATGTTATAAAATAGTAACAATAGATCCTCTATTCGCTCATTTCAGAGACAGAGTTCATATGGCGTGCGCAATAATGTCTAGGATTGGCTACGTGGGGATCTTCTTGCCTGATATTTTTATCTCAGTGATGACTGGATGTGATAACAGTTGCCACCGTATTTGTATACATGGGGTGTAAACGTCATCCTAATATGTGACAGGATATTATCCGTACATCACCCCATAGTTTAGAGTACGTATCTGTATCTGCTTACAGCATGTTCGGTTAATACAGTCGTAGGAGCCAGAGTAAAAATAACATTTTATAGATAGCTATATTACTAGCGGGTAGCCAATTACCAGTTGTTATAACATTTGTCACTGGTTTGTGTGTGTGTGTGTGTGTGTGTGTATATATATATATATATATATATATATATATATATATATGAATCTGGCCATCTATGGACGGCAATGAACTCAAGACTTCTGGCTCGTCTTCTTCTTTCTTCCTTCCCAGAACTCCCTCATTTTTTCTCCAACTGCTCGTCTCTGTTCTTCAGTCCACACCCTCTTGACTCTTGGTTTCGGTCGGTCCTCCGGAAATCTTGCGTTGTTGATCAGTCGCCTTATATTCTCTCTGTTATTGAACAATTCTTCCTACATCCCAACTTGTTCTGCACCTTTCCTGGTCTCTGCCATCCATCCTGTTGTGCATTTCAATTTTGCGATGTAGTTGAATATTTTCTTGGTGAGTCTATTCTCATTCATCTTTTTAGGTGTCCATAAAATTTCAGTCTTCTTTTTCTCATTGTGTCTGTAATTTTTTCGATATTTCTCTAAAGGTCTTCATTTTTGCTCTTGATCCACGTGTTGTCTGTGTTTTTTTAGTGGTCCCAAAATATTTCTCAGGAATTTCCTCTCTCTTACTTCAAATTTTATATATATATATTCTGAATCTCTATAATTTTGGAACCAAGAAGCATGGAAACTTTATTTTGGACATACTCACATACCCCATTTCAGTGGGTCTCGTAGAAAACCAGTATAATTTGTATAGAAAACAACACATCACAAGACATCGGTCTCCAGGTGTCGCTCAGCTTGAAGACAGGAACAAATTGCAGTTCCCAAAACGTCACATTTGTTTACTCGTAGAATAATTCGTACTGCCTTCACGTGTTTCGTTCAGTCTTTGTGCAATCTGTATATTTTTTCGGCAAAGTTCTTCGTTTGCCGTCTTTGTTGTATTGTCCATTTATTATTCTTGTTGTTCAAGTTTGTGTCGTCATTTCCACTTGTTGCATTTTCTTGTTGCTTTCGACTTAATTCCTTGTTCGGGATTCTCCGCAATAGCTTCTTTTGTATATATACGACCGAAAGCTCACTTGCTTTCTATTCTGTGACACTGTGTTGTTTTCTCTACACTTCTGGTTTTCTACGAAACAGTATATAATGGGCATGCTGCATCTTTATTGCTTAGTAATAGAAGGTTAAAGGCCAGGTCTATAATACACTGTGGATGCGCGCAGCATGGCTTCAAAACTGCGCGCCAGTTTACAACCTTGTACATAGAGGCGATGATGCATTGACACTCGAGTTGGTGTCGCCGTTAAAGTGCCTTCTTGCTTCAATATCTGAAACAGGAAAGTTACGTCCAAGTAGGTAGAGCGCGCCACAGTGACGGAACTCTTACATCCAACGTTTCGTAGTGAGTGCAGCAAGCCCACGAGGCAGTGTTTTACTCAGTGACACTCATTTCTTTATACTTGAGTGACGGCTGTGATATACTGAAAGGTATCATCACCTATGGCGCACTCAGCGTGTGTAAGAATAGACTTCCGCTAACCCAGGTCTCGTGTGCACATGGTCATCGCTTCCCCTAGATGTGAGAAGACGTTATCGACTATTCCTTCAAGTCGATTGTTTAGAGGTAAAAACCAGTCACATGACTGATTACGCTCAAAAATAGCTTAAGAATTTCAATAATTATGAGTAAATAGCATATGCAAAACTAGTTTGCACGTCAACTAGAAGATTAGATTTTGCAGGTCAGTTTCAATATAGCTCCATTGAAGGGGATTATTTACGATAAGACAACTTATACTAAACTACGTGTTTTGTTGTCTCTCGTCCTCCCTGGTTCAACACGTTAACGTACAGAGTTACGTTCTGCACGGGAAAAATAGTGAAAATTTGTCAATTGAAAAATACTTGGGACTTGTTTAAAATACCTAAAACTTACTTCAAACTTCAAACCTGGTTACTGCACGCTGTGGTTGGTGATGGTCCGGCAGCGGTTGAAGCACATTTTCTGCGGTTTATAAAATGGAGACACGCACGTCGTCCATGCAACTGGTGTGGGCCGCGACTCGCCTGCTACTATGGAGGCTAGTTCCGGCAGCCACATACGTGCGACTTGGAGTGCTGCTGTTCCTTCCCGACTGGCTGACGGCTGTGACGTCACGTTGCACCCTGGTCACCACGCAGTTTGAAGGTGTTCTGAGTGAGGTCTTTTCCGCTGATGTGTGACACAATGGACTCCTTATTTGGACAAAAATACAGTGATAGGCAGGGGGAATTGAAGACCCATCTACAGTCTTAATGATATTTGCAACACCCCACTACCAAGAAATTTTGTCATTACAATATTAGGTAACAAACTCCCCGATTGGAGGACTCAATAAAAAAAAATGTATAAGTGTGCTACTTCTGGGGAGTGAATTTTTTCACCCCTCTAGCATTAAATTCTGATTTTCCTGTATGAATACCCACTGTAAATGTTCGGTCGGGGTCAGATGATCGGCCTCGAGGGAGCATTCGCATTAAGTTATGTGTTGGTAACAAATATTGCTTAAATCAAACTTTAAAATGGTAGGCTCTTAAAGCATGAAAAGGCCATGACGTCACTTTGGCATGAGAATAGTTAGCTAAAATGTCTTAATTAACCATATTTGTAAGTACTGTTTTCCAAAGGAATCTGACAGCGACTTAAGGTTAATATGTTTTTGTAACAGTCACTTTGAGTAGAAACCTTAAGGTTTTTCAAAGATAAATTTAGCTCGAAGGTTAAGGCTTGCTAGTTGCGACCAGTTACCTTGTGTCATTGTGGACTCTAGGAAAATTTTAAAAAATGCATTTTTGTGTAGGAAAGTTTGGTGGCAGGCATGTCAACTCAGCCTGGGGTTACATTTTTAAATAAGAGCCTTCTGCTCTTGTCCTGTACATGCTACCTAAAGGCACAACTTGACAAATGACAAAACATAATTTTAAAGGAAATTTGTGAATGGCCTCTGTATGGCCTGTAAGTAAGGTCTGAATTACTAACAACAGACATTGGGAAGTTGTAGAATATATCGATCTGTGTCACACTTACCCGTAGAACACATAGCCACAGCCTCTGTTTACCCACAAGTTTCTTCGTAGAAATGCGAAAATTTCAATGCATGAGACAGTTCGTTATTGAGATTGTGTCAATAATAACCTTACCACGTATGAAATGTCATCTTGCTTCTGCACGCAAACGAATTTATTTCTTTGGAATCATTCTATAATAGAATACAGATCATCATTACCTTAGAATAATCAATTGTCCTCTAATGTTATTCACAGATGTTACATTAAATACAAATTGCTTGCTTATGGTTCTGAACAGTCACTGTAGTAGGTAACTGTGCCTGATATTCCTGTATAACATCTTCATAATAATAGTAAAATAATGGCATTCGTAACCTAAAAATGTTGTAAAGATAACGGTTTCACAGGGAGAGAATGTGTCTAACGTGATTAGGTATTTACATGACATGTTTGAAGACATAAATCGCAAATATAAAGGGAGTTGGGTATAAGTCATGGCAACTATAACATTTTGTGATGAACTGTTATTGATGCACGTAATGGTATGTGTCGTGGCGGTCCTAATAAGCGCTGGCAATGTCAAATGGCGCAGGGTTGTCCTGTACGAGCTCAGAGAGCAATGTGAAATCAGTTGTCCGGTGACAGCCGTGCCAGATGGATACAACCCGCGTTGGGCAGCGCTCGTACATTGAAATAGCCGTTCTCGGTGGGAGAACTGCCAGGGAAAGTCAGAGGGAGTTGGTAGAAACTGTTGGGAATAATGCCCTGCCATACCGGACAGTCGCGAGGTGGGTAGGAGCGTTTCAGCGAGGAGGACGTGTAGAATTGTTGACGTTGTATTTATTGTCCATACACGTATTGCTCACCTTGTCCTGCCATGTGTCTATTTCACATTATCCACACGTGCCGGTATTCTCACACTACAACATAGTTGGCATGACTTATGCCCCAACCTGTGTATGTTCTGAGTATTAAATATATTCAGACAACTTCATTTTCAATCTACTGGTTAATTGATAACTTCCATTTCAAGTCTAAAATAAATTATTCAATTCGACTTGATATGATGCGATTTTGTTCAGTATTATCAATGTCTGTTGTGTATTGTATTCAGATACGAATACAAACTAAATATTTTAATATTATTAATCACCGTAAGCATGAATAATATATCTTTATAATTTCTGTGCACTTGCCATTCCTCTTGGCCATTCTCAATAAATTAATAATTAATTTGTATTAAATTTTCTCTCGACCTTGAATTATGTGCTTTGTTTTGAAGTTGTAGAATAAATTCTCATTACTTTAGGAACGATGACATAATAAAATATTTCAGCCACTTTTTATATACTTCAAGGTTGTTTTATACTTAATAATATGTCGATAGCTCTGAAGTTAACATCCGGAAACGTTTTCTATTTCTCAAACACCACGTGGTGAAACCTGATTATACGAACAACATTACACCGTAGAACATGTTTAGTACTACCCTCCTACTATACAAGGATACCGTCTCTGTCCGTCTATAATACTTCTAAGGGCGGTATTTATAAACATATCTTGAGCACTAGCTTAGTCAAGACAACCTTATTAGGTGTCTCAAGTTAGTATTTACATTTCATGAACATTGCTTAAGCTTGTCTCAAGCACAGGCGAACAAGGCAGTCGTCACGATGACTGTCTTATTCCTGTGCGCCTTAAGAACGGATATTTCTCTTCCATAGTCACTGCTTGAGATCGCGATTTCGAACCATGTTTCATAATCATTGAAACCTTGCTTGAGACGGCAAACAAACCTGTCTTCGCTAAGTCCACTGTAGAGGTGACTTGAGACAGTGTTTTTAAACTGCGGATGCAGATTGAATTAATTGATACGTCGAACTAGTGAAGATTTATGCAAAATGGCAATAACAAAGCATATGGTGGGTTGATTTTAATGATTTGGACCATGCCCGAAATTACATATTTGGTTTACAAAATTATTACTTGACCCGATTTTGTATACAAAAGTGGCGACGTGTTTGGTAATTTGGCATTTCGTATTTTGTATCAAGCGGATGTTATAAAAAAATACAAAATGACAGAATCAGCACCACGTTTTTCACCTTCAAAACACATGCGCGAATGCGAAAATAAAATATTTTCTAAAACAAATAATTGTTCATAAAATACACTTACCATGTTTTAAGAAGTAAGTATTGGCCCTATTCTTTGATGATATAATTTATTATTTTCTTGTTTGTTATTGTACTCGCAGCATTCCAGTGATGATTGTATAAATATTACGTCCGTTTAAGCATTAAATTTAGATATTTTTCACTGTTGATGTAAAAATGAAATGCGTTGCCGCGAGTGCTAAACAAGTGACTGTCTACAACGTCCAAATTGAAACTTATGAAATGACAAATTACAAAATAACGAATTTGTCATTTTGGGCACGACCCCAATTAAGCAATTGGACAAAAATCTAAATTGTTCTGATCTGATAAAATTTTTTACAAAACTGTAATTATTCAGCTACCATAATTTTTTTTAAGTAATGCACATATTAGAACTAATTACAAAGTGCAAACTAGATAGCGAGAAACGCAATGTAACTTACTTATTTATAAAAAAATATATATTTCAAACTTTAGTCATTTACAATTAGTTTTTTGTAAGTAAGAAGAAACAAATTGTTATCAATTATATTGTGTGTTAAATTGAAAATAAAATCCAATGCCTGCCATGAGAGGCGAGCGCCACAGACGCGCCCTTACAAGGCAACATCACCGCCACAGCGGTGTCGCGGCGCTGATGCTGGCTTCTAAGGCCATGCCTAAGTTCCTTCTCTCCAGTGCCTCTATTCCAAAATAATACTCTCGATAGTCTGCTAGGAGAGTTATTTTTTGCCTGTTCGTGTAAACATGTCACATTATTCATACAGTTTTCTTTAGAATATCTTTTTACACTCGCCCGCAATATTTTCTTAAGCTAGAGAGAAAAGCAATTTCATTTTTTTTTTTTTTCATCGCTTTAAACGTCACTTTATTCGTTTTAACTAAATTTTTATATATTTGCAATACTTACGTATAACTTAGAATACTTTCTTTTTCAATTTGCATATAATATCATTCATATATTACGTCTCGGTGACAAAAAAGGGTGTAGGCCAATGTCTGGCCGCCATTTTTCGTTTCTAATCCAAGCACCTTTGTACAACGTCTTCAGCTCGTGCTTGAAAAAGCTGGAAGTAGTACAATACAAGCTATGCCTTGAGCTCACCGTCTTCAGCTCGTCCTTGACCAAGCCGGAAGTAGTACAATACAAGCTATGCCTTGAGCTCACCGCCTTCAGCTCGTGCTTGACCAAGCCGGAAGTGGTACGATACAAGCTATGCCTTGAGCTCACCGTCTTCAGCTCGTGCTTGACCAAGCCGGAAGTAGTACAATACAAGCTATGCCTTGAGCTCACCGTCTTCAGCTCGTGCTTGACCAAGCCGGAAGTAGTACGATACAAGCTATGCCTTGAGCTCACCGCCTTCAGCTCGTGCTTGACCAAGCCGGAAGTAGTACGATACAAGCTATGCCTTGAGCTCACCGCCTTCAGCTCGTGCTTGACCAAGCCGGAAGTGGTACGATACAAGCTATGCCTTGAGCTCACCGTCTTCAGCTCGTGCTTGACCAAGCCGGAAGTAGTACGATACAAGCTATGCCTTGAGCTCACCGTCTTCAGCTCGTGCTTGACCAAGCCGGAAGTAGTACGATACAAGCTATGCCTTGAGCTCACCGCCTTCAGCTCGTGCTTGACCAAGCCGGAAGTAGTACGATACAAGCTATGCCTTGAGCTCACCGTCTTCAGCTCGTGCTTGACCAAGCCGGAAGTAGTACGATACAAGCTATGCCTTGAGCTCACCGTCTTCAGCTCGTGCTTGACCAAGCCGGAAGTAGTACAATACAAGCTATGCCTTGAGCTCACCGCCTTCAGCTCGTGCTTGACCAAGCCGGAAGTGGTACGATACAAGCTATGCCTTGAGCTCACCGCCTTCAGCTCGTGCTTGACCCAGACGCCGGAAGTAGTACATACAAGCTATGCCTTGACTCACCGTCTTCAGTCGTGCTTGACCAAGCCGGAAGTAGTACGATACAAGCTATGCCTTGAGCTCACCGCTTCAGCTCGTGCTTGACCAAGCCGGAAGTAGTACGATACAAGCTATGCCTTGAGCTCACCGTCTTCAGCTCGTGCTTGACCAAGCCGGAAGTAGTACGATACAAGCTATGCCTTGAGCTCACCGTCTTCAGCTCGTGCTTGACCAAGCCGGAAGTAGTACGATACAAGCTATGCCTTGAGCTCACCGTCTTCAGCTCGTGCTAGACCAACGAAGTAGTACGATACAAGCTAATGCTTGAGCTACGCCGCTTCAGCTCGTGCTTGACCAAGCCGGAAGTAGTACGATACAAGCTATGCCTTGAGCTCCCGTCTTCAGCTCGTGCTTGACCAAGCCGGAAGTGGTACGATACAAGCTATGCCTTGAGCTCACCGTCTTCAGCTCGTGCTTGACCAAGCCGGAAGTGTACGATACAAGCTATGCCTTGAGCTCACCGTCTTCAGCTGTGCTTGACCAAGCCGGAAGTGTACGATACAGCTATGCCTTGAGCCACCGTCTTCAGCTCGGCTTGACCAACCGGAAGTAGTACGATACAAGCTATGCCTTGAGCTCACCGCTTCAGCTCGTGCTTGACCAAGCCGGAAGTAGTACGATACAAGCTATGCCTTGAGCTCACCGTCTTCAGCTCGTGCTTGACCAAGCCGGAAGTAGTACGATACAAGCTATGCCTTGAGCTCACCGCCTTCAGCTCGTGCTTGACCAAGCCGGAAGTAGTACATACAAGCTATGCCTTGAGCTCACCGTCTTCAGCTCGTGCTTGACCAAGCCGGAGTAGTACGATACAAGCTATGCCTTGAGCTCACCGTCTTCAGCTCGTGCTTGACCAACCGGAAGTAGTACGATACAAGCTATGCCTTGAGCTACCGTCTTCAGCTCGTGCTTGACCAAGCCGGAAGTAGTACGATACAAGCTATGCCTTGAGCTCACCGTCTTCAGCTCGTGCTTGACCAAGCCGGAAGTAGTACATACAAGCTATGCCTTGAGCTCACCGCTTCAGCTCGTGCTTGACCAACCGAAGTAGTACATACAAGTATGCCTTGAGCTCACCGCTTCAGCTCGTGCTGACCAAGCCGGAAGTAGTACATACAAGCTATGCTTGATCACGTCTTCAGCTCGTGCTTGACCAAGCCGGAAGTAGTACATACAAGCTATGCCTTGAGCTCACCGTCTTCAGCTCGTGCTTGACCAAGCCGGAAGTAGTACGATACAAGCTATGCCTTGAGCTCACCGTCTTCAGCTCGTGCTTGACCAAGCCGGAAGTAGTACATACAAGCTATGCCTTGGCTCACCGTCTTCAGCTCGTGCTTGACCAAGCCGGAAGTAGTACATACAAGCTATGCCTTGAGCTCACCGCTTCAGCTCGTGCTTGACCAAGCCGGAAGTAGTACGATACAAGCTATGCCTTGAGCCACCGTCTTCAGCTCGTGCTTGACCAAGCCGGAAGTAGTACGATACAAGCTATGCCTTGAGCTCACCGTCTTCAGCTCGTGTTGACCAAGCCGGAAGTAGTACATACAAGCTATGCCTTGAGCTCACCGCTTCAGCTCGTGCTTGACCAAGCCGAAGTGTACGATAAAGCTATGCTTGAGCTCACGTCTTCAGCTCGTGCTTGACCAAGCCGGAAGTAGTACGATACAGCTATGCCTTGAGCTCACGTCTTCAGCTCGTGCTTGACCAAGCCGGAAGTAGTACGATACAAGCTATGCTTGAGTCACGTCTTCAGCTCGTGCTTGACCAAGCGAAGTATACATACAAGCTATGCTTGAGCTCACCGCTTCAGCTCGTGCTTGACACCGGAAGTAGTACGATACAAGTATGCCTTGAGCTCACCGCTTCAGCTCGTGCTTGACCAAGCCGGAAGTAGTCATACAGCTATGCCTTGAGCTCACGTCTTCAGTCGTGCTTGACCAAGCCGGAAGTATACATACAAGCTATGCCTGAGCCACGTCTTCAGCTCGTGCTGACCAAGCCGGAAGTAGTACGATCAAGTATGCCTTGAGTCCCGCTCAGCTCGTGTTGACCAAGCCGGAAGTATACATACAGCTATGCCTTGAGCTCACCGTCTTCAGCTCGTGCTTGACCAAGCCGAAGTAGTACATAAAGCTATGCCTTGAGCTCACCTTTCAGCTCGTGCTTGACCAGCCGGAAGTAGTACATACAAGCTATGCCTTGAGTCCCGTCTTCAGCTGTGCTTGACCAAGCGGAAGTAGTACATACAAGCTATGCCTTGAGTCACCGTCTTCAGCTCGTGCTTGACCAAGCCGGAAGTGTACATACAAGCTATGCTGAGCTCACCGCTTCACTCTGTTGACAAGCGGGTGAATACAAGTCTTGAGTACGTCTTCAGTGTGTTACCAGCCGGAAGTGTACACAAGTCCTTGACTCCGTCTTCATCGTGCGAATCCGGGTAGTACAGCAGTTGATCCGTCTTAGCTCTGCTTGACCAAAAAGTATTTAAATTTTCTTAAGTTTGTTTTGACCAGGAAGTGTAATAAAGCTTGCCTTGAGTCATTAGTGTGCTTGACCAAGGAAGAGTGATCAAGTGCCTTGAGCCCAGGGTTACAAGGCGAGTGAAGTGTTAGACGTTCCGTGTGACAGCGAATGACGATCAAGTGGTCCGTTTATTGTGGATAGTAGTGTGTGTGTGTGTTTGAAAGCGGGTGGGGGGGGGGAGTAGTCATGTGCCGCTTAGTCGTGCTGACAAGGAGAGTACGATAAGATGCTTGATCACGTCTTCAGCTCGTGCTTGACCAAGCCGGAAGTAGTACGATACAAGCTATGCTTGAGCTCACCGTCTTCAGCTCGTGCTTGACCAAGCCGGAAGTAGTACGATACAAGCTATGCCTTGAGCTCACCGCCTTCAGCTCGTGCTTGACCAAGCCGGAAGTAGTACGATACAAGCTATGCCTTGAGCTCACCGTCTTCAGCTCGTGCTTGACCAAGCCGGAAGTAGTACGATACAAGCTATGCCTTGAGCTCACCGCTTCAGCTCGTGCTTGACCAAGCCGGAAGTAGTTACGATACAAGCTATGCCTTGAGCTCACCGCTTCAGTCGTGCTTGACCAAGCCGGAAGTAGTACGATACAAGCTATGCCTTGAGCTCACCGTCTTCAGCTCGTGCTTGACCAAGCCGGAAGTAGTACAATACAAGCTATGCCTTGAGCTCACCGTCTTCAGCTCGTGCTTGACCAAGCCGGAAGTAGTACAATACAAGCTATGCCTTGAGCTCACCGTCTTCAGCTCGTGCTTGACCAAGCCGGAAGTAGTACGATACAAGCTATGCCTTGAGCTCACCGCTTCATCGTGCTTGACCAAGCCGGAAGTAGTACGATACAAGCTATGCCTTGAGCTCACCGTCTTCAGCTCGTGCTTGACCAAGCCGGAAGTAGTACAATACAAGCTATGCCTTGAGCTCACCGTCTTCAGCTCGTGCTTGACCAAGCGGAAGTAGTACAATACAAGCTATGCCTTGAGCTCACCGCTTCAGCTCGTGCTTGACCAAGCCCGAAGTGTACGATACAAGCTATGCCTTGAGCTCACCGTCTTCAGCTCGTGCTTGACCAAGCCGGAAGTAGTACGATACAAGCTATGCCTTGAGCTACGTCTTCCTGTGCTTGACCAAGCCGAAGTAGTACAACAAGCTATGCCTTGAGCTACGCTTCAGCTCGTGCTTGACCAAGCCGGAAGTAGTACAATACAAGCTATGCCTTGAGCTCACCGTCTTCAGCTCGTGCTTGACCAAGCCGGAAGTAGTACATACAAGCTATGCCTTGAGCTCACCGTCTTCAGCTCGTGCTTGACCAAGCCGGAAGTAGTACAATACAAGCTATGCCTTGAGCTCACCGTCTTCAGCTCGTGCTTGACCAAGCCGGAAGTAGTACGATACAAGCTATGCCTTGAGCTCACCGTCTTCAGCTCGTGCTTGACCAAGCCGGAAGTAGTACAATACAAGCTATGCCTTGAGCTCACCGTCTTCAGCTCGTGCTTGACCAAGCCGGAAGTAGTACAATACAAGCTATGCCTTGAGCTCACCGTCTTCAGCTCGTGCTTGACCAAGCCGGAAGTGGTACAATACAAGCTATGCCTTGAGCTCACCGCCTTCATTACGATCGTCTTGTTTGTATTCTATGAACCGTGGTGCGGAAATAACACAGTCTTGAGAAATAACATGGTCTTGACCAAGAATGTGTTAAACTCAGCCTTGAGACTTGACTATGGATACCACCCTAAGTCCCTTGAAACTCAAAAGAAGTTCTTCAAATTTCGCTTAGCGAATCCTCAGGGTCAAGTACAGGCCAGGTTCGAATTTCAGCAAGGTCAGATTACGCAATCATGACTTTTGACCCTAAAAAATTATTTTTTAAATAATTGTTTCCTATAAAAGTTTTGTATTAATTCATAGAGATTATCGCATAGAGATACGAAGGTAATGGAATATCTCGTTTCAATATTGAGTTAATTAAGTTGGGTCTTAGTGGCCCAATGGATAGAGTGATTCAAAGTGGGGCCGCAGTGGCCCAGTGGATAGATATATATCAAATGGGGCCGCAGTGGCCAAGTGGTTAGAGCGATTCCAAGTGGGACCTTAGTGGCTCAGTGAATGGAGCGATTCCAAGTGGGGCCGCAGTGGCTTAGTGGATAGAACTATACACAATTTCGAGTTAATTTCACATACTTTTTTCCCAGTATTTGTATGATAACAAACATTTGTAACATCGTACCTATTCTAGCCACGTGACCATACTGAAAACACGGTCACTGGCTAACTCCTAGAGGAAAATATTTGCTTGTGTGTACTGAAGCGCTGACATACATACTGTAACTTCAAGTTACGATTTAGCCAATTAATATATGCAAATTAATTACTTAAATATACGCACAACAAAAGCGTTTAATTCACATTTTTGCCTAGATATGCCAATGAAACGCTTTGATGCCCTATTTACTGGGTTCGGTGTTGCTTAAGTAACGTATAGCCCACAGAAGTTCTACTTGCAAGTATTAAGTTCACGAAACACAACGTAAAGAGTTATGTGTATATATGCGAATCCCACTTCGCCAGCAGAACAAGAAAGCATTTACCGATTGTTATATGTTTTCATTGTTTCTAGTATACAGATCGTACCACTATAAAATGTGGGATCATAACTATTTGACGGAGCAGTATACAGTAACAACATAAAACAACTGCAGTTTGTATCTCAGAAGACGCTAGAGTCTTATATTTCCTTTCCATTTTCTTCTCGTACAATAAAATCGTTGATACATGGCAAGAATAATATTTTCATTGTAGTGCAGGTGCAATGTATGGCTTTGGGATTGTGTATATGTGTTTCGCTTTATGGTCGGCAGTCTTTACACCGAGACATTCGCACTGCACATATGACTTATTCACGGCCAATTGTCTGCATGCCGATAACAAAGAGGGTAAGTGGAGACATCTGAAATAGAAACTGCTTCTCACAAGACTACATACAGTCCAACGCTGTCTTGACATTGTGGGGTTCAGAAAAGCTGATTTCGAACATGAGAAGAAATTGTGGCAAATGTTGGACTGAAAAGCACAAAGCGATGTTATTGAAAAGGGATTTTGTCGATGGTTACAGGTTGTTGAGGAGATTGGGTCGACACTTAACAGCGAGGTTTTGACACAGGCGTTCGTAGCCATTACGAGTAGAGGGGAAGGCCGCCGAATTTCATGTAGCATGATCTGAAATTAGAATTTGTTTTATAGACAACGCGCGAACTTTCTGGCTGTTCAACTCAACTGAAAACTTCATGAGTGAAGAAGATGAGGAAGTCTTGCTGCACCCAACTGTGACATCCACGAGTGGTGCAGTGCATGTATCACTCCCATTGGCGCGAAGAGAAACTCAGTGACGATAGGAGGGCGAGATTTTCTGTACCGAGCTTTCTGGCTACCGTTCGCTCACCCGTATTCAAATGTTGGTGGCACTTGCTTATGACAGCGACACTCGGATGATATTGGTGAAATGCCATATTTAATGGCTACGTGATGGGTGGGGGGGGGTGGCATATCCCACCTGGCAGACGCTGTACCTACACCAATGAGGGCGAAACGAGGTGAAGGTATAGCAGTAGTGGAATGCAAGAGCGGGGAGGAAAGGGAACGGACCGAGAGTTCCCGCCGGCCAACGGCAACGCCCGCTAAGTTGCCCACACGCGAAAATGCGGGTGACGCGGCCTTGGTCGGAGGCGGGTAGTCTGACCACTGCACCATCACAGTCTCCTGCTCACGCGCGTGTTTAAATATTGCAAATTCTTGTGCAGCGCCGTAAACAACGTTGTGTGTTGATGCGCCCGGATTTACCACCGATGCAGTACTTCATGTTATGTGCTTATGTTTGGAACTGTTTCCCAACTATAACAAATACAAGTTTATTGAGAAACGTAGTATGGACAGATAATCTCTATATCTAGGCTACCATTTTAGCCTTTTGACAGACACGCATATTTTATATGTATATATGTATAATTTCTGATATAGAAACCCAATTTATAGTGGGCCGACACCTGCGTTGATATAACAGAAATACCTTATATAGTCCAGTCATGGTTACTTCAAACTTCACTGAAGCCCTACTAAAGTTATGCTTCGAGGGTATTCCTCCGCCTCATGCAAAAAAAGCTTAACCGAGTTTAGGAAATCACCAAAAAGACAGCGCACCGCATTCGCGCTCACTCAGTGTAATAATATTTTTCATAAGTACTATTTCATACTAGGTATTCCCAATAGGCAAATATTTCCCCTGTATTTATTCATATTAATTATAAATTTAAAAACATTACGTATTAGTCCAATATAAGTAAAAGTTCCATTTAATAGAATAATATGTATTTTTATGTTAACACATGTTAAAACGTGTATAATAGATGACATATTTAGAAAACAGCCAATAACGTCATACATGGGGTGATTTCTCAAAGGTTTAAATTTAAATTTTTTTTGAAGAAACTACCAATAAACTATACTTTAAGAGCTTGTTAGGTAAATTTAGGAGTGCGACAATCAGTTTCTATCGGGACGCATCGAGATCATCGATGCGTGATTTTTATATTGTTTAGCCAGAGCCGTTAGTGATCTAAGAGGATAATCTTTCTACAACACCAGAGAACAATATAATTATGCTCTTCACAGCCATGACAAACACTCAAACGCCATCCGTACGTACTTAAGAGAGGGAAGGACCCCGCGTCCAAGGTCAAGAAGCGAGGGAGCGATACGGGCGACACTAACACGCACGCCTAGCGCCTCCTCGCTCCTACGCGCAAGGCGTGCAATGTTTCCGTCGTGACGTTGTACTGTGCAAATTACATCTGTAACAGTTGGGTTTTATTACACGCGATAAAATCCCACAGGTTAAACTACGCCCGTATATTTGTACTTTACTCTTGCCGCTCAAGGAAACTGCATAGGCAAGCTTGAAAAATGCGATATTTGACCATTTTCGAGAATTTTTTCTCCAAGAATACACATAATACGACAACATTGAAAAAATAGGTTTTTTTTATCTTTTCTGACACAAATCTGTATTTGCAGAACATTTATTTACCGAGATACGCGTATTTGCGCAAACAACTGTTTGACAGAAAACGCGACGCTGGTCCATCCCACTCGTAAGTTTGAACAGTCCTGCCTATAAACGTAAACTCACTGATGATTTGGGATTCGGAGCTGACGAATCACGAAAGGAAGATGGTGGCAATGAAGCTATTGAGTGAAATAAAACTAATACTTAATTTAAGGATTAAAAAAATACGTACATAAAATGCGGCGCTTGTGTCCATCACTTGCGCATAATTATAACTGGAAATGTTATGTATTCCAGTCGAGCTATTGAGGGCGTATCGAGAAACCTCATTTGCGATGTGCGGTTTGTTGTGATGAAAACGGAATATAACCCAGGGTCCGACGTTATACAATCTTGTTAACTACCTCGTGTCGACGAGTTGTATGGACACTTCGTGTGGAGACAGGCGGACGCAGCGGCAGTGTGTAGGTTCTCGGAGCACTTTTATTCCCTCTGCTGTCTTCAATCAATAACTATCGTATATGCGACTCTGAAATGAAGCAGGAAACACCTATCTGCTAACTATCATAACCCACAATAAAACACGGGTGCACCATTACACGCCAGAAACCTAACAAACGGTCTTCGGCGGAATGGAGGATGCGACTCAACAGTGAAAAAGAAGGTCCAATCAACACCATCAGCCGGGGAGTTGATGGCTACTTTATTATATAGGTTGATTCTCAATTAGGCCGACAAACTTCGGGAGGTGATTCTCCATGAAAAAATAAAAGGAAAATATATGTGACACTTTATACGTAAACCTAATATTAAGGGAGGTATTAGCCCTTTAAAAAACAAGATTTTAAGCCACATTTGTGTAAAATGTCGGTTCTTACGTTGAAGGCCCCGATAACACACAATAATGTTCCGAGAGTTGTCATTGTATTTTACTTCGTTACCGATATTTTGCACAAATACGGTTTAAAACCTCGTTTTGTTAGGGCTCGTACCTCCCTTAATATTCGGTTTAGGTAGAAAGTGTCACATATGTTTTCCTTTTACTTTTTCATGGAGAATCACCTCCCGAAGTTTGTCGTTGTAATTGCGAATCATTCTGTAGAATTCACAAGGTCTGCTTCACCTTGAGGTTCTGTAGTGTGGAGATACTGTCGTAACAGACGACAAATGGACAAAATCACGACTATTACAGAGGGTAGCAGGTCGCAGGAACCGACCGTCGTGGACCTAGTGGAGTGAGACTTCTTCTTGATAATACCTGACGTCACACTGCATGGGCGCCAAAGGGAGCTTTGCATTCCTTTCATTGTAACATTCCGGCGCATACTCCTGAATGTATGGATTTGGCCCCATACGACTTCCTTTTATCTGGACCACTAATCACATATCTTGGTGGAGGGAGATTTAGGGACGATACATGTGTAGGGGATGTTGTCCTAGATTAATTGTAACACCAAAATTCAGAGTCTATGGAGTGAATCTACAAGCTTGTGCCAAACTGAGGTCCGTTTAGATATCGCACAGGAGACTTTGTAAAAAATTATGGACGTGTATCATTCCGTTAAAAAATGACGCGTTTGCATACGTCACAGCTATAGCTCGTAACATAATAAGGAACCCTATTTATCTATAGCACGAAATGTTTTGGTACTAGCTTATCTTTCAACGGCATCATAAAATATAAGTTATAACTATGAGTACAATACCTAGGGGTATGTGTACGTTTGTAAGGACTCGCGTTAATAAATATCGCGGTTCTCTATACGGCGATCACAGATAGGGGAAGGACCAGGGCGGAATCTCATATACAGGTTGATTCAGACCAAATGATACAAACATTGTGAGGTATTTTTTATGCAAAATGTTACCAAAAACATACTACCACTTATAGCCGAAAGTGATTATTGAGGGAGGCACGCAACCTAAATGCCTGAAGGTTTGTAATACCATTATTAACATAAACTAAGCGATATTAAACAACACATTTTTATGGCGTTTAAATGAACGAAGCTGTTAAATATGTGCATTTTTGTGTAGCAATATCATCCCTCTAACTTTATTAAAACTAGGAGTGACATCATTGTAATGTTCGAAAAATGTATGACCATGTCTGTTAGTCAGTATTTTTCGACAGATTAATAAGTGCAATGTTAATTTGGTGTAACGCTTTCAGGTCAACAGTTCTCTTTGTAATACACTTTTATGTCAAATGTTTAGTTATAACCTCCAGCAGTTATACAATCCGTACTTCTTAAGCTAAGTGGTTTGTCTACTGTGCCGGTGCAGTACAAAATTACCTAATTCAGTACACTGTTGTTGAGTCAGCATTTAGGTCCAGCACACTATTTCAGTAGTACATGCAGCGAGTGGCAACTGAAAAATAACATCAATAGTAATAAATAAACAATAATAAAAATGACAAAATAACATATTAGATTAAAGATATTTCTAGGAATTACTAAGATTATAACAATTATTGTGTTCACTTAACATAATGTGTTACAATAAGTGTTCAAAGTGGCGACCTTGAACAACAGCACGAAACTGGCAACGTCGCAGTAAGGAGATCCGTGTTATTCCCAGCACGCCTGGTGTATTACGAATTAAGTTGCAAGAATCCATGATCCATGGCAATTGGTCCTCTGGTCTTCTCATAAGGACTCAGTTCATCTGATTCTTAAAATGGCCCAACGGGAAAAATTCAAGCAGACTTAGGTCGGCTGAACGCGCAGGTTATTCGATGAGGCCACAATAGCCAATCCATTTGTTGTCAAATGTAGCGTTCAGGTGTGCCCTTGCTATATGCTGGAGCACCATCATGCTGAAACCATACGTCAAGTCTGACAACAAGTTATACGTCTTCCAAAAACCAAGCAATGTTTCGGACAAACGGCCATGGCGCAGAGCTCCGGTCCACCGGTTACGAAGTATGTTTGATCCTGTGAGGTGTTTGTCGATGATCTCACACCACGCGTTGATTGAAAATCTCACCTGGTGTGCCCGTGCAAACATAGGATGTGGATTTCCCTCACTCTATATGTGAACTAAATGGCTGTTAAATATCCCGTTCTGTGTGAGAGTTGCCTCGTCAGTGAACAACTCCAAATTTGCGAAGCGAGGTATCTTAAAACGCTGTTGTAAAAACTTGTGACGTAGTATGCTCCATCAACAATGTTAAATGTATTTCATTGTGTGATGGTAAAACCGTGCTGAGCGATTATGGATATTTCCAGCGCTTGGCCTCTGGTATCGCGTCTACACTACAACACACTCCTGTTTGGCGGGTTGCAGCGCAGAGTGTGAAGGGGTCACCTGCCTGAAAACATGTGTGATTGGCTATAGCAATTACTCTGCTTGAAAGTTGGATAATCATTCGGGGTAAAATATTGTAAACATTGTAGAGGATAGGAAAGCAGCAACTGCTCATAGATAAGGTGTATGTCGTATGACTCGTCGTAACGACATTTGTAGTTGCATGTGTACTAGCCGAAGATGTATTGTTCGCGGCCTCGGAAACAGGTGCCCTCACGGTCCACACACAGTTTATTGTCTTCTTTACCTGCAATGAGCCGGTGTCCTGAAGCCGCTGGTCAAGTCGTTGGAACATCTGGCGGCCGGGAAGATGACGTTGCTGAAACCTCTCTGCGCACAGCCATGCTGCTGATATACCATTGCAATTAGCAGCACTGTGAATTAAATGAATATCGGCGAGCTCTAGCGAAGTGTGCTGTTCCATTGCACCTATCAGAACACACTGACACGCGCATACTACCAGTCATGCACAACACATGGTTATCGATATCAGGGTCATGATGGTCCTATTGGGCGTCATTACCTTTCTGCAAACACAACAGCCGAAGCTCGGTAGGCAGCTTGGCTAACGCACGCATCACAGACTGCATAGATGTGTGGCGGATGGTAAATTCTGTCGTTCTGCAGTTGTCACTACGGGCATGTGCGACTAACATGGCGTACAGGGCCTAAATGCCGACTCGACAGCAGTGCACTGGATTAAACCAAGCACAGAACTTCTTGACTGCTCAGCGTCAGCCTATCGGCAGGCAGTACCAAGCCCTTTTGCACTACTTATCAAGGCACATCCCGTAATAATACATGTGCCGTTAAATCTTAACTGCAATAATGTAAATTACAATTCTGTACATTAAGTGCATATATATATAGCACCCACATAGTAGAAACAGAAATCTATACACGAAGATACTGGTAACTAGAGACCTATGAAATTCACGTTATTATTTGGGGACATGTTAAACTTGGAACGTACGTAATTTGAAATACATTTGCCACTGGTCTATACTTTATGTGACACACCCTGGATGACTCTGCACATATAAAGGAACACTTCACAGTTGTATGCCCCAGTCACGTGTAGTTCAGTCAGAGAGGCAGTGTCTTCACATCTAGGCAGCAGCCAATGGAGAAACTATGCCAGTTATAATGCATACAGTACTGTGAAGTTCAGCCTGATGCCAAATAATAACGCGAATTTTGCATGTCCCTACTGGTAACTAATGAACCTACTTTCCTCTACATGGGTGCAAATAAATTTAAGTGAAGTTCTTGAACGTATAGATGGTTGGTAGTCATTGAAGTCTCCTGACAGCAATATTTTTATAGATCAAATCAGAAACATGTGAAACAGTGTATAGAAAACTAAAATACACGAGTGACCTACCCAGGATTCGAATTCAGAATAACTCATAAAGTTAAGCAAGCTTGCACTCAACTGCACGCAATTCAGAAAATAAAAGACTTACATTATAAAAACATAAAAATTAATATAGTATACCACAGTACAACTCCTTCACAAAATTTGAAAGAAATCGATTCATTGTTTCCCGAGATACTGCATAGAATTATATTCTTTTATGTGGGGATATCCTACAAGATGGTGGAAAATGAGGTTTTGAATTGACAATTTTATGGATATGACTGATAATGTCAGCATACAAAGTTAATTTGAAATTTATTTTGCAGTTTCATAGATAAAAAATTGGGAGCTTAAATGTTTGTATCGCCGCCATATTGAAAATGTGTGTCTAACCCTCCCGAAATTTATCACTTTACATAGCCTGCCATAGTGCTCATTGTTAGCCAAATTTCGTAGAAATCGATTGTTTTATCGAAGATCACATTATTTTATTTTGTTAAGTGAAACTATTATATTAAATGAAATTTGTGTACACATTTGATTGCTGTAATACTATATATACAGCCTTCATACAAAGTTGCATTGGAATTAATTGCATGGTTTCAACGATATAGCATACAACATCAAAATAACTTTAAGACTGCCATTTTGAAAGTGTCTCACATATATAAAACATATAATTTAACATTATTTACCGCAGTACTCCATGTTTGCCATATTTAGTAGGAATCGATAAATGGTTTCCCGATATGTCATAAAAACTTTATTTATTCGTATGGCTCTATCTTACAAAATGGATGACAAGAGAGGTCCCGTGTAGACACATTTGATGTTGTTTTATATACTCCCAGCATACAAAGTTAAGTGGAATTGATTAAATGTTTTCGAATATATAGCATACTATGTTAAAATAGCTAGATTTCCGACAATTTGAACATAAGTGTCTAACATACTTGAAATTTATTTGTGCATGCCAAATACGGCACTAATATTTGATTGAAAGATTTGGCAGGAATCTGTGAATTGTTTCCAGAGAAATTACACAAAAGCTTGATAAATTCATGTAGTGCTATCTTACAAAATTATGGACAAAAGTGGTTGTTTATTGCATATTTGATGATTGTAAGTGGTAAGATGGTTGAAAGTGGTAAAATTGTATGGTAGTTATACCAAATAAACCTTAAACAGTTGTATTGGCGCCATTTTGAAAATAAGTGCCTAATAAAATTTAATTACTCGTTTTAACCCGGCCTACCATAGTATTTTTATGTGCCTAATTTTGCGAACATTGGGGGAGTAGTTTTAGAGTTATAATGTAAAATCTTTATTGTTTCCTGTAGCGCTTTCTTCCAAAATGGTGGACCAACAACAATATTCAAATCTGAATTTAATACGTACAACTTTAGCTGTCAAAATATAAAATTTGGTTAAAATCGGTTGAATGGTTTCCTAGGTATGGCATATAGCCCTAAATTTTAAATGACCGCCATTTTTAAAGGAAGTGCTCGGCCTATCGAAAACTGTTAAAATCAGGTGTACTTATTTATTAATATGTGTGTACCGAGTTTGGTGAAATTCGTTTAACGCGTTCAAAGATTTAAGGGGGGGGGGGGGGGAGCACATACACGCACAGGCGCCTACAGACACGCAAACATACACACAGACAGACAGACATTCAAGTGATCTCATATGCCTTTCTTCCCTTCGGAATGTTGGCCAAAAACACATACAAGATATATTTGGAGTTATATATATATATATATATATATATATATATATATATATATATATATATATATATATATATATATATATATATTGGGAAACTGCCTGGGCAGACGAAATGATAAATTTTACTTTCGTACTAAAAACGTTCGGACACTTAAATTGACATAGTAATAACGTATATCAATTGTATATACAATAGTTTTCATGTACTTACAGTTGTGTGTAGCATAGAAAAATAATGAATCTATGTGTTGTAACTTGTAGGGCAGCACAAACTACTTTTTCCTGTCCACGCATTTGTAATTCTCTTCTTATCCATTATAAACTTCCGCTCGTCTTTCGATCTATTATAACAGAAGAAATCTTGTCGTGGAACGTGCTGAAATCGTATAACCTATTTCTCACGCATAACTGACGTAAATATTTTGTCGGAATTTCCCACCCTTGCCGTAAAATTCTAACGCCAATCTCCGAAGACAGTCTTTGTTGGGATCATTTAAATCTGTAACTTGTTTCCTGAGAATTTTTTTTTCTATGTAACATAAATATTGCTTTAAACGTAGATGCATGTCAGCCGTATTGTGCGTTTACCAGCTTCACGCGTTCTTGCTAACAAACTGTTAATTTATTTAAAATTTATACATTCGCGCAATTATTTTTTGATAGTAAAAAAAAAAAGAATGTACTCTTCAGATTATAGGGGACCTTGTTTGCTAACCACTTCCCTTTCACAACTACTTATGTAGTGCAACGTATAGTTTTGCGGATCTTGGTTTTCAATGCTTGTTTTAGACGAAACTATACTCTGTTCTTCTTGGTAATATTCCTTATTTCTTTACTTGTTTTGGTAAAAACAAGTATCAAAATTCAGGTCTGCGTATAAGGAAATTGTGAAGTAAATATTTAAATTCTGTTTTCAATTTATTTAGCCCTTGTAAGAATTAGATTATTTTGTTTGTTTCTCTTGTATGGGATTATTTTATGCTGGAAGCAGAAATGCGGAGTGCGAACGTTGATAAGAATTTCTTCAAAACTTTTTCACCCACAATATTCAGTTTTCCACCCAGTTAAATTTTAATTCAGGCAATTAATTTGAAGGATGAATAAGGAGAGATAAGTGGCAGTCGTCACATTCAAGGACACATATATCTTATTGACTTCAAGAAAACACGAGATGGGTGGCTAACGCGGAGAGATATTTCATTGGATTACGTTTCAGTAGAGGATGTAATTCAGTAATAACTATAAGGCTCTAGCATGCACGGAGGAGGGAAAGGTAAGAACGGAGGGAGTTGGCTTAAACAAGGAGAAAGAAGGTATGGGCTGTTCACGGTAAAGTGAAGAGTTTTTAAGGCCCTTATAAATTTTTCCTTTCATCCAATTTCCATATTCCTGCTGCTTTTTAATATAAACATTGCAATGTGAACAATAAACACAGTGTATACGTTTCACCACCGTCAAAATTTAATGCTCGAGGCTGCAATAAGATATATTTATTAGCGGTTAATGCCTGTTGGGAGGGCCTAAAAAAGTGCTCACTTTATCGTGAACAGCCTATATCAGTGGTGGGCCTCATTCGTATACGTATCATATGCCGGATACTTTTTTTTCAAAATGGTGGGCATAAAAAAATTATGGGGCTATGAGATGTCTCACGGTCTAATAAAATTATTAGAACAGAAGATTACGTGTTAACAGTTCATAACGTTAGCTGTGAATTCAGACACTCGTGTCCTTACCAGCTCTGCCATTCTGGGTCGGCACCTGAATTTTTTGTGTTAGCATATTGTACCTACAGAATGATTATACAGATTTCAACCAAACTTTGAATGCTGGCAACAGCAAAATTAACAATTAAAAAAATGTTTATTTGCAGATATTTTCCAACAATTTGTTAGCTATTGTAATGCGTAATATAAATTTAACATCCTATTTCTAAAACTACTCAAACAAGTCCATAAAAACCGACTTGTCAAAGGCGGTTTTACAGTCTGCATTAAGTAAGCAATTTTAATAAGTTAAATTGCTTGTTTAAAATGCATGCCTAAAACACCCTAAGGAAATTTATAAAATTTCAGTTGTGTCACTCTTACATTTTTTAGATGCCAAAAGGTACATGGTCTCACTACTTACTAATGCCATCCATTCAACATAACGAATACGAGTACAGAAAACCATTTCCTTTAATATTGAATATTACTGGAACCACCATCTCGGACAAAGTTGGTAACTTGAAACAGTCAGAGTCTCTGTATTATATACTATTCACGGTAAAGTGAGCACTTTCGAAAGACATCTTATTTGGAATAATAATCAATATATATATATATATATATATATATATATATATATATATATATATATATATATATATATATATATATATATAATAGTAACCTCAGGCGTTAACTTCCGAGCGCGGTGGAATATACACACTGTATTTATTACTTACATGGAAGTATTTATTTTAAATAGGTGGTTAAAGAATAAAATATGGCTGAAAGGAAAAAGTAACTAGGGACTCAAAATGCTCACTTTACTGTGAATACCCTAGAATCACTGGGACACCTACATTTCCACAGGCTTTCGTCATGTTCTGTAGCTCAATTTTTGCCACTGGATTTCACTTTTTATTTGATTGTTATTTTGATTTCTATTAATAAAGATTTAAATTTTATTGCAAAATACCAAAGTTTATTTCACGACATTCGTATTAAAATTCAAGTGGCCCACTTAAAACTTTCACCCCCCGATAGTACGTCAAATATTTCAGATATGCACAAAACGACATACAGAGGTAAGATTACATAGAAAGGGACATCTGATACACGTACCTAATATATTTGGTTTAAATAACATATTTTCAAGATATGAGAGTCAACATTCTTTTTGTAAATAGGAACCAAGTATGTTTTGTATTGCACATGTTGTGTTAGCTCTGTCTAATAACAGCTAACTACTTTACTGATGCCAGCGGTAGGAGTAAACAATAGCAATGTCTGACGCACCCGTCCTTATGTCTCGTTCATAATGGTGACACAAATTGAAGGTCGAACACGCCCGTAGTACACTACCCAATGCAACACTTATTTCTTCAGTGCTGTACTGGACAATCGGACGATAAAACATCTGCGACGTGTGTGAGAACAGTTCTCTACGTAGAAGGTTAACACATGACATGTGTCGAGGTGCGTTAAGGTTGCGCACTGCATCTGACTATACAATGTGAACAACTCATAAAAAAGTTCTACTGACGCCATCAAAATTGTCAGAAAAGTGCGACATATGCTGTATATGAAATAAGAATATATATATAATATTTCTAATATTTTTATAAAATTTACTTTTCAAATGTAAAAATATAATTTATTAAAATGGTCCGTATTTTTAACAATAGTTAAGCGCATTTCCATTTTGGGTGATTCAGAAAGCAGAATTTGCAAGAAAATATTCCTCATGGAATATCGTCATAATGTTTAATATGATTGTGTGTAAGGAAATTTTAATTATAATGTAGGAAATAATGTTTATAATAATTTTTACGTTTTTATTTGTTACAAACATTTATGGCTGAAAGTGACGTAAATAAAGTTAATTATAAAATTGATATGATACATTATTACTATGTACTGTAGAGTAATTGGTATGAATGTTTTAAACGTGAAATTAATTTAACCTGTTCATCATTTCTAGGTATTTTAAATGGTTTTCACAAAATTAAGGAATGGTTGACATGTTCTTAATTTACGGAGAATGTCGCCAAAATGCCACACGAGCAGAACATCGGTATGCCGAACGTTTCCCTGATAGACATCGCCCAGCCCGTCCTACCTTCACTGCTATTGTTATGAAACATGGCGAGACTGGAGGCTTGTCGCCACGACAAGCGGCTTCGACTCAACAGAGTGACAAATGAAGCAGCAGAGAAGTAGCTATTCTTGTAGCGGTCGCAAAATACCCTCATACCAGTAATGGAAGTACAAATTGGCATCAGTAGAACAAGTGAGCTGCGCATTCTTCGGCGGCATAATTACCTACCCCCCCCCCCCCCAATTCCACATCTCTCTACGTCAAGAGCTTCACGGAGATGACTTTATACATCGTCTGGAATATTGTCAGTTTGTTCTGCAGAAAGGCCATGACTTTATGAGTCCGGTACTGTTTACCGATGAAACCACTTTTACAAATCATGGGAATGTAAATCGACACAATATGCATCAGTGGGCAATGGAAAACCCACGCTGGCTACGTAAGGTGTAACATCAACGTCATTTGAACATCAATGTAGGGTGTGGTATTGTAGGACAACACGTCATTAGCCCGTATTTCATTGATGGCAAACTTAACGGACGAAAATTAACTCATTTCTTGAGACGTACATTACCTGTACTGATGGAAGATTTACCGCTGAATTTGCGTCATATAATGTGGTATCAGCATGACGGATGCCCTGCTCATAATTCCATAGTGGCAAGAAATACTCTAAACCAACAATTCCCACCTAGCTGAATAGGTCGAGATAATCCTGTTCACATATTTCCAGTGCGATCGCCTGACCTCACGTCGTTTGGTTTCTTTCCCTGGTGACATTTGAATAATGTGGTGTATCATCAGGTTCCTACAACAGTGGGCAACATGAAATACCATATTACCGCTGCATGTGCTGTAAGAACAATAGAAACACTGACAGCTGTGAGTCGATCAGTCATTGAGCGTGCACAGAGGTGCTGCCATGCAAATGGCCATCTCTTCAGACATGAATTGTAAAGCTTCTGCTGAGAGAACTCTGACTGCACGCCGGAGAGACAGTATTTATTTTGTGTTTTTGCGAATAATTACGTTTATTGTGTATTGCACACTGATGTTATGTAATCACTTCACTATGTGCACCACTTCAATAGAATTAAAATGTACACTAGCATAATTGATGTATTGACACGTAATTAACGCACAACTGTAATAAGAACTAGCCTCTCTCTGTTAGATCCTTGGTTAGCCACTACTTATGTTCGTTCTCTTAATGGTGGTATTCGAACTGTCAGTAAAATAGACAGTTTTTATTAGACAGAGATAACACAACATGTACAATACAAAACATTGTTGGTTTCTATTTACAAAAAGAATGTTGACTCTCATATATTGAAAATATGTCATTTAAAATAATACATTACGAGTATAATATGTCCCCTTCAATGTAATTTAACCTATACATGTCGTTTTGTGCATATCTGAAATATTTAACGCACTATTGGGGGTGAAAGTTTTAAGTTTTTATTTTTACGTAAAACCGCCTTCGTGTTTTAAGAGTTAATGAGAAATTTTAGGAGGTAAAATACTGTGTTATATTATTTCAGTAAGTTTTATTTCAGATTTATAAATGTGACATCCCTTCGCTTTTGAAGATTTCGCATCTCTAAGGTTTCAAAATCTCCGGTGAAATAAATAGTTTATGTCATTATTAAATTATGCTAAGTGGTACAATTTATTCCAAAATTGATTAAAGTGTCTGGAATCCATAATATTTATTTTAATCCGATAAATACTGACGATCTTGAGGACGTAATGTGGCATTACATTTTACGGTGCAGTTTTTATACTTCTTGAAAGTATTACGAATTATTTATACAGTCTCCAGAAATAATTGTTACCATCTTTAAAAATTATGCGTATGAAAAATAATAATTAAATTTCCTGATTTCCCTAAAACATTCTAAATCCCGCGATTTTCTAATAATTTTGTCGAAACGCATTAACGCTGACGGTGAGATATTAATTGCTATGCTGGCATTTGAAGAAATTATACATGAGCACAAAACAAAATATAGACCACGTATGTAAACTGATGGGCAACTGAATTCTGTGCTAAAATCTGGAGTTCCAAACTGCGAGAATTTTACTGACAACTACATAATTTCCAACCATACTTTAAGCGGTTTTCACAATAGAGCGTTGTGGCGCCACATGGCGACGAACATTGGGTTTGACGCTCGTCGCCAGCGACGGGGAATAAGAACATTTCTGTGCTTCATAATAAACTGGCGATAAGCTGAGATATAGAACTGAAAATATATACAAACGGTTTGCAGAAATACTAATTGAAGTCCAAATTTATATCAATTTTACTCACCTTTCGGAAAACAAAATTATGTTATCCGATGCCTGAAGAGTTATTCATGTTCTACATAATTTTGAATTTTAATATAATACTTTTATTAAATAAAAGTGTATATCACTAAAAAATAACAATTATATAAACTAAATCACAAGAAAATTCACAGAATTTAGTCCGTTTTAAACATTTCATTACAAGTTTCCTTGTAAGATACCAGATGGCAGCACGGCCTGTGTAGCCGGCGTCCGGTGTCAGAACATCGCTCTATTGTGAAGACTCATATATCACTCGTCGCTGGCGGCGAGGGTCGGACTCGACGCCCTGCATCGCGACGCTCTATTGTGAAACCCTCTCTAGTGATATTAATCCAGCTAGGGAGAATTTCCCAGCTCTTATTGGTGGTTATATTTATCTCCGAGCTTTTATTGGTGGTTATATTTCTCTCCGCGCTCTTATTGGTGGTTATATTTCTTCCCGAGCTATTATTGGTGGTTATATTTCTTCCCGAGCTCTTATTGCTGGTTATATTTCTTCCGAGCTCTTATTGGTGATTATATTTCTTCCCGAACTCTTATTGCTGGTTATATTTCTTCCCGAGCTCTTATTGGTGGTTATATTTCTTCCCGAGCTTTATCTCGCAGTAATTCTTCTTAAGCCAGCCTGATACGTATCCAGAATCCGTGATCTCACCCATGGAGGTAATATATGATGGAGTGGCAACAGCCTATCTTCTCCAAATTTATCAAGTGAAGCCGATGCCTTGTCGAGTTCTCTCAACTGCTCATGCGCAGACCGTTTGTTTACGTCAGCCGCCATATTATGAGTGACAAAAGTTAAATAGTAAGCAATGTGAAATATGAACCTTTTTGCCACTACTAGCCCTGTCCTTGTCTTTAATTATCGGCTTCACTTTCGTGTCTCAGCTTGCACTTCATGGACTAATGCCTCCATGGTCACACCGCATCGACGTCCAACTCGCATCCTGTGGCCAGAACACTATCGTCCTACTGTGTCCTCTTCCCGCCGAGTGGTCATTCATCTAATGTGTTTACCTCGCGAGGCGTCGGATGTAGGCTACTGCTCGGCTCGCTCATCAGCCAGGGACCTGGTGCTACTTCCAGTCTGCCGTCAGCAGCGTCATCTGCGACGCAATTCCGCTCCGCCATTGTTGCCCTCTCTCTCTCTCTCTCTCTCTCTCTCTCTCAGTTCCCATTCTTGTTATTGCCTCTCCGCTGATTCACTGTAGTTTCCAGCGACTTCAGCATGAGATTGCGCCATCAACAGTCGTGCTCTACTCTCAAAGATTAACTTCCCGGCACATTCAATAATAAAATGCTATTTAAGCTCCTTGTTCAGCTGCTCTTATTGTCATCTTATTACGACGAACTTCGGTGCTTCTCAGTGAATGTAATACACGATGATAACTGAGCTTTCAAATACTGCAGGATATTATTCGCACACCGTGAAAAATTTTACTTCATCTTTGTAAGCAGTAAAAAAAAGTTTGTATCGATGTTTCGGCGGTTCTTTCCAAACTTCTCTGTGTTTTGGTTGCTCGGCGCCTGTAACCAAACAATTGATTGAGCAGCCCCCATTTAATCGCTAGTGCAGTTCGTGTATGATTTTTTTTTTTTTTCCTTTTGCCAAATTTTCCCAAACTAAATATCGAAAGTTAAAATTTTTTTGTTGAGTGTAACTTCCCAGTTTTTAATTTTTCATTACAAAGTCTTTCACAACAAGAGTTTCACGACTCCAAATTCCTGAAGGAATCCCTCAGAGTACACAAATATCAGCCTGGAGAACCTGCTTTTCAGAGCCTCTCTGGACGTGAAATTAATATCAAACCACGGCAGATTAATGTAGTGTAAATGTAGCTGTATTTTAAAGAAATAGAAAAATAAATTGATCGTTAACTAAAATATTATTTCAAATTGTCTATAACCATATCTGCAAATAATCTTCCACTATCTGTTGTAACATATATTGATAAATAAATAAATAAATAAATATTTTCAGTAAGTATCAATCTAAATATGTGATACGTGTTTATTTGGCAGTTTTTCACTGTACGTATAAATTGTTGATCAAAATGATTGAATATGCAGTATTTTAACCACTTAAAATCATTGCACATGTGAATAGGCAATTTTTAATCTTAGAACACAACTTTGCGGCTCATAAAAAAAAACTTTTTTTTCCAATCGTAAATATAAATTGTTAAAATTTGATATTATATTTAGTTTTCCAGTTCATACTTTATTACACACCAATTCGAAATACTTTAATGTACAACTACATGACACACTAACATCAGATTTCAACATTGAACGATGGCTATACATTTCTTCTTTCTAAATGACAAATTATAACTCGTGTTGTAATTGTAAATTATCCTGTATGGTAAAGAAATGTCACAAACGTAGTGTTTTAAAGCATAATATATATATATATAATTTCTATGAAGAAAGTCAGCGATAACATAAGAACCTACGCATGCAATGCTGGCATAACCAGGAGCAAGGTAGGAGACCTGCAACAACGAGCTGGTTTATGAGGAATGCAACAGCAACATGATATAAGCATTGGTTGAACGCAAGAGGACGTGCCTGGTAGCAGGATACAAACCATCAACTGTCGGCCTGAGGCGCTTGTCATACCGCTCTCGGACCAGCAGTTCGTCCAGTATCTCCTTGTCCGACTTGTTCTCATACATGCTGCAACAACAAAGCAACACACATGCATTACACACACAGTGGCATGCGCAACAGTGTCCTGTACTACACAGAAAGAAGAAGTATGACTGCTTAGATATACATTTCCTATCACTACACTGAGAGAGCTGCCAACAAGATGTTTGTTTGTGCAGGGCCACATATATACATACATAGACATATAAGTGTGTATGTGTGTCTATATATATATATATGATACTCGGAAATTCCCCTTACAAACTTCTAGGACTTGTAGAGGGAACTGAGTAGGCGATGTCTTGAATAGGAACCCATGTCCGGAAACGTACTGTTACCGTGCTACAACAATTTCAAATCAGTTGTACCACTCGTCCACTTCCACTGAGGGAAAGAGCAATGTCGTTGATTTTCCTATGTTGGTATGCAACTGTGTAGGCAGTACATTACGTCAGACGATCACCTGATGGCACGTGACGTCTACCCTGCCACGGTATACCGCCTCGATACCCCATTCACCCACCTTTGCGTCTCCGATTAACACGGTTGAGTATATGTTTGCGGAATACACAGATATGATCCTTGTTTATGGCACAGCTGAAGGTAATACAATACAAGCTCGTCGGCTGTATCAAGAGCGTTATTCATGAAGTGCGACACCATAGCATACCTTTTCTGCCACAGTTATCCAACGGCTCCGAGAACAAGGTACCTCCACCACCCACAGGAACGACTGTGGTGCTCCAAAGAGATTCCGCACTCCAGAATTGGAAGAGGCTGTACTGCATCAAGTTGAACAAAGCTAGTCCGTCCGGGAGGTTCTGCATGAGCAACACCTACATCCTTACCACTTCCAAAGGGTACAGTCTTTGCGTACAGCCGATTTTGCACCATCTACTCAGTCCCCTTTACAAGTCCTAGGAGTTTATAAGGGGAATTTCCGACCACTCTGTACGTATATGTGTATATATATATATATGTGTGTGTGTGTGTGTGTGTGTGTGTGAGTGTTTAAATACATTTATATATACATGCATGCATATATATGTATACATGCCACGACAAAATATTTTATTGAGAAAACAAAACTTGAAAAGCAACTAAATTAATTTTATTCATCTAACATAAAATTTGGTTGTATAAACTGTATATAATTGTTCGACCACTCATCTGATTGTCTTCGTTCGAAAATACATCTCAAAATTTTTTTTTATTTTTGTGTGATAATTATGATACTAGCAATGTTTATTGGTGCATTTATCGATCCTTAATAATGGTGTAACATCCTAA
This sequence comes from Dryococelus australis, assembly GCA_029891345.1. Classification (NCBI taxonomy): domain Eukaryota; kingdom Metazoa; phylum Arthropoda; class Insecta; order Phasmatodea; family Phasmatidae; genus Dryococelus; species Dryococelus australis. Next base: position 9,085,102 of record CM056997.1, read on the forward strand.
TAAAACAAGTTCAACAGGAAACTAAAAATGTGAAGCTATAAAAATTGGAATATTTATTTGCGCACTTTAACAAGTGTTAGAAATGAAGATATTTAAAATAATTCCGTTTTCATCGGTTGTCGCTTTTTCTGAGGTTGCTAATGAGTGGCGCTCCGGCGGAACTAATTTAAGTTCGAATCTTAGTCACTCTTTAAAATTTTTCATACTAACCGAAATTGTTTAATGTACGTAGATCAAAACAAATCTTCAGTGGAAGCAATCAAATCTTTCTTTGTGTAAAACAAATAACAACAAAAATATTGGGTTTGCCTGTGTTGGGACACGGCCGTTTGTTTAGCGTTAATACGTCTACGTTGACGCGCTCGGACGCCAGGATGTTTATTTTACGTTCCCGCACCGCTTCACCCGATCATATGGGGTTTAATGGATATCACTGGATTGCTTTTGGGATGCTATTTCCAACCGTATACTATTTCTGTATTTCGACTTGGCTTTTTGACGAGTATAGGCCGAAATTGTGTTCAATTTTCTTAATTTCTTTACATCAAACGCATACAATTTTACCATAACCACGCCACACAAATGTTTTTATGCACGCAATCTACTGATCTTTATGTAAACACCGTTTCTACATATGTCACTTATGAAATTTCATTTTGTTTGCATTTTATTTATTTTTAATACTTTTTCATCGCGTTAGGATATTTTCAATTAGTTGTGCGGTGGAAATTTTACTCTGTTTAGAATAGGAAGTTAGCTAGGTTTCATTTTGTTGTTGTTGTTTGTATTTATCTTTATGTTAATAATTTTATTTCATTTTTCGGTCTTATTTTGTGTTTCTTATTTCATAATATATTTTTATCCGTTCCGAGAAATATTCTATGTATTTCAGGAGTTAGTCTGTTGAACGTGGATCGTAAGGGGGTTTGAAGGGTTTCCAGCTTCAGATTGGCCCATAGGTTCAAACACTTACTTCTGATTGACTGGATATATAAGACTTTCAAGTTAGCTCCATTCAAACGAGTAGAGGTATTTCGTTTTGAAAGTGCTTAATTAATGTGAACAGAATATAGTAATACCTATACACATCCTCCCCTCCTCCCCTCCCCCCCATCATTCCCTTCCCTCCTTCCCGGCGGTCCACCTCCCTTCTCACCCCACCAACCCCTTCTCAACAAGGACGACACCTTCCCGCTCAACCCCCCCCTCCTCTTCAACACTTATTCATCTCCTCCCTCCTCCCCCTATCATACCCTTCCGCCTTCCCAGCGGTCCACCACCACCTTCCTCCCCCACCCCTTTCTCTACGCGGTCGACACCTTCCATCCTCCTCCCTTCCCCTCAAACCCCACCACCCACAACCGCACTTCTTCATCTCCTCCCCTCCTCCCCACCCCACCTTCATTCTCTTCCCTCCTTCCCGGCGGTCCACATCCCCTTCCACACCCCTTTCGCTTCGAGGTCGACACCTTCCATCCTCCTCCCCTTCCCGCTCAAACCACCCCTCCCCCCCCCCCCCCCCCCCTCATCGGGCAACTTCTTCATCTCCTCCCCACCACCTCTTCAATGACGGGTCTCGGGAGTCGCGCGTACCTGCTGCAACCGGCGGAATTTTCTATTCTCTCCGGCACAGGAGTACTAAAGATAGCTGTATTTGTTCACAACTGCATCGTTTACCTTGGAATCGACTTTCCAGAAGAAACACATAGCTATATTTTCTATTTGATCGCGAGCATTCTGATTCCTATCTAACCGGATCACCATTCGAAACAATACTTTCGTCAGAGAAGACAATTCCGAACTCTTTATTACGGCCATTACGTAAGGACTTATCAATCGCAATAACATATGCTGTGTCCTGCGGTTTTCATTACAACAGAATATTTTGAATTCAATAAATCAAACGATATTACCTTTTGGTACCGGGAATAGCAACCTGGAACTAATCAGTACTTCACATTTCCCTTAAATTGCTTTAAAAAACATACACACTCATTCCTTTCACAGAATACAATAAACATTAATATTTGTCTATCGTATACTCACACTGATATGATTATACGTTCTCCCCCCCCCCCCTCCAAAGTCCACAAAAAATATTTATTCCTGTTCTCACAAACTATTCAAGGACTTAATCTTATTGATACAAATTTAACACGTGAGGCCAGCAAAATTTCGCGGGTTCAAAGACATGCACTCTATAATTCAGATTCCCATGCATTCTCGAGTCCCAGATCTTCGAGTCCCAGATCCTCAAAACCCAGACCCTCGAGTCCCAGATCCTCGAGTAACAAAGATCCTCGAGTCCCAGATGTATTATCACCGGCTGTTATCACCATAAGTGGTCCCAACACAGGAACGTCCAGGACTTGTCTAAAACATTGAGATCCAAATTTAAAAAACTGAAGTGTACACACCGTTGAATAATAACTTTTTCTGAAATTAATTCGACGAATTTTTCAGGCCTCAGAAAGATGACATAAATTAGAGAACATCACCAGCAGTAAGAATTAAAAACAACTTGGGCAGAATAGCATCATGCCAGTAGTAATAGTTCTATTCTTATCTCACGAGTGGGCAGAATGGCATCATGCCCGTAGTAATAGTTCTCTTTTTTTATCTAACAAGAGGGCTGAATGGCATCATGCCTGTAGTAATAGTTCTCTTTTCTTATCTAACAAGTGGGCAATCATGTCCGTAGTAATAGTTCTCTTTTCTTATCTAACAAGTGGGCAATCATGTCCGTAGTAATAGTTCTCTTTTCTTATCTAACAAGTGGGCAGAATGGCATCATTCCTGTAGTAAAAGTTTTTTTTCTTATCTCACAAGTGGGCAGAATGTCATCATGCCCATAGTAATAGTACTCTTTTCTTATCTCGCAAGTGGGCAGAATAGCATCTCCCATAGTAATATTTCTCTTTTCTAAACCCACAAGTGGGCAAAATGGCATCATGCCCATAGTAATATTTCTCTTCATTTCTCACAAGTGGGCAGAATGCCATCGTCCGTAGAAATAGTTCTCTTTTTCTTATCTAACAAGTGGGCAGAATGGCATCATGCTCGTAGTAATAGTTATCTTTTCTTATCTAACAAGTAGGCAGAATGGCATCGCCCGTAGTAATAGTTCTCTTCTTATCTCGCAAGTGGGCAGAATGCCATCGTCCGTAGAAATAGTTCTCTTTTTCTTATCTAACAAGTGGGCAGAATGGCATCATGCTCGTAGTAATAGTTATCTTTTCTTATCTAACAAGTAGGCAGAATGGCATCGCCCGTAGTAATAGTTCTCTTCTTATCTCGCAAGTGGGCAGAATGCCATCGTCCGTAGAAATAGTTCTCTTTTTCTTATCTCACAAGTGGGCAAATCGCAAGTGGGCAGAATGCCATCGTCCGTAGAAATAGTTCTCTTTTTCTTATCTCACAAGTGGGCAAATGACATCATGCCCGTAGTACTAGTTCTGTTTTCTTATCTCGCAAGTGGGGAGAATAGCATCGCCCATAGTAATAGTACTATTTTCTTATCTAACAAGTGGGCAGAATGGCATCATGCCCGTTGTAATAGTACTGATCTTATCTCACAAATGGCAGAATGGCATCATGGCCATAGTAGCAGTACTTTTCTTATCTCACAAGAGGGCAGAATGGCATCAAGCCCGTAGTAATGGTACTATTTTCTTATCTCACAAGTGGGCAGAATGGCATTGTGCCCATAGTAACAGTACTTTTCTTATCTCACAAGTGGGCAGAATGGCATCGCCCGTAGTAATAGTTCTATTTCCTTTCTCACAAGTGGGCAGACTGGCATCATGCCAATAGTTATATTTCTCTTATCTTATCCTACAAGTGGGCAAAATGGCATCATGTCCCTAGTAATATTTTGATTTCTTATCCCACAAGTAGGCAGAATGGCATCGCCCATAGGAATAGTTATCTTTTTTTATCTAACAAGTGGGCAATCATGCCCGTAGTAATAGTTCTCTTTTCTCATCACACAAGTGGGCAGAATGGCATCATGCCCGTAGTAATATTTTTCTTTTTTTGTTTTTCTCACAAGTGGGCAGAATGCCATCGTCCGTAGTAATAGTTCTCTTTTCTTATCTCACAAGTAGGCAGAATGGCATCATGCCAGTAGTAATAGTTCTCTTTTTTATCTAACAAGTGGGCAGAATGGCATCATGTCCGTAGTAATAGTTCTCTTTTATTATCAAACAAGTGGGCTGAATGGCATCATGCCTGTAGTAATAGTTCTCTTTTCTTATCTAACATGTGGGCAGAATGGTGTCATGCCAGCTGTAATAGTTCTTTTTTCTTATATAACAAGTGGGCAATCATGTCCGTAGTAATAGTTCTCTTTTCTTTTCTAACAAGTGGGCAGAATGGCATCATGCCTGTAGTAATAGTTTTTTTTTCTTATCTCACAAGAAGACAGAATGGCATCGTCCGTAGAAATAGTTCTCTTTTTCTTATATCACAAGTGGGCAGACTAGCATCGCCCGTAGTAATAGTTCTCCTTTCTTATCTAACAAGTGGGCAGAATGGCATCATGCCCGTAGAAATAGTTATCTTCTTATCTCACAAGTGCTTATAATGGCATCATGCCCGTAGTAATAGTTCTCCTTTCTTATCTAACAAGTGGGCAGAACGGTATCATGCCCATAGTAATAGTTCTCCTTTCTTATCTAACAAGGGGGCAGAATGGCATCATGCCCGGAGTAATAGTTCTCTTTCTTATCTAACAAAAGGGCAGAATGGCATCATGCCCGTAGTAATAGTTATCTTTTCTTATCACACTATTTTGCTGAATGGAATTATGCTCGTAGTAATTTTTTTTTTCTTATCTAACAAGTGGGCAGAACGGTTTCATGCCCATAGTAATAGTTCTCCTTTCTGATCTAACAAGTGGTCAGAATGGCATTATGCCCGTTCTAATAGTTCTCTTTTCTTGACTAACAAGTGGGCCGAATGTTATCATGCCCGGAGTAATAGTTCTCTTTCTTATCTAACAAAAGGGCAGAATTGCATCATGCCCGTAGTAATAGATCTCTTTTCTTATCTCGCAAGTGGGCAGAATGGCATCGCCCATAGTAATAGTTTTGCTTTGCTTATCTCATAAGTGCTCGAGAAAACTTCGCCAGCATTTCATGTTCATCTACTTAAATTTTGTGATCTTCAAGTGATTAATTTTGTATGAAAAAATTATCACTACCAGTGCAATAAATGATATACCCATCGTATTCTCTCCCATGAAAAAATACTTACTAATTTTACCACAAATTAAGTTGCAAAATAGACTAATTATATCAAGCGTGTATATGGGACTTACTGCCGATATTTAAATTAATTTATTGTGAATTTTAGTCTGTTAGACTTTCGTGTTTTTCTCCTTGTAGATCTTGTATTTCCATTAAAATATTGAATACTTTGTAAGCAGAAAGTGTTAGATGTGTCGGGTCCATTATTTTATTATTCGGGACGTATAGTTTACATTTCGCGTGCTACGTGCGCTATCGCGTTACGATTGAATTAATTGAACTGTTGAACTAATTCGCAGTTCCTAACTAAAGAGAATAATTTAATAGTATAATCCCCCCACATTGTTTCATAATTACTTGCCTACACGAGACGCCTATTCGTTCCTGAGAAAGTAATAATGTTTGTTGCGGTTTGATTGAGGTTCTTCCATAATCACTCTACTTAGTAATTTCAAATGACCTTCACTCATCCGAAAACTAAATTCATTTTTGAAACGTTCTGTTTCTGATGTACAGTAAATTTCGATCCCGCAACTCAAGTGTGAATATATAGTGTATACGTAGGTCGTTAGTGCTGTCATCATGGCGCAAGGTATACTTAGCTATACAAACTTGGGAATGTTTTGATGGCAGTGCCCCTTCTGCACTTCTTTTATGATCATGCATGTGTTCTTTCTTTCTTTCTTTCCGCGGCCGTTTGTTTATCATACATCCGCTCTTATTCTTCTTGTTGTCGTGCATCCTTTCCTCTCCCATTGAGAACTGCTTTCTGACTGATTTATAGATAATCTTTTTGGAGTTCTTCATCATTTCTATTTCTACTCCAAAGCTGTTGGCAGTAAGTGCCAATCAGCCTTTAAGAAACGTGTAATATTTTTTTCTCAAATTTTCCTTCTAGCGTAAAAATTGTGTCGCGTTATATACTTTTTTTGTGCGTATTTATTTCCTGTACTTTTCTTTGCCAGAGAGTTGTGACGTATCTTTGACTGATATAGGAAATTGCTGTCTCTCGACTAAATTTGCTTTCCGCGATTGGTAGTCTCGTTTAGAGCGTTGTAATTTCGCTTGCGACTAAAGACTAACCGTATAAGAGTATCGAGTATCACAATGACTGTACCAGAGTATCGAGATGCTGGTACCGCGACGTAAAGTTTAGGGCCAGGGCGTGTCCCTTACACCATACTTTAGGCACTTTCTTAAGCCTTACTTAAGATCTACTTTCATGCGTCTTGTGTATTCTTCCACAGCATGAAAAATTATCACTGTCATGAGCCTTATCAATTTGTCCATGCGTCGGTAAAATTAAGCTGTGATACTAAATACACAAGTAAATATTTCGCAAATCTGCTAATTTTCACTATTACATGCATTTAAAAAATCATAAATTTAATAAATCACTTCGGTACTCACAAATGTTCACGTAAGGTTTTTAATTCGAGGATAATAAATGGAACCACTTTCGCTCCTTCGTTACCAACTTCAATGGGCTGATGACTGTCACGGTGCCTGTTGAAATATTCGCAGGTAGGGATAGTGACATTTTTCAAAGGTTCATTTCAAAAGTGCTCACTTTATCATCAACAGACTTGACCTGATTTCGTCGATTTCTTCCGAAGGGAAGAAAGGCTCATGCTTGGTTCACACGTGCGCCGAACACGCAGAGCAGACAGGGCAGTCGGAACCGATGGTTGTTCACATGTGCGCCGAACACGCAGAACAGACAGGGCAGTCGGAACCGATGGTTGTTCACATGTGCGCCGAACAGGCAGAACAGACAGGGCAGTCGGAACCGATGGTTGTTCACATGAACGCCGAACACGCAGAACAGACAGGGCAGTCGGAACCGATGGATGTTCACGTGTGCGCCGAACAGGCAGAACAGACAGGGCAGTCGGAACCGATGGTTGTTCAAATGTGCGCCGAACAGGCAGAACAGACAGGGCAGTCGGAACCGATGGTTGTTCACATGTGCGCCGAACAGGCAGAACAGACAGGGCAGTCGGAACCGATGGTTGTTCACACGTGCGCCGAACAGGCAGAACAGACAGGGCAGTCGGAACCGATGGTTGTTCACATGAACGCCGAACACGCAGAACAGACAGGGCAGTCGGAACCGATGGATGTTCACGTGTGCGCCGAACACCGCAGAACAGACAGGGCAGTCGGAACCGATGGCTGTTCACGTGTGCGCCGAACAGGCAGAACAGACAGGGCAGTCGGAACCGATGGTTGTTCACATGTGCGCCGAACACGCAGAACAGACAGGGCAGTCGGAACCGATGGTTGTTCACATGTGCGCCGAACAGGCAGAACAGACAGGGCAGTCGGAACCGATGGTTGTTCACATGAACGCCGAACACGCAGAACAGGCAGGGCAGTCGGGACCAATGGTTGTTCACATGTGCGCCGAACACGCAGAACAGACAGGGCAGTCGGAACCGATGGCTGTTCACATGTGCGCCGAACACGCAGAACAGACAGGGCAGTCGGAACCAATGGTTGTTCACACGTGCGCCGAACAGGCAGAACAGACAGGGCAGTCGGAACCGATGGTTGTTCACATGAACGCCGAACACGCAGAACAGACAGGGCAGTCGGAACCAATGGTTGTTCACACGTGCGCCGAACAGGCAGTACAGACAGGGCAGTCGGAACCGATGGTTGTTCACATGAACGCCGAACAGGCAGAACAGACAGGGCAGTCGGAACCGATAGTTGTTCACATGTGCTCCGAACAGGCAGAACAGACAGGGCAGTCGGAACCGATGGTTGTTCACATGTGCGCCGAACAGGCGAGAACAGACAGGGCAGTCGGAACCGATGGTTGTTCACATGAACGCCGAACAGGCAGAACAGACAGGGCAGTCGGAACCAATGGTTGTTCACATGAACGCCGAACAGGCGAGAACAGACAGGGCAGTCGGAACCGATGGTTGTTCACATGTGCGCCGAACAGGCAGAACAGACAGGGCAGTCGGAACCAATGGTTGTTCACACGTGCGCCGAACAGGCAGAACAGACAGGGCAGTCGGAACCGATGGTTGTTCACATGAACGCCGAACAGGCAGAACAGACAGGGCAGTCGGAACCGATAGTTGTTCACATGTGGGCCGAACAGGCAGAACAGACATGGCAGTCGGAACCGATGGTTGTTCACACGTGCGCCGAACAGGCAGAACAAACAGGGCAGTCGGAGCCGATGGTTTTTCACATGAACGCCGAACAGGCGAGAACAGACAGGGCAGTCGGAACCGATGGTTGTTCACATGAACGCCGAACAGGCAGAACAGACAGGGCAGTCGGAACCAATGGTTGTTCACATGAACGCCGAACAGGCGAGAACAGACAGGGCAGTCGGAACCGATGGTTGTTCACATGTGCGCCGAACAGGCAGAACAGACAGGGCAGTCGGAACCAATGGTTGTTCACACGTGCGCCGAACAGGCAGAACAGACAGGGCAGTCGGAACCGATGGTTGTTCACATGAACGCCGAACAGGCGGAACAGACAGGGCAGTCGGAACCGATAGTTGTTCACATGTGGGCCGAACAGGCAGAACAGACATGGCAGTCGGAACCGATGGTTGTTCACACGTGCGCCGAACAGGCAGAACAAACAGGGCAGTCGGAGCCGATGGTTTTTCACATGAACGCCGAACAGGCGAGAACAGACAGGGCAGTCGGAGCCGATGGTTGTTCACATCTGAGCAGATTTTCTGCGTAGTAACCATTTTGCTGTTGAATTCGTGATTTTTAACGCCAAGATTCTAAAACAAATTATAGATAACAAACTAAATGCTGTCGTCATCTACTCTTGTTTATTAATTTCATTACTGTGCGATTTATTTACTAAATGATTTTCAAGAGATTGTAATGTTATTTTTACATCCAAAAATATTTTAAACCTTAACGCTATCTTTCAGTTCATTTTCTAACTACGTTTTTTAATACAAATGTTCAATAAAATTAACGTTTTATATTCACATATTTCATTATAAATACGTACATTGAACTATTCAAATTTACATGAATATACTTCGACTATCCAAGACATTAATAGTATAAAATATGTGAACCAGCTGACTTCTGGGATTTATCGGCTTCTGATTGGCTGTTCTAGTCTTCCGTTATGTCTGTTCTGCGTGATCGACGTATATGTGAACCAGGCATTATAAGATCACTTTACTATCTGCTTGTCTGTGTGTATATGTGTGATTCTGCGTGTGTGTGTATATATATATATATATATATATATATATATATATATATATATATATATATGCGTCTAGGTGTGCCTGTGGGTGCGTGCGCCTCTCTTTCAATTTTTTGAACGCATCAATCGAATTTCAAAAACTTGGTATACGTATAGTACTAATTAGGAAGGAAATCTTACTTTTATAGTTTTCGAAATACGCTGGGCGTCTACTTTCAATATTCAATATGGTGGCCATTTTAAAATTTTGGGTAATATGTTACATCTCATATATCATTCACCCTATTTAAACCAAATTTTGTACGTAAACAATGCATCATATAAACCCCGAATAAAGAGTTAGATGTTGTTGGCCCACCATTTTGGAACATACTACCATATAATAAATGAAGCTGAAATTACTCAATAAATTCTCTCAAAATTTGGCTAGTAAGTTATAGTAGATCTTGTAAATGAATGCGATATAGATTGATTCGGCGTTTATTTTCAAAATGGTCAGTATATCTACCATACCGTTTAACCAATTTCGACCAATTTTTGTATACTAAAATTAAATATTACGAGAACCATATATGCTAACATAGAGCCAATTTTGTCTGCCATTTTGTAAGAGAGCGCCACGCGAACACATAAAGTATCTCGAGAAACAACTAATCGTTTCTTACCAAATTCATCAAACAAATAATATTGTGGCAGAACATGCAATCTATGTTTTAAGTACGTCAGACACTTATTTTCAAAATGGTGGAAATATAGCCATTTCAGCTTAATATGGTCTATAATAGAAAATATGCAATTAGTTCCAACTTAACTTTGAATGCTGGCAGTATTTTAATTAATACCATCAAATGTGTCCACTCAAAGTCGCTTGTCCGCCATTTTGTAAGATAGCGTCATATTACAACTAAAAACCTATGCATGTATATCTCCGGAGAAAACCGAGAGATTGCTACTAACTTTGGCAAACAAGTAGCATTATTGCAGGCCCCGTAAACTAATGTGTTTTAAGTGAGTCTGACACATATTTTCAAAATGCCTCTCACATAAACAATCCATCTAAATATGTAATATCTATGAAAATACGAACATAACTGGTATGCTGGTAGAATCTATTACAACCATTAAAACTGTCTATACAGATCCTCATTTTCCCGCAATTTTGTAAGATAGTCCCACGTGCAAAAATTAATCTTTTTAGTTATATCTTGAGAAACAGCCAATCGACTCCCATCAAATTTGGCAATAATGTTATACGTTGGTACGCCATGTTAATTTGTACGTTTTAAGTGTGTGATGCACTTATTTTCAAAATGAAGGCTATAATAACACATTAGCTTAGTGTGCTATATCTACGAAACTATGTAATCGATGGTATCTTATACTTGTATACTGTATCTATGACAATCATCGAATATGTTATACATAACATTTAATACATAACCCAATTTTTTAAGACCGTCGCATGGAATAATGGGGGTTTAATGCCATTACTCGAGGACCAATCAACCGATTCCCACCAAATGTTAACACACAAATAGTGCTACAGTAGTTAATGTAAACTAACATGTTTTTTTACGTATGGCAGGCATTTTTATAATTGCATTTGTGTACAATGTAGGTAAGTACGTTACATACCTATTACAGAATTGAACAAAACCCAACCAAATTTGAACACTAACAGCATTCATTAAAAGAGTCAATTATGAATACGTAGATACAATTTAGTTGTTTTGTTGAATTGCCAAGTCAAAAGATTGAACATTTTACCATATTTCAGAGAAAAAATTCAACTAATTTCCACCAAACTTTGTACACCGTTGGTGCTACAGAAGGTCATGAAAAATTACATGATATAAGCGTGATGGGACATTGATTTTCAAATTGACGGCCAAAAATGTCTTAGATGTTTGTCGTAATTAACAAACAATTCAACCTAATTCAACCAAACTTTGGATTTTGGGAGTATTTGATTTAAAACATCTTATAAATAACCTCTTTTTAAGGCAAATTTGTAAGATAGAACCAAATAATGTAAAAATGTTTACGGAATACTTTAGGAACCACCGGTTTCCGTAAACAAGTAGCGCTATGGTAGTCCTTGTGAACAAGTAGCGCTATGGTAGTCCTTGTAAACAAGTAGCGCTATGGCAGTCCTTGTGAACAAGTAGCGCTATGGTAGTCCTTGTAAACAAGTTGCGCTATGGTAGTCCTTGTGAACAAGTAGCGCTATGGTAGTCCTTGTAAACAAGTAGCGCTATGACATCCCTTGTAAACAAGTAGCGCTATGGTAGTCTTTGTAAACAAGTTGAGCTATGGTAGTCCTTGTAAATTTAGGTGTTTCAAGGGGTATCGACGCTTATTTCCAAAGTGATGGTCATGTAAATATTTCAGGTTAGTAAACGCTATTATTCAAAACATTAGACTGATTACACCCGAAGTTGATGCTCCAAATCCGACCTCCGTAATGCGTTTTATTGCACACTAACTTGTACTATAGGTTTTCCCAGATTCAAGTCCCGGGTAAAGCACGTGTATATTTGTAATTGTCTGACTATTGTTGCATATGTTTCTGGTCTCATCTCATCTCTAACGATATTGATGTCATCGAGATTTCGAGGCTTGACTACCATTTAACGTTTTCAGAACTGCATTAACAATTAGTTGCTCCAAATGAAAGTAGGCTCATTAGTTATATCAGTAACTTCTTTTATCTATGTGATACTGTAGTCGTGTTTTTGTCAAACGGAATAACCTTACTAGTGCTCCAACGATTTAGCTGTAAATCTTCTTATGCAGTTATTCCATTTATATTCTATTCCATTTTTTAATGTGTATCATTACCATTCATAGCATCTAGTGAGTTTGACAAAGTAAATGATAACTGTGTTATTATTTAGTACAATATTCTATATGAGCTCTACATAAATTACTCAAAAAGAATTATTTATGATTTTGTATCGCATTGCTCTTTGCACTTCATTATTTAATATTCTATATAGACTCACTGAAATTTTTCGACATTGTACTTGGTTTATTTTTATGTACTTTGGTGACTGTCCATTTTTCAGTTTATAATGGAAAAAATTGTAAAGAAATATTAAAATGATTGTTTGCCCTCCTTTTGAACCCAAGCCACTAATCTGGATTTGCTAGGAGTTTCGATACGATAATATGCCTATGTATCATGTGGTTCACTTACGTTATTTCTTAAATATTTTTTACATACTGCCGATTACTGTAATTCGGCCGTTGTTGGAACTATTTGATACATACACTGTCTCAACGTTAGTCGTTGGCCTTCTACCTCCGAGCTCCGGAAGTTTTGCCGTGGAGTGCTGCAGTTTTACCTGCGTGCTGTGGCGGCACTTGGAGTTGTATGCGAGTTCCTAGTGATGCTTTCACTTCCTCCCTCCCTCCCTTCTAACCCCTGCACCGCTATCCCCACACAGCCTCAACTCGCTCACTCTCCTATAGACTGCCGGGAACGATAGAGCCGACTCCACTCGGCACCAGAGTGTCCTCATGTCATGCGTGTTTACTTTGCTCCCCCGGAGAGTAATCAAGTATTAACGCATTGTAACACATGACTCCTTGTCGATGGCGAGGTTACGTTGAAACCACGTGATCCTGCTTACTAAAGACTGTTCGAGATAAAGTAAGCACTTTTGAAATCAACCTGTGGAAAATTTCACTGCCCCAATCGACATATATTTCACCGGCCACAATGAATGGAATTCGGCTATTGAGTTTGGTAAAGATGGAGGGAAAGTAGTTCCCTGTCTTAAAGTTGAATTAAAAAATTAAGTAAACATTTGTGAATAATGAAATAACATATTTTGTTTCCTTTTCTTTTAATGCATATAAATGTAATGATAAGCTAATTTGTAAAATATCAATTTTTCTAAATATTTCACAGTTTCACTAGATCGACGCATGAATGTGATGAGGCCCACGGTAATGTTAATTTTGCATGGAGTGGAAGAATACACAATGTGCCTACAAGTATTGTTGATTCACAGTATTTTCGGCCTTTTCTGAAGCCCTGATAAAGTTCTACTGCCAGGATATTCCTCCGCCTCGTGCAAACTAAGCTTAACTAAATCTGGAAGACTGTACCAGAGGGACAACGCACCGGATTCGTGCGCACTCTGTTATAACAGTGTTTTGTATAAGAACTATTTCTTACTAGCCGCTACCAACCCACATATTTTCTCACTGTTTTTATTCGAATCTTTATATATATATAATTCTTCTGTGCGTGTGTATGTCACTGAACTCCTCCTAAACGGCTGGACCGATTTTGATGAAATTTTTTGTGTGTGTTCAAGTGGATTCGAGAATGGTTTAGATTCACAATTCGGAAAAGAGAGGGGGCGAGAGGGGGAGAGAGAGGGGGAGAGAGGGGGAGAGAGAGGGCGAGAGAGGGAGAGAGAGGGGGGAGGGGAGCGAGGGGGAGAGAATTTAAGACATATGTACAGGACAACGTCTGTCGGGTGCGCTAGTTATTTATAAAGGAAGCAATATAATTTAGCGATAAAATATTAATAACATTCCAATTTAACAGGGAAAAAAAGTAACTTTTATGAACACAAATATAAAACGCATGTGATACGTGGCATATGTTGGAAACAACGAAGCACGTCATACGTGGGGAGATTTTTCAAAGGTTTGATTCCAAAAGGCCAGAGAAACCGTGAATGGACTATACATCTTAAGCAGGGCTTTCAAAAGTGCTCAGTTTATCTTTAATAGCCTATGCCTGGTAATGACTGACATTTATTAAAAATATAACGTCCATTTCTTTTTCATTTTTATTTTAACACACAAAGTGAGAATTTTTAATTGTGTAGCTGCACGTTTGCTTTTATATTCAAATCGACTCTTTTTGCATTAAAATGTATATTAGCGCATTCCATAACTTTACCTCCCACCAGCCAACTAGCCTGATGTTGATGTAAGAAACCAAAGACATTCAGCATTGACGTCCTTTGCTATAACACTTTCAACAGGCTTTGATAATGTTTCATATCTCGTAATTATGAAGAGTTTGAAGCGATGGCATTACGTCGCTTGATTATGACAGGAAACACGTAAATACAACGTGACCCTCGTCATTATAATCGGCTCCGAACCATCTGTATACGGACCCAGTGTTTGTAAATCTGGTCATGCCTGGGTTTGGGCGTGAACTTCCATCCACCGCGCGGATTCTTCGCTACGTAGGTGTGGTGCCTTAAAGTGCAAGGCCGTCGAATACCTTAAATAAGTCATAACTGACTGGTGTTCGTTTACCGAGAAAACCAGTTTAAGGGGCGGTGTTCCTAATTTACATGCGGGTCTCATTGTAAGTAGTTCTGTCAATTAATTTTTTTTATTTATAGAATATATATTGATGTAAATCTGTTTTCAGGACAGAAATGAAAGTCGACCTTTTACTGTCAATTTATAAGATTGGATACTGAACAATTTATTTGGTAGTTGAGAATTGTCAAAGCCAACCAAAACCTCAGGAAGTAACTCTCTGTTTACGATATTTATCTTCTGTCAAAACAGTATTTCAAACTATAGCGACTATGCTGTATAATCTCTGAACAAATGACACTGAGATGTCATCGGATAAGTGTCTTTGCCACCAAGTCGGAACTGTAGAGGATAGAGACACTGTTAGGTGTCACAATATACCCTTTCTGGCACATTGTGCTTCCAACAGAAATACTATCGGAAACAGGTAGATTGTTGTAGATTACATTGTGGGGTCTCAGGAAATACTCCTTCTGGTACTTCGTGTTATCAAAATTAATGTTACTAGGATAAGTTGTTGGAATGATATTTCTGAACCATTGAAGCTAGTTTTATCACTTTGAACTGTTGGTTGCCAGGAGATACCCTTAATGGCACTCTATACTGCCAACATAAATGTCATTGGTATATGTGCTGGAATATTTCATATGCCCTTACAATCAACTTTGTCACGTATCAACTGTCAGACTTATCAAAAGAATGTGAAATGAGAACACAAACGAAGCTTATTTCTGCTATTTTTCAGACGTTAACTTGGGGAGTAAATGTTTTTTTTTACTACGGATGCTGCCTTCCTCCCCTCCCCACAAAACAATATCGAGGTGGTGGAAAGTACGGCTTAACGTGCAGATGGGTCTTTCAGTAGTTTGACTCCATTTTTCACATTATGAGGACGAAATTACAGCAGTAATAACTTATGTGAAACCACAAACAAGGAACAGCGACTCCAGCTGAGTCCCGAGCCTAGGACCTTACACTCACTAATCACACGTTTTGACCTTCGTGGGATTATGGTCCCATACGTTAGTAAGGGTAGAGTTGTCATTTGTGGATGCTGGTTCCACGTCGCTTGTTTCAGCAACGCGTGCATTTCAGCTGCCGCGCTGTTTGTATCGGGGGATGAGTTGAGCGGACTCTTGCGCGAATACACCTGTCTGTCTGTTTGTCTGTTTAGGTGAGTGGGGCAGTTACGGATGGTCTGATGGCTGGAGGCCTGTTTCACCACGCGAGAATACGATAGTTTATCGAGATTAGGTGCCAAATTATCAAGATTGTGTTTCAATACGCACCTTATCTCGATTTTCTCTGTATGTCTGGATAGAATATTTGAACCAGTGATTTTTGTGTATAAAGTCTCAATATCGGGATAAAACCGCAAAACATAAGCAAATACGTTAGACTACTCGTAAAGAAATTTGGAAAGTGATAGAGGTTTGTTAATTGTAGACTATTAGCATAACATTAAACACTAATAAACACGTCTGGAAATGGTAGCAAAATTAATGCAAGAGTATTCAGGAAAATGTCAATGTATAGAAACTAGTTTGGGAAATAATAATTGCAGTATTATCTGTTATCTATATAAAACCTTTGATTACATTTTATTATATATTTAATGTTGCCAGATTCTTTCAATTTAAGTTTATTAGTTTGCATATCATTCGATAAACAATAAAGCACTCAATTTGATGTTATGAATTAAGTAAAAGTTCAAAACTTCCAAAAATAATCAAATTTATGAACTACGCAACAGACTATAATTCGGACGAAAAAATAACAGTAACTTATGAATTCACCGTATGGCGTTTATTCCAGCATGTTTGCTTGAATATGTATATTTCTTTAAATAAATACTAATCGCCCTTTAGAAAATTATGTTGTAAGGAAAATTACATTTAAACCATTGATAATATTACAATTTGTGTTAGTAGAACATTTCGAAAAAAGCAATTTTCCGCGTATTTTAAATTATGCTGATACTTTGCGTTACTACCTCAAACAGTTTTTTCTTTGCAGTACATATTTGTTTTGTTGATTCTTTTTCGTGAAAATGCCATATCGACTACTAAAAATATTCACTTTATTAAACGTCAAATAACAAAATATTTTCTGTTGACTGAGCCAGTGAAGTAGAACATCGCGATTAAGTCAGAATATAAAAAATAAAAAAAATTAACGAGATATTCTTGACGGCGGATAATACGTGGTGAAACACGCTCAACATTATCGAGATAAAAACCTAGGTTGGACCTCTCATCTGGATAAAATTATCTTGATGTTCCGAAAAGTTAATCTTCGTTGGTTAACCAGGCTCTAAGCGCGCTACCTCTACCACTGGATCTTGCGGTGGCCTTGCAGTGACAGACAAGACGTTAGAAGTTCTTTGCCCCGTAAATGCAAGTTATAGGCAACACAACGCACAAGTCGCTTGGCGGGTTGTATAAACTACATAAGCGAGGGGCAGAACATATTGTGCGCCTCGCAATTTTCCTTTCCAACATTTTGGCGCAAGTTCGCTGTTGAAGTTGTACCATTTCATAACTTCTTGTAAATCACTTAATCAGTTAATTTTTTCACAGTACAAGTCATGTTATATAGATAAAATTATGGCTACAGGATAATGAATCATAAGTGTCGAAATAGTGTCTTACATGAAGTATGTTACGTAACACTTTTAATGCATGTAGAATCTAATGTATTCCACTGTATCATCCTTTAAAGCTGTAAACAATTTCATTACGACTCCTTGTATATCACTACAATTGATATTAAGTGTGAACCACACTCAAAACTCTAAGCGGGTTCTTAAAGGTATTCGTGTATCAGTTTCAAGCAAATCGTAAATTGAACTTTTGCATAGTTAAAATGTAGGGTTATTTTGGATCGCAATCATCGCCTCTGTTAGGTGTATTTTTCTTCGTTCTTTTAATTTCGCCATACCTTAATGCTATACCTATATCATTGTCCACAAAGTTTCCCGAATAAAATTTACAATTTATAAAGATGTTCGCCATGACTCAGTTTTTACATAAAAATAAAGTAATTTTAACTACGAATAAATATATATTTTAGAATTTAGACTCTCATCACAATGCGTACACCACAAAATAATTGGTCGCGATGTTCGGTTAGGATTATAAATTAAGGATTATAAAAAGACCTCGTAGTTCACACATTCCCAGAGCATAAAATCAAGAATATAATTTGAACTCTTTAATAAGTGTTGGCGGGAGAAAGATATTATAATATCAGCACAGAGAATGTGTTTAATTAATTTGGTGTACCTATGTTTAGAAAAACATGTGGCATGTTGAATTACTTTTCAAATTTTTTAATGACTTAACGTGTGCCTGGCGTTTGGGAGAATTCAAAATTATTTTTATGTCAACATTATCCTAATGTTATCTTCTAATAATACCAAAGACTTATTCTTTTCTGAATACATTGCCTAACACGTTCATTTTAAAGTCACTCAGGTGACGTTATTTCGTTTCTACCACTATACAAATGGCAATTGGTTGAATTAATATTTCAAAGCACGAGTATTTATTGCTGTCGCATGAAATTTCTACAACAGATAATTTTTCGTTTCTCTTTGACACGATAAATACAGAAAGCTGATAGGTCGTGGAAAGATAGCTGATCTTATAATCATTATTTTATTTTTCGAAATAAGAATCCACGTGAGCGACATCTGTTAGAACATAGCATTTGTCATAGAAATTCGCAACCATTATTACATCAAGAAGAAACCGCTGGAGTAAAATTATATTTTAATATTGTAATGACACAAAACTGACAAATAATATTCCATCTGGATAATATCCATTATTCAAGAGTAAGGGTCCTTCAATACCTCATCGTTTTACCACATGCCTTAAAACATTCGTCGACATGCTTGGACATGAAATCAATATCCCTATGTTATTCTGCGACAGATCCGTCTTCGGTTGTCTCTAATAATGCACCAAATAACGAATGCTTTGCCAAGGAAGAAGCTGGGGCCACATGAGTTCCCGCGGGTCTACACGTTCGATAAGCGACAAACCAGGTTCCCGAGCAAGCCACGGAAGTCGTGATCACACGTGGGGAACCATAGCTCTGTATGTGTAAGCATTATCCTCCTGTAGACAGGCTCCTGGGTACACAGTCAGGAAATGTAACCGGCAGAACTGCAGGAATATGTGCATTGAAGGATCCTCGTGTCTCTACACTGAGAGAAAGTTGTAGTTGCAGATATATAAAACAAAATTACTTATAGAGTATTATTGACACTGAGCAATATTTTGTCTACTCAAAAAATATGTTCTTCCTCTAAACATTTGTATTCCTGCCCTTGAACGAAATAAACGATTTAAAAATAATTTGTTTATGCAAACACTAATTTGGTTGTTGCAACATTATCTACATGTATTTAGTACACACAACAAATCCATTTGGTTACCTAAAAATTAAAGTACTATCAAGGTAGAGTCAAATAAATATTTCGTTTTGAGTGAATAGGCATTTGGTTAGCTAGAACCGACTATGTTGATTATTACCGAATTTGTGGGGTCGACGAAATACATTTGTCCAGTACTGGCATTTATTTGGTTGGCTTTACACACTAAGAAATATATTTAATTTACCATATCAATGTATACGTACAGTGACAAAGGGCGAATGGTAAAATATTTTCTAATACGTGCATGGCAACGTTCCTAAAGTAGTTCAGGAAAGAGTCAAATGCGTAGGGAAGTTCCCAACTTTTTATATAATAGAGACCCTAAACATTCCCATATTTTCAGCCTGATCCTAGTACTGTTACCATACATACTGTATAGGTTAAAAACTTCCATTACAATTTAGGAAGTTCATCAGAAAATTTTTTTTACATTGTAGGTTAAACGGATCATTTGATTGCCTTGGTTCGAGAATACGGCTCGAGATTTTGTTTGTAATTTTTTTGGGGGATTATTAGGATAGCCACATTGTCTGTTAGTGCACTGATTAGTGCTAAACGATGGTATAGCCAATCAAAATAACACAAGTTCTAAAAGGAACAAAAAATAAAACTGTAGAGTTTGTGCATCTGTATTTAAGTACAATTACCCCGTTACAAATTTGTGTTTAAAAACATTTCTACTTGGTCAGTAGTCTCTTTAGTCTGACGCTGAAATCCTGGGGTCGAAGTTTGGTCATGCTTTCACTTTTTTAAAGATAACCGAAAGTGTTTGTGTACGTTGAGCCATGCAAATAATTAGTTGTACCAATAAAATCCTACACGTTCGAGGCAACCAAATATGGAGAACAAAATAATTTGGTTTCAGTAACAAAACTTCTAATTGCCCTTATACGAACAATTAATTTTTTGCGCCAAAACCTTTTCTTCAGTATACAAGTGGCTAAAGACAATCAAAGGCTGTGGTTCCTCAGATAATCATCTCAGTAGCGAGGGACGCCTGCGGCTGTAGAGCGAGCCATGGTTTGTAGCACTTACATGTGATTCTCACAATTCTGGCAAATTGGTCATCCATTCTTTTATTAAAACGTGATATTCGTCGCCGATGAAGTACGTCACCAGCACATAGCATTACATTTCATTCTCTGATATCACCTCTGCGAATGAAGTACGTCACCAGCACATAGCATTACATTTCATTCTCTGATATCACCTCTGCGAATGAAGTACGTCACCAGCACATAGCATTACATTTCATTCTCTGATATCACCTCTGCGAATGAAGTACGTCACCAGCACATAGCATTACATTTCATTCTCTGATATCACCTCTGCGAATGTAAGTGGCTACATTGAAGTGCTGATGACAGAAAAATTAAACGTTGTATGGACAGCAGATTTCCCTGTAACAGCCGTGCCTCAAAATGCCTTTGTAGAGTGTTTGCTGGTGTGGGCGAACCTTACCTCGACGGCTCGTCTGAGCACGGCCTCACACCTTCATATTAAACCGGGACGCCGGGAATTACAACATCGTATTCCGAAAAAGGCCAGCTGCAGTAATCCCCTCCACCGGCCAACAATCGGCGACATGTATGTCTAAATAACGCGCCGATATAGACCAGCACAAGTCTGGGAGCGTCGTCTTTTCTCGTCCGACCAGCTGCAAGGGAAGATCACGCAGATGGGTATGTCCGATCTCCGCCAGCCGATCTACTTACTAGAACAGCCTCCGGGAACCATGTTTAACGTAGGGACAGTCCAATTAGTTTAACACAGTAGTTGCGTGAGTAATCCATAGTAATAATGTGATTTAAATTAATATAATTTCACATAAGCTCCCCGAGTGATTAATATTCCCATACTATGGTATAGTATGTTCCTCCTGTCTACATAAACCCCCTCATTCTCAGTATTGCTCTACCATATCATATCTTATCATTAAGCTACGCACCTAGCCCCTTTATTGTGCGGAATAACAGCTCTTGAGAAGCTCAGACTTGTTACCGAATAGCGGACAAGGAAGCCGCCAGTTTGGGTCATCCCCATCTCACAACCAAACAGCCCTCTCTTCTGACATCAATGGCAGATGTGCATGTTATCGTGTCCCCTTCTCTCGGAATTATCTCACTGTGAGCTCTGATTCGTCCAAACGACGTGCGATTCTGAGCCGTCCACGCATCTGGCCTCTCCCAGACTACGTCAGTAGTTCATAAGACGTATTTCGTACATTTTTTCGGCAAGCCTATCGCTCCTTTAATCATGTCTGCCAAGTATTGTTATTGTCATATCATATGTTTTCTTCTTAGGACGGTCTGTATACACGTCACACGAAGAGAAATATCAACTCACCCTAACGACGCATTTACTCAGATTGTACAAAACTTTAATCAGTTTACATACCGTCCGTCAATTTTTACCAACCTTCACGTTTACCGAATGATTTTTACTTTCTGCGAAAATTTTTATAAAAGTTGCTCTTTGAGTTCATAAGAAATCATCTTGTTACATCGTTAATATCAATTTTTTACGAAAGAATAACATAATCATGTCAATGATTCAATTCTTTAAATTAAAACTCGCCACCATTAATTCTTATTCTTCAGGTTATTTATTTATTCCGTGATTCAAACTAAACAACTTCCTTCAAAACCTAGTCCATGATATGTTAACCAGCACCAAAATACTTAAAAGTTAATTGCAATATCAACTGAAGTATTTATTTAAAAGGTGGTCACTGAATCTATACATAGAGGCTTATAAGTATACGTAGCTACTCTACACAAAATAACCAATATACTTTTAAGTAAGTCAACATAGACTACTGCATAATAGTCTCATCAGTGCCTTAGCTTGCCCTAAATAATATGTTTTCACGAGGAGGGCCTCAACTGTGTGTTCATAGAATACAACATTTTAAAGGTTCTAATTCGTACAGAGGAAAAAATATAAGAAATGATAATACTTTTGATAGCAGCTGTAACTTTTTACTGGAAATATAACTAACAATAACAAAGTGACAATAACGTAGCCATGCAAATTGAATATAGTTTGCCGGCTTTCACAGCCGTTGTCGGAGTCTGCTTTGCATTTGGGTTTCGTCCATGTCGAAGTCGAAGTGTTCCTGACGTTCCGTTCGAAATCGCAGTCGTAATCTCCAGGGTGGCAGAAACTGTTTCAATTTTCGTCGCCCTAGAGACGACGACTTCCATATCTACCGACACGCCGGAATACTCTTCGACTTCGACGCGACAGTGATTCAAAAGCCAAGAAGACGCGTGGAAATGCGATCTTATGTTCTTGGTAAATAGTTCGATTCACCAGGATCCCCTGTCGGAGCAGCAAATACAAGTTAGCACTCACGAGTCGGACCCGCTGACGTGCCACGCAGCAACACCCACAATGGCGGCGATGTGGACCAGCTCCCAGGGGAAACCCATGTTAGGACATCTGCAACACACAAGCGTACACTCGTGTACTCGCCTAGACCCATGTTAGGACATCTGCAACACACAACAGTACACTCGTGTACTCGCCTAGACCCATGTTAGGACATCTGCAACACACAACAGTAGACTCGTGTACTCGCCTAGACTCGTGCATGCACTCTTATTCACTACATTAACACACTTTCATTCATTATATGCATTAAAGCCTCTGATGTACGCACTAACGTGGCGCCAGATCATATGCATCACGGGAAATTCGGATATAAGATAGTGTTATGAAGAGAAACTGATAAAATAAAATAGGTAGAGATAGTTACGAGAGAAAGAATATTTGTTTGTTTTTTTTTAAATAATAATTGGATAATTATTATCGGGTAGAGGCACTGGTAAAACTTATTAGAATGAGTAGATACTAGTCGTGAGATATACAGCATCGCTTAGCGCCACCCGTGAGAGGCGACGGAGGGGAAGGTAGGGTATGTGACAAAAGTGGTGACGCCATTAATCATCATATGAGGGCTCAGTGTAATGTACGTGGTAGACAAACTCTGAATAACCTGGGGTCATAATCAATGCCAATTTCTCAAAACCTCATCTCGTTTGAGTAAACACTTGTCAGGAATAATAATTGAAAGAACATAGACACAAAATAAGCACTCGGTATACCTTCCAGGGTTTCACTTACCAAACGTGAAACTAGCTTCTCACTGGAACAAAGCATACAAAACTGCATGCAACACACTCAAATTGCATATTGCACTTTCGAAGTCATCTTAAATAGGAAACACACATATAAAGACGTCTCAGTGAATAATCAAGCAAGCTACTAGAAATCACAAACAAAATATTCGGTTTCAACTTTAGTTTTATTCAGGGAGAACTAATTAAAGAAGTTGTGTCAGCAATCAAGAAAAATAAATCAGAAAACATTTTAGGAAGAACTTTTTCTTTACTTAGGCAAAATCAAAGAAGATATTTAATTTACTGCTATGTGAAAAATCAATTTAAAAGAATTATTGTTTAATCAGATGTGAATAGAATAGAATCGAATCGCTGTCCAGAAAGTAGGAAATGTTAGTTTATATTACTTTTTCCCACAAATCCCAACAGTTAAGACAATCCATCAATTTAGTGCACATGTCTTTAAAGATGAAACTAATCTGGCTCAGAGTGAATACTGTCCAAATCAATTAGGTTTGCACACTGCGTTACTCACTGTCTGGCAAATCACAAAGCGTCCGCACTCAAGACCTGTAGGTCTTAAGTTCACACAAAATAAAAGTCAGTTCAAAAATAAAATCTCTCAAAGTTTAGTGGCAGGATTCCTAGTCAAAACTGACAGTAAGACACATGATCTGTCATAACATTGGCCGCTGTATACTTAGCTGGCTTGGACGTCTGCGTCGGTTCACGTCGTTGACACCCCAATAAATCTAATCTTAGGACTAAGCATCTTCTTAAAATAGCTTAAATCCTTCCTACTGCACATTTATCTCTGTCTGAGTAAACTGTCCTGGCTTTAGGATGGCACACATGACGCATCATGTGGAACACTGGAGGCCACTCCAGAGAAGTTTCTGTACTCGAACAATGATGGCGGCAGAGAGAGAGAGAGAGAGAGCAAACCGGGGTTCACGCCCTCCCAAGCCTAAGTCGACGTGATAGTTCACTACGTCACTTCCGGTGACGTCATCGCTCTATGCAACACTGAGGTTGGTCCCTTAAGTAGAGAAAATTTGACGATGACATAAAATAAATTTAAAAAAACATTTATCACTTCAAATAACTTTTAAATGAGATTTCTGAGCTTAGATTAATAAATTAAGCTGTGTAAAATCACAAAATTATATAAATTAATATTATGTACATTCATAAATTAATCATTTGTGGGATAAATAATTATGTTTACCAAAATATTATGCTTGGGCCAGGGCTGCAAAATTAACTATTTAAATGGATCTCACAAGATGTCAACATACAAATATAGGTTAAATAAACTCCATATAACATAATCAAAATTACTACATCTAAACAAACCTGACGTTCTATAATATTTTTATAATTATATTTATTTAAATACAGCTGAGTTAAAACAAAGTGTATAAAGTTTTATTTTATAACTAGACCTTTTAAAATTTTACATGTTAATTATTAAAATTATATAGTTACAGTGTGAGAACATAAGTAAAGTAAAATAACCGAGTTTACCTCTCCCTGGACTAAAAATATTAGTGTGTCATACGAATTAATAGACAACTTTATCTCCGGAAACCGGGTCGGATACCAGAGAGCTCGGATATTAGAAGGCCGGGCGTGAGAGGCTGCACTGCATGTAAACATACGGAAATGTTTTTTTTTTTCGAGCGCAAATATTACTTTCGTAAACAATGTCGCTAAGCTACGCCGTTGCGACAGTAAGTTAAGGTTTACGTAACCAGTCCTCCGTTAGTTTGCCTGAGTATTGCATGGCCATTAATAAGCAAAAATTAAAAATATATATATACATAAGGATTTATTTATTTGACTACTTGCTCCTTCGAAATGATAACATTTAAACGAAAATTGTATTATTGCAATTTTCCTTGTAATGTTACTCGCGTAATATACTCACTCGGTTACATGGAAGAACTTCGTAACATATATCTGAAAATGTTTGCCTGCTTTTTAAAGGCAGAATTATATTTACGGCCTTTATAAAACAGTTGGGATGGAAAAAATGAAAAAGTATAGCGGGTAAACGCTTCAGTAGTATTAGACAATCAAAAATAAAAATTGACTTCACGGTAGAGAACAGAGCCTCTACTCCGGCAGACTTTCGTGTGTAACAACTTTAATGCAGGCATGGAAGGCGCTTTCTCATCAACACTCACAAACATTCCACTTATTTATTTTCAATTTTCCCTCTGAGTTTACAACTTTAGACTCGATTGGAGATCGGCAGCGGTGGGGCAGCAGCTAAGGGGCTCATCTTCCGTCAAGGAGAACCTGGTTCGATTCCCTGCGTGATCGCTCACGAATTTTCGCATGTAGGAATCGTGCCGGACGATGCCGCTGGTCGGCGGATTGTCTCAGGGGTCTCCCGTTTCGCCCGCACTTTCATTCCGGCGCCGCTCCATTCTCACCTCAATCACCCTCATCGGCTCTCAAGACCTCGCTGTTAAGAGCCACCCAAATCTCCCCACTCCAGTCGATTGGAGCTTAGCCCCAGCGGCAAGACACTTAGTAAGCAAGAAAGTCGTATTAGGTAATATTAAATTATTTAAAGCTTTCTGCGTCTTTTGCATATACAAGCCGAATTCAGTAGAAACGTTTAACATCAAAGTTCCAAGAAGTTAAAAAATTTTAATATCGACGGTAGTGATATTAATATCTCGACTATTTTGGACTGTTACTTCATATTATTAAAAACGTGTGTTATAAACCGATCCTCGCTGGCACGGAAAATATCAGTAATTTTTTTAAAACTAACAGTACATCATCATGTTTTATTTTACCACAGCCACCTACATCTCTTCACTTTGATAACCAGGTCACGTAGCTCAAGTCAGTGCAATGTTAATTAATGTCGTTAAGAGTTTGTGGGCACTGAAAGAAACACCTATAATTATATTATTTATTTTGATTAATTTTATTGACGTTGTACTATCAAACATAAGCAAAACATTTGTTCTAAGTATTTTAATTATTAGGATTTCTTAGTTAGCAATTGGTATTATTCATCAGTAAAATATAAAGTGTTAAATAAGCATGTTCGCTTGTATATATATATATATATATATATATATATATATATATATATATATATATATATATTATATAATACTTTTCAAAGACCAGCTTTAGGCAACGGGAAGCATTCAAGTGAGTTGTTGAGCGCTGGAGAATCTCCTCCCCAGAATCTAAAATTCTTTCCCATATTTTCAATGAATTGTGAATAATTACTGTTAGGTACAATATTGTAAATAGCTTTCTATAAAATGTGTTGAAACGAAAATATTTTCAGATATTTTGTAATTTTTTTGTTTCAGTATTACTGATTCGAATTATTTTTACCGCAATTTGCCCTTCTTTTTCAGGAATATTACGAAGAAATAAAATACAAAACTACACTCTTTCTTGTTTAAATTTTTCCCTCGCGAATTTCACGCATATGTGCAGATATAATGCACAGCAAATTATAATCTAATAATAATACATATATGCATATATATATGTTGAAAGATGCTTTACAAATTGTTAAGTATTTGACATCATTTGACGTTATTTTATTCCGCAAATAGTTTTTTCAGTGGTAGATACTAAAGACTTATCTTTCCATTAGCTGTGAAGCCTACACAATAGTGCAGTTTTGCCTTGTTGTTCAGACAGACGAAGCAGACATGCTCCGCTGAGGGATTAATTAACTCGGAGTCTCGAGGGAAATTTACAAAAGCCTCGTGCCGTGCGATTAGGATGGCGGGTTAACCTAGAACGAAGGCGTGAACTATTCTCTGTGATGAGCAGCGCGTAAGGACCGAGGGCCCGAGGGATCCCAGACGAGTGTGGCAACATCAGGCGAGGCGATAAGGCTGATGGACCCGCCATCTGCTCCAGTTGGTCGCTCAAGACGATTCGTCACTCTCTGGAACTGCGCCGTCACGTACTGTACCTAGTTATTTCATGCGAGAAAATATTGTAACTATCCGGTCTTAGAAATTATTGTTACACATTGGTGGCGGGTTGAACAACTAAAGAGGTGGAGCGATATAAAATGATCCACCAATGAGAAACACTGGCAGAGGGATTGGAGGAGAAACAACTGATTAACCAATTATATTGGCGATGGTTAGTCATCTGCTGGACGCAGTGCTGAGAAAATTCCCTAAATGCATGTTTTTTTTTTAATTAACTTCTTAATAATAAGAATTTTATAATTTTTTATACATCTTTGGACGTTTATTTTGAGCAGTTTTAATAATTATTGAAGAAATTTTCTTAACAATTTTGCAAATTTTTGGGTTGAAAGTCATCCAAGCTCAAGGTCTTGGGTTAAGGTCAAGGTCGCCTGGCTACAAGGTGGCATTTGGGTTACTCCAATGCAATTGTTATCTGATGTTTTTTTCCTCGAGTTTTTAAAGTTTTTGTGATTTTTTTTTTAATTTTCTGTTTCAGGTTATCGAAGGTCAAGGTTGAAGGACCAGGTCAAGGTCATCGACATCTAACATGGTTGCAAGACGGAGAGTCTTCAACCTGGCGAGTGCCGGTCGTGTCGGGAGCTTAGTCTATACGCCTGTCATTGAGCCCTGTACCTTCTACATGTACATCTAAAAATATTTTTTTTAATTTCTTTTTAATTTTTCCAATTTTTTTTTTAATTTTTTCAATTTTCGGGGGATTTGTGTATTTTTTTGGGTTCGAGGTCATCTAAGGTCACCGGACACAGGGTCAAGGTCGAAGGTCAGGGTCACAGGTAAAAAACTATCCCCCAAATCCATCCAATTGATCATATTTGCAAAAAAAAAAAAAGGCTCGTTTTTTAAAATGGGGTGAACGGTGTTTTTTGAGTTAAAACGGGAAATTTTAATAGAAAAACGGAAAAAAAGGGAAATTCAAAATAGCTGCGATTGGCACCCGGTGGCTGTGCCCCGTGTCCTTATGCCCAACCCTCCGAAATCAAGGTACTTTTGTGAAATAATTGAAATATGACCTTCCAGTCACCTTTGTTAAACTGCTTGATGTTAATATACGTTTTCGTTTTATGGTAATATTGCCTTCCATAATAGTACAGCATTTAAAGTTCTTTGAATTGCTTTTGCGCACAGTAAAGAAAAATTACTTTCTACCAAAGGTGACTGTTTATATATGTGGAAGATTTTCTGTCGTTCATTGTAGTTGTCAGTACGTAACTGCTGTCCTGACGCAAAAATTCCTAAACCAATATGTTCTGCAGTTTCGGAACTGCAACTGAACAAATGTACTGTACAGTTTTACTGCAGTCGTTGGAAATCATTCTGAGGTACAGTATTCTCCAAATCACTAACCTAAATTCCTCCCAAGAGGCAGCGTTGTATTCTGTCCCTTGTTACTACCTATCAAAAACGACTTAAGTGCATTGAGGCAAAATGGTCTTTTGTTGAAGGACGTTGGGCTAATGACACAGGAGGGGGGGGGGTGCGATTCAAGTCTCGGACCCGTCCAAGTTATTGTTATTTTAGTGAATATAATTTCGAGATTTTTTTTTACTTAATTATCTCTTATTTAATAATGACGGTTTTTTTTTCAGAGCACACATTTTCTTTATTTTCTAACTGACATTAGCAGGAATAAATCAGCTGAATTATTATAACCACAATGTGATTTTATTATAGTCATTACTGTATACATCAAACCAAAATTTATGTTTTTGGTAAACCTACTTAGCAGTAGTTCATGTTTAAACAACGTTTTCTTTGCAGTAATAAATCATGTGTTGTAACTAAGAAAGCATTTTTGCAGTGTATGTTGTAGTGCGCATGAATTTTATTTTATTCCTACTATATCACATCACCTGAACCTAGCAAACTGAACCAATTTCAAACGATATATTCATCTTATTTCTAAACCCCGTGTATTTCTGTCTCTAAAACAAAGGAGCGTGTTATTGTAAGTAATTCCAAGATTTAAGCAATCATTAAAATGTTCCTCTCACATCAATTGTAATAATAAATTCTGTTCGTATTAACTAAAGAGATTGAGCGAATGCTAATCGAACGGTCAAAAAATTTGGGAAGGCAATAATTAAGTAATTGAGCTAACATTTTCTGGAACGACGATGGGAAATGAACATGTGAATAAAACATATCCTCTGCAGTCTGTTCGCCTCGAATCAATTATGCGATTCATGGCAAATTAACAGTGTGCAGAAATGTGAAATTAGCATTTTTCTGATTAATTATTTTCTTGCTCTTTGATTCTAAAACACAACTAATTTTGTAAAAATATTTAAGGCTTTGAATTAAAGCAAAAATATTTTTACTTATATTTAGATTTCTGTGTCGCCAAGTTTATGTATTTTATCTCGTGCCGCAAACATTTTCACAACTCACACTTATCCCACGAAATGTTGCTTCATTATGTCTTTCTGAGTTCCCGCTGTTCTTATCTTCAAGGAGCGTGTGTGTTTCCCTTGAGGAAGATGTGGCATTGTCAAATGCGCCTCTTTCGCTCCTTTTCTAGCAAAGTGCCAGCAAAACAGCTCGACTATTTATGAGCAGTCTTCCTCTTTATACGCCTGCCCCACGTGCCCGCTAGTTGGTCACACTTTTTATTCTACTCCCTAAAAGTTACAAAATGTTGGAATGAAAATTTAAAAGTCTTTAAAAGTACAATTTCTCGGAGAATTGAAATAATTTTAAGAGTGTAATTCAAGAATATAAACAATTTTCAAAAATGGGCCAGAATGCACATGAAAAATATCAGTTCTTCGCAAAAGACAAAAACGTCATTAAGGAGTACGTTTATGTTTAGAAATTTAAGTGTTGGTTTATTGAAGTTTAAATAACTTAAATTTTAGTTAAAGTAGAAATTATCTGAGTTTAAATGAACTTGTAAACTACACTAAAATTCGTTGTGTCTACACGGACTTGAAAGTGAGTGAATCTATACCAGGGACAGGACTTCTTGGTTGCCCAAGTATCAGCCTATCAGCGAGCGTCATCAAGCATCCGACACGCCATAGCACGAGTGTCGTGATACTGAGTGTCAGTAATATAAATTAATATTTTAAACATAATAAATTGAATAAAGTAGAAAGAAAAATTGATCAACTATATAGTTATGTATTTGGGAGTTTATATCTATTAGAAAACTCTTTCTGCAGAAGAATACCTGGTATTTTAAGTTTGTATTAAAGTGGCATGTGACAAATTTACAGACTAGCGACAGATATTAAACGCAAATATGGAATATTTGTCATTTACTTACGGCTGTGTGTAGCATAGAAAAAATAATTCGACTTTGTTGATGTAGCTTGTAATAGCAGCACATGCTCCTGCTGCCTGTCAAAGCATTTTATGTCATTCTTCTCTACTACAAACTTCTTCCCGTCACTTACGTAATTTCTTAGGAGAAAGTAATTCAACGAATCTACCATGGGACTCGTCGAAGCCGCCACTCATAGCTGCCGTAATTTTTTGTCAAATGAATTTTCCCCTTTATCATAAAATTCTAACACATTTCTCCAAAGCTATTCTTTGATAGTTACCATGAACCAAAACTCGTTTCCGGACTTCATTTTTGTGACACGAATATTGCCTTCGACGTAGATGCAATGTTTGTCAATCGCAATGTACGTTCGCCGATAACACGCCCTCGCTGTCAAATTGCTAATTATGTTTAAAATTTGTACTTTCGCGAAATTCTTAGTTTGCTAATTTAGTAAAAAAAATCACGCACACAAACGATTATACATTAACATTGTATGTAAACCACAACATTTTTGCAACAACTAGTAATAGTCTACCTTGCTTCGGAAGCAAGGCAGGCACATTAAATATATATATGAAATATGGTTCCGTTAAGGGAAGAACGAAGAATATCCTCTATTCTGAAAAACAGTCGTGAGATTATGCCAACTGTCATGCACACTCCTTACTGTAGAGCATAAACTGTTAAAACTACATAGTCGAATGCATAGTCGAATCTCATTATTATGACCACCTGCTAGTACCCATAGTAACAACCGCACTTCGCAGCACTGGCAGCAGCTATATACAAGCTGGCAGTGACTCAGTCAGGAGCTGATATGTCTCCACGAGTATCTGGACCCATACTGTCTGCAGTTCGTCCCACAACTGTTGAAGGGTGCGTGGCGGTGGAGACAGACGGCGAACACGACGATCCAGGTGGTCCCACAGATCTTCAATTGGATTGAGATCGGGGCTGTTTGGGGGCCAGGGAAGAACTTTGCAGTCTTGATCGTGCTCTTCCAGCCAAGAGCAGAATATTATAGCCGTTCTAGCAAGGTGCATTATCGTGTTGGAAGATCCCATACTCCCGAGGAAAGACAATCATTATGTACGGGTGGAATTGACCACCGAGGATGGATTCATAACCAAATTGATCAAGAGTGCCTTCCACACGGATGATGGGACCTAGAGAATACCACGAGAACATTCCCCAGGCCATAACACTGCCCCCACCGCCTTGTGTTCGTCCAGCAGTGTATGCAGGGTGTCGGTTCTCATTTTCGAAAGTTAATGCCTCCATACCATCCTCCGGAAAAATAAATATTAGAAATAATAATTATGAACTAAATATAAATCGCTTTTCAGAACAGTAGTTTATAGGCTGTAAGGACGCGAGACGTACACAGATTCGTTTCCCCGTGTATGTGCTGTTATGGTTATACGGGAGAACCCTCAGATTAAAATCCCCGTCTGAACCCGGCCTAGCACTTTCAGTAAATCAGGACGCCAGGAATTGTGACAACTTATTGCAGCAACCACCGGGCGAGGCCACTTGCAAGCACCCCCCTCCACGAGCGAGCGATCGTGGCTATGGACGCCTAAACGACGCACTGATATAGACCACTGCAAGGCAGTGCCCGGCATCTTTTCAGCTCCGGCCAGCTTCGAGGGAAGGTCATGAATAGGTGTGCCCGATCGCCGATAACCAAACAACTAGATACAGCCTTCGGCATCATGTTTGAGGCGGGGAACTGTCCAAATTAGTGTTACAGAGAACAGGTGTGAGTTAAACATAATAATTATGTAATTTAATATAGTATATCGGTCAATAGTACTCCCCCCGAGTGTATAACGTTTCAGTAACATGTCATTGTAAGTGCCGCGTTTATTTATATGTTTCATGGTATAAAATAAACCCCCTCAGTATCATTAATAGCTCTACTGTCACATTCTCATTATGCTACGCCCCCAACCCCTATTTTGTGTGAATATGACCATACGTCATATTTATAACATTTGGTGGAGGCACTGGGGCGTTAATCTATGGATCTTCCATACAACCACGTGTGTCATTTCCCGAGATGTGTACTGCATTCACGTACTTAGACGAATACAAACGATGTATGAGCGTGCATCTCATCAAACAGAAAACCTTACGCATACTGCGGGGAAAAGACATTGATGATCTCGTACAAGGCTCAACTCTCTAACAATTTATTTTAATGCGGCAATACAACTGTCGTCTGTGTAAGATTCACGATTACATTGATAATGTGCATCAGTGGTTATTGTCTGGAAATCTGGCAGCCATGTGTGTTTACAGTTACACGAGTGTAATACAGCACAACATTTTATATTCTACACTGAAACCGCGAACACATTACAGTGCGAAAAACGTTGCACTGAAGTTATTATCAGCAATGTTAACACTAACGAACGCATGAAAACTAGACACAACAAAGAGAGTGGCCGTATTTTACTTCAGAATTCATTACTAAATAAAACTATTTCTACACTACACATCAGTTGAATGAAATGACTCGATGCCAATCACTAATAGTTAAGCTAAGTTTACAGTAAATTAAATTATGCATTAAGAATTTTGCAGTAATCGCTTATATGTCGTACGGAAACACTTATTCTGTATTTGCAGTTTCCAATATTGGTTTAATTCTTAATTCCAGTCAATGGAAACAGGTGGCAAGCCTATTATATTTACCTTCGTTCCTAACCTAACTTTGTCTATCACAGCCATATTTAAGCAGACATTTTCCATCAGAGGCTTTATTTTGTGAACAAATGTAATCATTAACACGTGTGCACACGACGTTTTACTATTGCTTATACTTAGATGACTGTAAATAACCGTTTCCCGCCAACAAAGCCGTCTGCTGTGTTCCGAGTGATCGTCAACTCACAAGTTAAACTGAGGGTATCAAGTATAACTAATTCTTTCAACGCTTAAGTAAATCCCAACAACGCACACGATCTGTTGAGTTCTACTGGAGACTAATGCATGAGGTAACACACTTTCGTTTCTTCTGCACACGTCTTAGCACATGATTAACGCTTAGATTTTATATTGTAAACCAAATTTTAATTCATGCTTCTCGGCTTAAGCTAAATTCATGTGTGCAGGTCTGTTTAAACGCAGCCGAATCAAATAATTTCCCTGTTCATAGTGAACAGTTGTCACCAAGAACAACAGAAATGTTTTGTAAAAAAATTCTCCGTATCAAAACTATTTCATGTAGGCTATTCTGGAATGTTTGTCGTCTCCTAGCCTACACATGGATAATGATAATACGAACAATATGTAACAATTCGAATTATTTGTGACAGTAAGACATCCTTGTGTTTTGGCTTTGTGGTATATTTACAAAATTATAATTTACTTTTCCTAAAAGTAGTTATGTTCTTTTTCCCCCATGATTTGTTGAATGAATAAATACTTATTTTTCGTTAACGACCAGTTATTTAGTTTGCACGATTATACTATACGAACGAAACATATTTCATAACATGCAAGATAATCATGCCAACGAGGAATGTTAATTCATACGGCAAATTTGGTTTCGATTCGTTTATCGTGGGTATTTTCTCCTCTTTACTAGCATTCCCCTGCCATTTAACAGTGTTAATTCTAATATGTTAGTAATATACTAGCAGTATATAGTGTATCATATTTTCAAAACAGTATGTCTTCCGATATTTAAAAAGGGTTTTATGAAGTTTCCGGTGCCTGAATTCTGCGAAATACGTGAGTCGTTTAAGCCGGCAGTACACGATACCCAGTTTGTGCTACTTTCTGTTATACCCATGGGCACAACAGGAGGCATACAAGTTTCTAGAGCAGAAGAGAAGAAATAACGTATCAGTTCATATCCACACGTTATCTAAAGTGCTAACAGAGAATTGTAAATGTCAGGCAAAACAACTCGCGGGGGGGGGGGGGGGAACAGGGTTACAAATGTTATTTGTAGGCACTTTGTGGTGCATCCAAAAGTGCAAAGGCTGTGTCTTTTCCCTGAAGACTACGTTTATTTCGGTTTCTAAGTACGAGTAGGCTACTATTAATGTATGGAACATGATTTGAGTAACGGCACTGCTTATGTATGGAAAACACGCTACTGTATTCACATTCATCTACGACAGACATTTATGCAACTCATTAATACATTAGTAAATTATTTAAATAAAGGCGTAGCCAGGAATTTACTTTGTGGGGTAGGGGGAGATTTAATATTTTTTTTAGCAAAATACGAAAGTTATAATACTGCAAATTAATAGCTAAAAATTATTTATAATTAATGATCTAATATACAGATATGGAACCACAGAATGCTATAAGCATCCTTCATGTTTAAGGGGATAACATTTCTTTTATTAAAATAAAATAAAAGTTTTCATTATGTTTTCAAATTTTATTGTTGAATATTTTACTGTCATATCAATTGAGAAGGGGGAAGGGGGGTAATATGTCCAGTTATCAACCCCCCCCCCCCCCGACACCATCGGCTACGCCCTGTATTTACATGTGTATCATTAATGAGCAAAATAATCAATTTTGTCCTTTTCGTAATTTAACAAGCTTTAACCGTTAAAATACTGTAAAACTTTCACAATATTAACCTTGAGGCTTTTATGTGTGCCTGTTAGCATTACTCACGCTACAAAGCCTAAAGTATCTACTTTATGAACCAATCGATTTGATTGGCAAACTACTACAGCTAGTCAACTGCACTGTGCTGTTACATACATATTATTGTTTTAAAAAAGGTGATTCTAGAGATAAACGTTTTATAACAATAGCATAAGCTATAAACAGCAATAACGTATCGCATAAAATATTTCGCTACCCGACGGATATTTGAATTCCTAAGCCTAAAAATGCGTGGTGCAAACTTGCGCACCAACCCACTGAGCTACACACACCACACACACACACACACACACACACACACACACACACACACACACACACACACACACACATACACACACACACACACATATATATATACACAACCTACAAACATCCTACAAAACAGCCTACAAAATGTCCATGTGATAATAATGTACATATATATTTGCATTACCTAACCACAATTATTGCGTATTTTATAAAGTTATGTTTATTGTTTTATTATGACCGCGTACTTTGCAAATTATCACATTACTTAAGAGTACATTAAGTTTCATTCCTACATACGTTTTACAGAACCCGTAATCTCATACACGGCTTGAGGTAATTACCATGTAGTCCGCCATCTTGTCTGTCCCAGTTTCGTGAGTACAGCAGACATTCAGAACACGTTCTATTGTTGTAAAGTTTGGCCTGGGAGCGGCAGAGACGGAGTATGAGTGAGAGAGAGGGTAGATGTCATAGTGGCAACACTGCAGATTTCCCCAAGCAGCCACCACGAAAATGGACTAGCGCTACACGGTGTTCATGCCAAGAACTACAGATTCTTACCTGCTGGAGTGGTCAGCAACTTTGACCTGGGGGAGTCCACTCTAGGTATATATTTACTCAATGTCTGTGCTCTAGAGGTGAAATGCCTTTGCGGCTGTCTATAGTGTACACGTTGGAAATTTTTTTATAGCCAACTTCTTCCGTGGTGTAGAAGACGTCACATATAATAATTTATTTCCAAACTGTATAAAACTATGTGTTTGAATTCACGAGCTAATGGCACTTACTTGGCTTTGTACCCCGAGAAAGTGCATCAGGGCGATGACGTCACACTCTAATTGCCTTAATTTGCAGGAAAGGCACGGATGCACTCTACAATGTCCTCATCATCTAAGGGCACGAGGCGGTCCTTGGCTGCTACCCACTCAAGAACTGGTCATATTAGACTCTGCTTGAACCCCCCCCCCCCCTCCCAGCTTAACACGGTATAACGAAGGAACTGCAATGCTAAACGTACATCGCGTCCGTGATTTTTACCTCTCACCCAAGCCCACCGTACGTCATTCTGCGTATACATACTGTTTGCATGTGCTACCGCACTGGACCCTTGGCGATATTTTAATTGCTTTTTTCGGTCAGTTCTGCCCATTTGTTCCGCTGTTACGTTAATTTTTCCACTTAATCCGTAATTTTTGCAACTCGTTGTTAACTTTAGTATAGAAGAACCCATACAACAATTTTTGAGAGATGTATTTTTGACGGTATTTTTCAGACCTGAATGTTTCTGTAACAGTAAGGGCAGGTGTTCACATTACCGACCGATACAAATCAATTTTAGTTTATTTCCGATCAGATTTCTTCTTATAATTTCCTGCTAGAAATTACCTACAGTGGCATATAACTATAAAACACATCGTTGTATCAAACCTATATCATGATAGATTAAACCTATATATATTATAATTAATTTTCACAGAGGTAAATAAAACCAAATAGTAAATTATATCGCTGCAAATCTCGGAAAATACAGAATTCTACGACAGAAACGAAACGCATGCCATGGTCGCACCTAGTAAATCATGAGTTGGGTATTCACAGCTGCAACTAAAGCTGATAAATTGCGTGTGACATGCTCGCGTTTAGCAGAACGTGAACGAACACGTGGGTGAGCCGAGGCCAGGGTTATGACCTACTTTTGCCGGCTGCGGAACTGGCAACACAACACGGGGGCGAGGTATTTCGACTACTGCGTCGTCTGCTGCCTGCTAACTCCCAGTCGAGAACACTAGCGCTCCTCGGAATCATCCCAAGAACTAACATTAACAACTTTTCCCTTTCTCAAGGCCGCTCTAGTGTACGTACATCTTTACACGATGGCACAGAGATGCGGCCCGATGAGGGGCCAGGAACTCTGGATACGCCTTAAATGCAACGTAAATGCATTTATAGTTACGCTTTTAATTGCAGTGAAACGGTTGCACAGCGTCAAGTTGCG
The DNA here is from genome assembly GCA_029891345.1 of Dryococelus australis. Lineage (NCBI taxonomy): Eukaryota > Metazoa > Arthropoda > Insecta > Phasmatodea > Phasmatidae > Dryococelus > Dryococelus australis. Next base: position 9,122,587 of record CM056997.1, read on the forward strand.
GTCTGATTTCTGATATGGCCCTAGACAATATCTGGACGACTTTACCACAGATCAAATCAATACGATGTGGAAGTGTGACTGGTGTAGTCGAGAAGTTCGGACCGGAAACAAAGTTGTTTCACAAACTTGGACGATATTTCAAACGGCAGGAACATCTGTACGAAGGTTTTAGTAGTGGTCATCCTGGAGCAGCCAAGGAGTTGACGGACCATTATGTTGTCTTACAGGCGAGGAGAGATCGACGGCAGATAGCGATTGATAACGCAAGACAGATGCAGCGTACTCCTGGTCGTTTAACATTGCGTTTTGCTAGGGGCCGCGGTGGCTAAGCGGTTAGCCTGCTCGCTTCCCCACTAAGGTGAAACGGGTTCAATCTCCGGCCTGGTCACTCCCGCATGTGTAAATCGTGCCGGACAATGCCGCTGGTAGGCGGGTTTTCTCGAGGATCTTCCGTTTCCCCTCCCTGTCATTCCGGCGCTGCTCCATTCTCACCTCGATCACCCTCGCCGGCTCTCAAGACCTCGCTGTTAAGAGGCTGCACACAAGTGGTTTGTTTGATCAGCGACCAGCATGGTGTGTATCACTGACACCCACCTACTGCGGACGTCATCTGCTGTAGTGACAGGAACACAAAGACTGAAGAGCTCAGCAGTGGGGTCGAATGATCTTCATCTCGAGAGAGTGGGGAACACGCAATCGCCCTTTCAGCGTCGTCGTAGGGCACCGGTCTACATATGGCGGAGTTCTCGTTTGGGGAGGCATAATGCTTGGTGAAAGACTGTTCACGATAAAGTGAGCACTTTTAAAATCAACCTTAGAAAAAAAAACACTGCGCATGCCTGCATATACTTCAACGGGCATTCTGAGAGACATTCGCCTGGTAGAGTTGGTAACGATAGATGGGATGTAGTTCCATATATTAACATCAAATGAAAAGTGTTAGGTAATCATTTGTGATAATTCAAATTATTTATTCAGCTTTTTGTTTTTTTAAATTCATAACTGTGTGAAAATTAGCAGATTTATAAAATGTTTACTTTCCTAATAATTTCACAGTTTTACTTGACCGACGCATGAATAAAGTGATGAGGTCCTTGGTAATGTTAATTTCACATAAGACGGAAGAATACACAACGTGCATACAAATATGTCTTAAGCAGGGCTTTCAAAAGTGCTCATTTTAATGTGAATAGCCTATGACCACACATCACTCGCCATATCTTAAGGAGTTTCGGTCACTGATGATCACTACTGTGTTCTAGTTCGTCGCGTGCATCTTCTCCAGTGTGTGATGGACCTTAAGATCCTCTTCATGGACGATCACGCTGTATTTCATCGTACAGTGGCTGTCGCTGAGCTGTTTGAGTTGGCCTGCACGCTCCCCGTGCCAAAATACTATCTAACAAGTGTGGGACGTTGCCGGAGTACGCCTGCCAGCACGTCGCCAATTGACACCAACGACTCGGCTTATACATTTATTATGACAGAACTTTACCACTACAGAAAAATATTTAAATACACTTTTTGTAAAAGTTATTATAGGCTGTTCACGGTTAAGTGAGCACTTTTTAAGGCCCTCCCAAAAGGCATTAGCCTCTAATTAATATTTTTTATTGCAGTCTCAGGCGTTAACTTTTGAGAGTGACGAAACATATACACTGTGTTTATTAGTCATATTGCAATGTTTATATTAAAAAGTGGCGGAAAGGAAGAAATTAATTGAAAGGAATTTTTCTACGCTAATTTCGAAATAATTTTAATTTCAAATTGAGAACTTTGTGAAGTCCAAAGCTCTCCTAAAGCTTCATACAGTAAGTCAATGTTACTTGTTGATATTCTCTTATAATATAATATAATCCTTTGGCAAAATATACTTTTGTGTGTAATATACGAAATTATGGAAACCTAAGTAAATTTTGGCTTTCAAGTTAACGTAGTTTAACTTGAAGTAAACATTTGAATCTGAAACTGGACGAGAAACACCTGCGCAGATCTGAAGTTGAATGATTATTATTTTATTGGTAATGCCCTATCAGTATTCTTACTGGTACAATCATGTCGATGGTGCCAACCCAAATTATCTTACAAACTAACACGGAAAGAACAAAAACTTACGTATCGGCACATTGGTTGCCAACTCTTGAAAAAAAAATTGTACGATCAACAAAGTATTTCTGTGCGCACAATCCGAAATCATGTCATATTTTGTTGTTACAAGCAAATAATCTAGTACAATATAATTTTATTGTCACAGAAGTGTAAACTTGGTTTTGTTGTAAGTCAAAGTCCGGCTACTTCCACATAATAGCTTGCACTGTATGCAATAATCTTTTGCCATTTAGGCTATTCGGTTTAAAGAGAGCACTTCTTAAAGCCCTCTTATTTGGAATAAAAGTCAATAAATTAATTTTACTTAAGCTTTAGAGGTTAACTTTCGAGTGCGATGGAATATACACAGTGTGTTTATTACTTTCATGGCAATATTTATTTAAAAAGGTTATTCCAAGATAAAATATGGTTGAAAGTAAAAAAAAAAAATTGTCCCCTTTACCATGAACAGCCTATAAGCGTGTTTAATGTGTTATTCGCTGGAAGTAGCGTTTTACAAGTATTTGAAGAGTTATGTCAGATCACAGGGTTGATACGCCTTACATAGTCAGCGCAGGAACGCCTAGCAGCGGTCTTCATTACGTCATCTCCTTCGCGGAAGGATTTCTACACGTCTGCCTCCTGCCTGTCCTCCTTTCTCCGTCTTTTTCTCGCCATTCCCCGGCCGAGGAACATGAAGGAGATGAGGAATTCCTGGCCGGCTGCTCGGGCACATCTCTTCCCGCGGAGACGGCAAATAAGGTCGTATTACCACTGACAGCGATTTATGTTTCTCGTCGGGAGGACGAAAAGAAAAAAAAAAGACGCTAGCTCTTCGCTTCCAGCCCGACGTATTACTTCAAGGATGTTGGGTAAACATTTCGAGCCTGTCTTTGCAGTCGTGGAAGGCGAATTAAACACCGAAGATTATACTTTTATTTATTTATTATATAGCGGTTTAGCAAACCTTCTTAAACACATTAGTTTTCATTTTATTTTCAAGTAGGAACTCTTGCCAACTTTGGAGTATTTCCATAATTTCCCTTGAATCTTACATTCTCCTTGTCTCTAACTACGAACATTTAATTACTTCTCGCAATAGTCATGTGGAATGTTAGACACTGACAGCAGCTATCGTAATGCCTGGGTAAATAACTACCCTTCTACCCGCTGGGAAATGTGAAAGCTGAAATTAAATTCGAAGTAATTCGCTGGAACGGGGTAAAACGTGACTGGGTTGGCATTTAGCACTTTTTTTTTTTTTTTACAAATATAGGCTGTTCACGGTAAAGTGAGCACTTTTTAAGGTCCTACTAAATCTTTTCTTTCATCCAATTTCCATCTTCCTGCTGCTTTTTAATATGAACATTGCAATGTGTCCAATAAACACGGTGTATACATTTCCCCAACCCTAAAATTTTATGCGTGAGGCTGTAATAAGATATATTTGTTATTGGTTAATGCTTGTTGGGAGGGCCTTAAAAAGTGCTCACTTTACCGTGAACAGCCTATACCCATTTTAAATATAAAATATTTAAAAAGTATTATTTAAAGCAAGTTTGACGGATAAGATTTACGTACTTCTTCTGCAATACCCTTGGTTTATGAATTCCGCACCGCTTTCAAATAATTGGCTTATTGTGAGGCCCAAGTTTTTAAACTCGATTGAGGTAACACTTTTTCTAGTTCAACATAAAACGATCACAGACTATCTATAATAATGCATGATGTTGCGTGGTTTTTAAATGTCCTGGCATGTGATTGACATCCCCTGCTGTCGATTTACACTGGAAATTCTCTTATTAAAAGAAATACAAAACGTTAATCCAAATATTGCACGCAGTCCCAGTTACACTACGAACACATGAGAGAGACAGTTTGTATCGGAAAAATTATCACTACATTACGGTGATGATGATAGCAGGCATGCAATATATAGCACAGCTTATAACCCATGCAGAAACACTATACAAAATCATATTTATAATATAACTTGCGCAGTGGCAGAGGTTTGTATAACTTCGAAACATTTATATAAGCAGTGGAAACCAAATATAAGACAGTTTTTTTCTTTATATAATCTGGCAGAATTTATAGCTCACCGGTTTAGTGCTGTATCTGAATTTTAGAACAAAGCCAGTTTCATTTCTTAATACATTATCTCCAATCAACTGACGTTTGACACCACTGTTTAAACACAATTTGATAACAGTACTCACTAACAAATATGCTTTTCAAATAATTCTTTCTGAATAATAACCTTAGTTATCTACAACGAGCCTGGGTGACGTATTCGAAGCACGTTTTAATCTAAACTCAAAATATATTTATAAATATATATAATTTTGACATATTTCCATGAAGCATTTAACCAATATTATAAAGATGCAAACTATTTTAACCTTCGCTCCACTGCCATATTTCCTCATACGTTTTGCTGTAAAACTTCCTTTGTTCCATTTCATAGGTCTGTTTGAACGTTGTAACAACTGTGTAAGGGCTGTTCACGGTCAAATTGGCACTTTGAATGCCCTCATTAAGATATATACTTGCTTGCACGTTGTGTATTCTTACGCATAATGTTAAATTAACTTAGCCAAAGGCCTCATCACTTTATTCATGCGTCGGTCAGGTGAAACTGTCAAATTATTATAAAAGTAAATATTTTACAAATATAGTCTTTTTTACATTTCGATGCATTAAAAAAAACACAAAGCGAAATAAATAATCTTAAGTTATCACAAATTGTTACCTAACACTTTATATTCGACGTTAAGATATGGAACTACTTTCCCTTCCATCGTTACCAACTTCACTGGGTGCATGTCACTCAGGGAGCCCGTTCAATTATATGCATGCAGGAGCAGTGTTTTTTTCCTAAGGTTAATTTCTAAAGATGCTCACTTTATCGTGAATAACCTATAGCGAGACTAGTTGCATTAACTGAGTGAGGCAGGCTCTTTCACACACGATACAAGTGCTGGCAGAGTACAAGAGTTATGAACACATCGGACCAACTTTAGCTCGCAGTTGTAACGAATTGACGGAGTGCGTGGGTGCAACGAGGCACTACCAGCCATGCTGGGAGAGAGAGAGAGAGAGAGAGGCTGGCGTGGCACGCGAACTACCTTGAGCCGCAGCCACATGTATACATAGCTCGCAGCTAGGGCCACCGCGCGGTGATCAATAGAACGTTGCGGTATACACGGCTCAAGATCACGTGGCCTGTCCCCCCTCCCCAATCCATGGTTGTGACCCTTACCAACCCCACTTGCTTCTCTGTGGCCCGCCGCCAACATTCCCGAATATCTCCGTTGTTGAATGCCATGCTGGCTGGCGTTCTTCGTGCTGTCGCGCATGCGTGATCTTCAGCCACGTGCAGAAATTAACACGAAGCCACACAAGGACCGAGCCATAGGCAGACGGCTCGATGGGTTGTGGGTTCTAACTTAACCTTGACCCTAACGTTGTCAACAATTAGACTAACAAGCCTGTAATTATAACAAAACATGTAATTGTCGCGAACTATGATGCATTTTGGTACAATGTAAAGTAGTGTTTTTCTTAGTATTGGTTCTAATTGATATTAGTGTTAGCACCACTAATAGACATGTAAAATTCCTCCCTTCTCTTCAGGCAGTTCAAACCCACCCTATTTAGATACCTTAAGTTATTTTGGCGTACGCCACTGACCCCATACCAAATTATCATAATTAATGCGTCGTTCAGAGTGTCGTTGGGAAAGTGTTAGACATATAAAGAGACATATAGAGGTATTTGTTCTACGTTAATTCTCACTGTACTTTTTATACAGTGAAAGTAAACATTTTTCAATATTCACTACTGGTGCTAAGGGCAATGCCAATGTCTTGCAGTGCGCGAATTCCAGAAATATAAAATCAGGAACAGAATTTGAACTACTTAATATATTTTGATGGGGTTAAATATACTGACACGATAGATGAAAGCTAGTGACTGTCATATACAGCAACAGTTGATACAGACTATATATTTTTCGATTTAAAAATTGCCAATTTTTGGTCAAAATATAGATATAAAACCGAAATATGTAAACATGCACAAATTCAGTTTTAAGTTAACAAAATACTCTCATTTCCAAAAACATTTATCACCCTGAAGGTCTCATCGCAAGGGCTCCTAAGTGGGTACAGACATAGGTAATAGTAGTATTGTGTCAGACGAATCGTAGCACGGAGAGATGCGGATATACGATCAGGCATGGAGGCAAACAGACGGGGGTGTTCTCTTGAGGAAGATTCTGCCACAGCTGGAGCATCTGGCTCTCCAAATCTGCCATCGTTGCCGTGGGCCGAAGTTGGCGTTCAATCTGGTCCTACAGGCTTCTCGATGGGCGACGGGTATGACGACTTCGCTGGCCAAGGATGATTGTTGACATCACGAAGGCAGGCCAGAGACACTCGAGCTGTGTGAGGCCGGGCATCATTCTGCTAAAACGTGTGGTTGTCGAACTGCACCAGGAATGGAAGCGCACGTGGTCGCAGAATTATCCTGGATGTATCTCCGCGCCATCAGTGTCTCTTCATTCGCCACCTGTGGGGTGCAGACGGCACCTCACACTATGACACCTCTCATTGGGGCGGTGTGCAGCTCTACGATGAAGCGCTTAACATGGCGCTCACCAGGACGTCTCCACACTCGAGTTGGTCAGACGGTCACAAATGGTCACGCGTGCTCAGAGATGCTCAGGTCGTGATGGTAGACATCACAAGGAAAGCCGCGACGACATATCCCGCTCTGCTAGCCGCCTGGTGGACAAAGGCGTACCCCCAGCTGCCGTGGCATGTCCCTGGATGGTGAGCAGCGACGCCCTCAGGGTGCTTACAGTATGTCGCACGATGAAACAATCCCCTCTGCTGGTGGTCCGCAGGGGTCGACCCGAGCCCACTCGATGGATGTCTGTACCACCCTGTTCCCACTGCGTCCAACACCGACTCACAGCGTAGGCAGAACAGTGCAAGTGGCGAACGATGAGCCTAAACGTACAACCTTCCTGTCGGAGGCCGACGATACAGCTTCTCTCAAAGTCATCGAGCTGGGAAAAGGCTTGTCGAATGTGGTGTCAGGGCATGCAGTGTGGCCACTGAACTTGGCTCTGTGGCCACACTGCTCACACTGATATCAAGACCTTATTCGATGTCTTGCAGTTATGAGTGATGGAGGGACATTTAGGCGCCTTAATGGCTCATCCGCGCGAGCTAACCGCATTAAACGCAAATGGGACACATGTCGGGCTATGACGATAACGGGAGGCAACCTCCGTTGTACTCGCGCGATTTAATCATAGTTACCAATTTGTTGTGCAAATTCGTGTAATAATATTATCTACAACTCTATGATGCTGTATGAAATTGGAATTTATATATCGCGAAAAAAAGAACTCATTTTAATCAGAACTTTTTAATAGAAGTTGTGAAGAGTATGAAACTGAATTAAAATTAAGAAATCATTTTTCATTATAAGGTTCTACATTATAACATTTTATACATTTTTAACATTAAGTTGTATAAAATTGCATCATTTGTCTCTGCTAATATTCGAAAAACTGTTTTTATTCGAAAACGAAACAGCGTGTATCTATTTCTCAATGTAATGGTTTTGTTTACTCAGTGCCCAAACTCCAGACATAGTTTCTTTGCGCTAATAGAAACACAGAGGCCCTATACCCTTATATTCGGAAACGTATTTTTATATTACATAATTGTGTCCAAAGTTGCGGCGTACACCACCTGCAGGACAAGGCAGTGGGATCATGCATGTAGGATAAGTTGCATATGTCGAAGGCGCGCCACACTGGATTACTACATACGTAGCGTCGTGCGCCTACTTCATATGCAACTTATCCTATACGATGTGTGTTTTGTTCTCCAGACGTTGTAAGCCGCTACTTTGAATACAATTTGATGTAAAAATACGTTTACCGCATATCATTGTAAAGGGCTTTTGTGTTACTAATAGTCCAAGGAAACTAGATCAGGAGTTTGGGCACTGACTTTCTGTATAGTGGAGTGAAGATAATTTGGTGGCTCTTAATATCGAGGTCTTGATGGTCGATTAGGGTGAAGTGAGGTGATAATGGAGCATCGTCGGAATGCAAAGTCGGGAGAATTGGTAGACCTCCGAGAAAACCCACCGCCCAGCGGCACCGTCTAGCACGACTCCCACATGAGAAAAATCGGGAGCGACCCCGTTGGGACTCGAACCCGGTTCGCCTGGGTGAAAGGTGGGTTGTCAGATGTCTACACCACCGCGGCTCATAGTAAAACACACCCCGTAGAAATATATAGGAAGTAATTCAAATTATGTTAATGATTATTAAATTCCGGAAATTCAGGCGCAGCGTGACCTTTTCATGGCTCTTAAATAAATAAATAACTTTTCATGTTTGCTGCCATAAATACTGTACATACGCAAGCGTGTATTTACATAACAATATCCGGGATGAGCAGGTATAATATTTTGAAAGATGATTGTAGAATTGTTCACTGCTGAACTGCGAATCAACGACACCTAAACTAAGTCAGCTACGTAGGACTATCGATAAAAATGTAAAACGCGGTCTGGAAAGCCAGAGTGTTATTTTGAAAGCAGAATGTCGAATAACTGCATTCAGATGTAAGCTTAGCAGAAGGAAAAAACATTGCACTAACATAAGTTAAAACAGTGGAAATATATTATTCCGCCTGGAGAAGAAACCAGCATTGATGACATAAGAGAAGGTTGGCAGCCCTACTCCGATAGGAAATGTCTGCTGTTCCCGTCTATTATACCCCGGTTGGGGGGGGGGGGGTGAGGCAGCTTGTCGAACTGAAGACGGCAGAGGGCTCCGGGATGTCTTGAGGAAACCCCCGCCTCGCGGGGTTGTTCCAAGACATTCTCTACATCTACTGTTGAACATTTTCACGTGTGTACAGACATTTTTTAACGTATAGTCCATTCATGATTACTTTCTCTGAAGCCCTGATAGGCTGTTCGCGGTAAAGTGGGCTCTTTTGAGGCCCTAGTCACTTTTTCCTTTCAATTATTACTTCTTTTTTTTTATTCTTTAACTATCTTTTAAAATAGATATTGCCATGTAAGTAATAAACATAGCGTGTATATCCCACCGCACTCGGTAGTAACGCCTGAGGCTAAAATAAAAAATATATATTGACTCTTATTCCAAATGAGAAGGCTGTAAAAAGTGCTAACTTTACCGTGAATAGCATATAGCAAGCTGTTCCTCCGCATCGTGCAAACAAAAATTAACACTTTGAGGTCGGCACACTTTTATTAGATTTTTATAGCCCATCTAGACGTTAGTCACCTATATCCATACCGCTGCGGGGACACCGTGTCCTATTGGTCCATATTGTCACTTAACGCCATTCTATTGGTCAAATTGACACGTCTTTCCACATCGGCCGACTGCCAACCCATGGAGTGCCGAATTTACCGTTTACCAACCAAACGTTGTTTCGTATGTAAGAGGATGTACATACCATCGTGTTGATTTCCGTAACTATACAACAAATTTGTCGTTCATTTGCGGAATTCGTTGTTGATGTATAAGTCCATATTTAAAGTCCTTCTGCAATAGGGAATTGATGTAAGTTTGCCTGGAACAGTTTCGTATGTAAGAGGGTGTACATCCCATCGTGTTTATTTCCGTAACTATACAACAAATTTGTCGTTCATTTGCGGAATTCGTTGTTGATGTATAAGTCCATATTTAAAGTCCTTCTGCAATAGGGAATTGATGTAAGTTTGCCTGGAACAGTTTCGTATGTAAGAGGGTGTACATCCCATCGTGTTTATTTCCGTAACTATACAACAAATTTGTCGTTCATTTGCGGAATTCGTTGTTGATGTATAAGTCCATATTTAAAGTCCTCCTGCAATAGGTAATTGATGTAAGTTTGCCCGGAACAGTTTCGTATGTAAGAGGGTGTACATCCCATCGTGTTTATTTCCGTAACTATACAACAAATTTGTCGTTCATTTGCGGAATTCGTTGTTGATGTATAAGTCCATATTTAAAGTCCTCCTGCAATAGGTAATTGATGTAAGTTTGCCCGGAACAGTTTCGTATGTAAGAGGGTGTACATCCCATCGTGTTTATTTCCGTAACTATACAACAAATTTGTCGTTCATTTGCGGAATTCGTTGTTGATGTATAAGTCCATATTTAAAGTCCTTCTGCAATAGGGAATTGATGTAAGTTTGCCTGGAACAGTTTCGTATGTAAAAGGGTGTACATCCCATCGTGTTTATTTCCGTAACTATACAACAAATTTGTCGTTCATTTGCGGAATTCGTTGTTGATGTATAAGTCCATATTTAAAGTCCTCCTGCAATAGGGAATTGATGTAAGTTTGCCCGGAACAGTTTCGTATGTAAGAGGGTGTACATCCCATCGTGTTTATTTCCGTAACTCTACAACAAATTTGTCGTTCATTTGCGGAATTCGTTGTTGATGTATAAGTCCATATTTAAAGTCCTCCTGCAATAGGGAATTGATGTAAGTTTGCCCGGAACAGTTTCGTATGTAAGAGGGTGTACATCCCATCGTGTTTATTTCCGTAACTCTACAACAAATTTGTCGTTCATTTGCGGAATTCGTTGTTGATGTATAAGTCCATATTTTAAGTCCTCCTGCAATAGGGAATTGATGTAAGTTTGCCCGGAACAGTTTTGTTTCTTATGTGGAATTGAAATATTAAAACACGTTTTGCCCGAACTAAACTCGAGTATAGCCCTCAACGTGTTAACCAAGTTTTGAAAAGTATTACGCCAAAGAGACAACGCACCATATTTATGCACACTCTATTAAATAATATTTGGCATGAGGAGTGTTTTTTACTGGACACCCGGTTTTGTTCACATAATAATTGTAAATTAAATATTGTATTTGTTGGTAAAAGATACAAACCAAATATGAAACACTCCTGTGTTTACACCTAAAATGCTTGTGATGATACATGGCCTATGTAGAAACAACACAACGCGTCATACGTACGAGGATTTTCGAAAGTTTCGATTCAAAAATTGTTACTGCGAATATACTATACATATCAAGTCAATGTATGGAAATGTGGTGCGCAATGTCTGAAAATGACACTGAGCTTTGAGCATCCGTGTTCAAAATGGTTGCTATTTTCGGGGACGAACATGGCCGAAGTTACACACCTATTCGTTTGGAAGTTTAGAAATTTACGCAAATTAAACCCATATCTTCATCCATCGAAAAATAACACGAACGTTTCAAAATTTTAAGCGCTCATAGAAATGGGAAACCCGCTTTGTTGCTGACAAATGATGGAGTTTTCAAAACCAGTTCCTACACATGTGAGCGTGGAAAGTGAGTTGTTCGCGTCTTCTAATAGGATACTTCCGGTTCACGTTCCGCTTTCTAACAAAAATTTCCAATAATTTTTACTTGTTTAACTTTCTCAGTGGTTCACCAGCAAGAAGAGAATATTTTTGTTTGAAAGCCCACTTCATAAGTAGAGAACACTAATTGGTAGATTTACTTCAAGCTCCGCGATCTCATTCAAAGTTATGTAAAGTTACGGAATTTAAGTTACTGAAAAAACTGAGTGTCCGTATAGTTACGAATATTTAATAATAATGTTCATAATCACTCTTTTTTTGTAAATATGCCTATTTTTTTTCCTCTAAAAGTGTAATGAAAATCTGTACTCGTCGAATTTGCCATCGGTAAATAAATACCCAAATATGTATGTTTAGTGCGCAGAAATTTGAACTCCTATAAAAATTTTCAAACTAATATTTCTTTTCTCGCACCTATAGTTTTTATCTGTAACTTCTTCTGCGAGCCAGTGATAAATTATTGCAACTGAGGAACACGGTAGTAAGCCATCTGGAACCAGAGCATCTAGAAGTTGAGAAAGTTTTCCTGTACAGTAACTGCCAGAATAATGAACCGTTGGTATCTAGGAACAATGGCGTCAAAGCTGTTCGCCCTGGTTGATAGCACTCATCAGTCAGTATAAGTTTTTGCATATTTTGGGTCTGTGGAGAAGTAATTCCCTTCAGGCTCCCGAAGTACACTCTGTGGTCTTTGTGTGTCAACTTTCTCTATATCGCTGACAGAACAATCGGCGCTAACTTGTTTCCTGAAAAGCGGCGGGAGGCGGTAAGTCTCGAACTTTCTCTGATCATGCCCACGGGCCACGGTGGTGTAGTGGTTAGACTACTCACCTCCCACCAAAGCGAACCGGGTTCAATCCCCGGCCCGGTCGCTCCCGGATTCTCGGTTGTGAGAATCGTGCCGGATGATGCCGGTGGTCGGCGGGTTTTCTCGGGGAACTCCAGTTTCTCCCCGCCCTTGCATTCCAATGCCGCTCCATGCTCACATCGCTTAACCCTCATCTGATCTCAATGCCTCTATGTTTAACAGGAGACTGTACTGAAATATTTTCTGTGAAAATGTTTATTGCGTGAATAAGCGTATCTCGATAAATAAATGTGTTGCAAATAAGACTTTTTGTCAGAAAAGACAAAAAGCAATCATATATTACTTTCGTTATATTAAGTGTATCCTTGGAGAAAAAAATTCGTGGAAATAAATAACTATCGCATTTATAAAGCTTGTGTATGCAATTTACTTAAGCGAAGCGATACGATAAAAGTACGACCATACAGGCGTAGTTTGATCTGTGGACTATCATCGCGTGTAATAAAAGTTCCACTAGTACAGATCTAATTTGCAGAGTCGCCCGTATCGCTCCCTCGCTTATTAGACTTGGACGCGCAGCTCAGCCCACTCTGGAATACATTAAAATTTCGTTATACAAACATGTAGTAAATAAAAGCTCATATTTGAAAAAAAAAAATGAACAAATGGCCAGGCCACTACTATAACGTGTTCATTTGACAGTTATCTAGGCGAGTCACAAGTTTATAGTTCTAACAGTTCCGTTTGCAGGAAACCAATAAAATGTTGCTCCACAAAATTATTACTGTGCAAATGGAATGGGCACTATACCACAAGTCACTCTTTATAGCAAGTGACGTATGGAATTGTTAGCGATGGCATAAAATGTTATTTTAACAAACGTACAAAATCTTATAATGAAAAGAACATAGCGCGATATATTTCAATGACCGCACTATTTAGAAATTTTAACTATTTAAATATTGATCTTGTTCAGTTTTGACAACTCATTGAGGCGACTGTAGCGGAAATTATTTTTTTTTTCTCTGTAAGAGACAAATTAAATTACTATACAAAATTTTTGTTTGATAATTTTTTACAAAACATGTTGATTTTAAGGTTACAGGTATGGAAACGATGTAATGTTAGCATTGTAACATAAAACGAAAAAAATATTCAAAACTTATTTCACATTTTAAGGGGTTTATTTAAAAAAAAAAAAAACTGAAATTCGTTTTCAGATACTTATATAGCCAAACTCTTATATTATTTTTATATTCTATTAAAGGAAAGAGTGTAACGATATTTTATAGGACTATTGAGCTAATTAGGAATATTTGAAAACACATTTTACGACTATTCACGTTGTTAGTGGTTTAATTTTAAAATCTTGTGATATTAGTTTTTAGATATTTGTATACGCTACGTTTTAATGTAAGTACGATAAGATCTCATCGGGTTAATTGGGTATTCAGAAGTCCTCGAAAGCACGTTTTACCCCTTTTCTCCCTCTCACGAGTAGAATTTCAAAAAAATCCTTTCTAAAAGAATTCCTGCACAATAAGAAGTCATCGCAAAATTTTCATGCTTTTGTTCCTATCAGTTTTTGTTGTGCGTTAGTGATTGAGTCACTCAGTCGGAGCATTTCATTTAATAAATGGGTGTAAAGATAAAATGATTAATTTGTAAGAAGTGAAATTTATATATATACTTAAATACGCATAATGTTATATTTGACGCAGTATTGAGCAAATAATGAAGCATAATTAGTCAATCTTACCTGATGAATTTCTCGATATTGTCATCTTAATTTGCACATAGTGAAATTATAGAAATAAATTATAAACTCTAAATGTAACCGGTATTTTCAAAATGTTAAGTTAAATTTTAATATAGTGTCAAAATCATAAAAATAATAACGGAAAGATCTTCTTGCAATATACATACGAGTAGTTCGTCGTCATAAACAATAAATAACTATTTGTTTCACAGCAAAAGAACACAAGAAAGAGACAAGAAACGCTGAGAAAAACGTGTAGACAAGCTGGGAAGGCTTCTGGCAAAGTTGTAGTTTACACATTTTCAAAATCGACTGCGATGTGTTGCGGCCACTCAGTGCCCAATAGCAGCGCAGGTGCGCTGATGACACATGTTGGCATGTGACAGCTATTGACGAATGAGAACGCGACATTTGATGTGGCGAGCGGCGCCGCGGAGTGAGAGGAACCAATTGGAAGTGGCCACGTGATAGATCCATGGTTTCACATCTGGTCAACAAGCGTTCTCACTACACCGCACTTAGTATAGCATCTGCCGTGTGCCTAGGGTCAGGTGTTTGGACGCATCAAGATTCATAAGCTCTCAATGTTTCCGAAAATCATTATGTAACTCACTGCTTCGTATTCAAGTAAAAACTTGAACTATATAAAATTTTTCATATTTTACATTTTAAAAAATACAGCTTAACACTTTGAGGAAGGCACATTTTTTATCAGATTTACAGACCAGTTAGACGTTAGTCACCTATATCCATACCGCTCCAGGGACGCCGTGTTCTATTGGTCCCTATTGTACCTTAAACACCATTCTACTGGCCAAATAGACACTAGTCTTTCCTTATTGGCCGGCTGCCAACCCATGGAGTGCCGAATTTACCGTTTACCAACCAAATGTTGTTTCGTATGTAAGAGGATGTACATACCATCGTGTTTATTTCCGTAGCTATACAAAAATGTGTCGTTCCGGAGTTCGTTGTTGATGTTGTGTAAGTTCATATTTAAAATCCTTATGAAATATGGTATTGTAAGTTAACCAGGAACAGTTTTTTTTTTCATGTGGAATTGAAATATTCAAACACGTTTTGCCCAAACTACACTCGAGTATAGTCCTCAAAGTGTTAAGATCTTATCGTCTATGGTCAAAAGTGGTTCAAAATATAGAATCTTAATTAAACACTCTGCAGTGACGTAAAGCGTGTGTTAAAAATGGATACTTCACAGAAGTTATTTCCGATCATCTAAAAGAAAAGCGAAGAGAAATATATTAATGATACCAACTGCATTCTAGAAGTGAGTAATTTTATTTTACTAGTTTTATTAAATGTTATTGAAATGTTTTATGACTTTTCCTTCACAAAAAATAATGTATGTGAAAATTGTTTAACAAACACTAATACTTAACTTAAACTTTAAATTACTCAACCTTGAAACTAATGCACTAATAAATATAATATACAAATTATCTGATTATTCAGCATGTGTATATTTTGGTATCATCATTAAAACGTTCTGATTTATGTGTGAAAACGATGTTTTCTTACGCTTTTAAAATTCCAAAACCCTTTTCAACGAAAACATCAACAGAATCACTTGAAAATACACTAATCTGCAAAAAACATATTATCCTGAATGTGCAATTGCAGGAGCACGAAAAATGTGTACAGTGTGAACCAGGGTGGTGATGTAGCAGTCACATGGGAAATGAGCATGATCTGTGCTTATAATATCATACTTGCATCAAGAGCACACTCAATAGTAAAAAGTGAAGTGTGAGAGTGGTTCTTGTACAAATGTTACGATGTTCGTCTACAGACTCCTTCTGTTCGACTTGAATGACGCGTCTTTTTACGGAAGTGTCCGTTCAAAATAAATAAGACGTAGGATAACGAACCCGCACATAAAAATACTCCTGTAAACAACGAACGCTTACCTAAACATCATTCGTCCATAATATTATAAAGGAAATATTTCTCTTAGCGTCTGTGTTTTGCGACTGTCATATTGTCAGCTAGACAGATAACAAGCGTCTCGTGAAAAATAATCTCGAAACAAACCGACACGCGAAATTATACACTGCATTGAAATAGTTTTGTTGCGAGATTCTCGAGGATTAATGCATAACGAATGCAATAGCTACACAAAATTGAGGCATATTTGAAATTCTACTGTATACTATGGTGATATGTTCATAAACATTCGCCTATATTGAAGATAATTCTGTTTCATGTTAAATCCTAGTTCAGAGACGTAACTAATTGGGACCGCTTACAATGCGAGAGCCAGAGACTGTGGGTCTAAAAGTTTAAGTAAAATATGGATGCGTGTATTTTCTCCTGCGTTCAGTTTAATACGTAAATACACATTTTCTCTTCTTCAACCAGCTTATCGCTTTATCGAGTTAAAGTAGGGAGATTACAAACACCAATTTAATATTTAAATATATAAATCTTTTTTTTTTTTCATTTAATTTTACAATGTGCTGCGATGTCCTATAATTAGACAACATGTTAAGTACAACTTTAACTCAGAATATCAAATTGAAGGTATCGAACGTGTTGAACTCATACATACTGAAATAAAACCTTTAAGTGATATAGCTGCGGAGGTAAATTTACACCCAACAATTTCATTTCGAGTCAGCCTACTTCATGAAAAAAAAAAAAAAAAAAAACACCACGAAGGCAGGTAAAAACGAATCTTATTTTTTAACTGTTATGATTTTCGTTATTGAGTGATCATTTCGTTTTGTTAGAAAAATTATTTAGTGAGTATTTGAAATAAAATAACGGTAAGCACGTACGACCATGGTAACTGGCCGAAATTTTGTTACATCATGCAGGAATAATGATTTCTGAAGTTCTGTATCTTACGAACGTATTAGGTACTGACTGGAACTATCTTATTGCGAAAATTTTTCGATGTTCCGACCCTGACTTTTTAAGGCATACATCTAACATACCACACGTTGACATTCATCCCAAATTTTCACATCAATCGATTCATATACAGTGAAATTGAAACCTTGATGCCATGACAACTAACTGAAACCTTACATCGAAGCTGAATTCATTAAATGCATTCGGAAAACCTAACAAACAGGGAATTCCAACCCATCGCTGTCGCCGTTCTAGCACTTATAATTATCACTGATCGTACAATCTGTAAAACTACGGGTGCTAAGCAAGACAAATTTCGAAGCTAATTCGTCCTAGTGCATACTTGAACAACATCCAACTATGTAGTCTGCTTATCGCGAAGTTTGGTCGCTCTCACGTTCCGTGTCCACTTCTCGTATCTTTATGAGCATGTTCATCATTATGTAAACGCAATTTCTACCTTCAAATGTTTTTTCACCCCTTAAGTGACAATTGTGACCCTACATTACAAAACTCAAGAGAAACTGTACCTTTCTAATACCTGTGCAGCCACTACTCTGTTCGAATGCGATAGTTATCTGCATAGATTATAAAGGCGTTAACAGTGTTAAAGTGAAAAAAAAAAACGTAAATTTTACGCTTGCAATGACAAAAATAGATATTCGCCTGGAAGGATTTCACCAAGAAAAACTAAGTTTCTGTAGACTGCGACGACGTTGAACTTATTTATAATTTTTTCCTGTTGAATGCGATTACCAGCTCAGCCAAGAAGTAAAGAAACCACCAAAAAAATCTCAATTTACAACAGCGATTTCTTTGGCGTAATCTAGAGGCATACATTTTTTTTGTTTAAAAGTGTGCATGTGTTTGTGCTTGATCACCACTGACGCCGGTATGTCTGCTTGAGTGTGTAGACATGTGTGCGTGAGTGTGTATATACGTGTGCGTGAGTGTGTTGACATGTGTGCGTGAGTGTGTAGACATGTGTGCACGAGTGTGTAGACATGTGTGCGTGAGTGTGTAGACATTTATGCGTGAAGCTAATTTCTTCTCCCCTCCTTCCCCCCCCCCTCCACACACACACCCACCCAAAGCCCTAAAGAACTTTCAAACTGACACGCCTACTCGATCCTAACTTTGTGTTTGAAAGTGCACTTTCTAAGTTTTTAAATATTTAAAAATAATTCCCAAGTTATCAAATAAGTTCCTGCAAATCTGATAAAAATTATAATATGACACAATATACATTAATTACTGTGAAAATTCTTAGTTTACTACCGTGCAATGAAAATTGACTTTAAATTAGCATACGCATTTTATGTCCAACGATCATTTCCCACTTCCAGTATGTATCCTTGCGTCCGATGAACACAGAATTACCCTGCTTTGTCCACAGTTTTCGATTAATTACCGGACCGTAAATAAATTATTTATAATTTTTTGTACTCTGAAAATTTTCAGTTATTTCTGTGATAATGGCATTTCTATAGTTAAATAGCTAAACACCCGGTAAATATATTGTGTTTACTCAAGACTAAATTGAATTCTGAAAAATGGCCAAAGCATATATTTATTTTTAAAAATGGCTACATTACCAATTACTGTTGTTAAAAGGTGGTTGAAACTGATCAAAGTCGTACTTATATTGCCTCCACGCACTTGTAAATTTTCAAAAAGAGAAAATACGCCCGCTTGAAACGAATACTGAGAAGCCGACATTTGTATAAACCTGATTTATGTTTGGGTCATGACCTTTAACCCCCTACTGTTGTCCATGCCTCCACAGATTTATGTCGTTTCGCTTTCCCTGGGGAAAAAATCGATGGCTCAATATCCAGAAAAGGAAATTTATTTTCAACATAAACATTGGTGTAGGATTATTTATTGCAGTTTCGGTACCCTACATATTTCCGCTTTTTCTAAACATACATTTCTGAATACTTTAAGAACCGATAACGATAGCATAGTAAAAACTAAAACACAAAAATTTTAATAGAATACTGTTACATGTTTAAAACTCAAAACCAAATGTGAACGTAAACATATGAAATTTACTCGGTCTTAAAATCGCTATATAATTCGAAATTAGGTATAATAAATAACTTTAAGCACATTTGCTTTCCACGAATACTTTCGATGTGTCACAGTTTCATTTCACACAGTTGTCTTTGATCAAAAACACGCTATGTCGACCAAACCTTGCTAAAGGCAAACAATCGAGTATCTAATACTCCTGCTTTTATTGCCATTGGATATTTTGCTATGGATGACGAGATAAGCAAATAGTATTTTTCCTTACGTCGTACTGAAGTGAAACCAAAATATGTGTTCAAATTTGCAAATTCAATTAATTGAGATACTCTGCACAAGGAAATTTATCCATTATAACCAAATAACGGATAAGA
Source organism: Dryococelus australis (assembly GCA_029891345.1). Lineage (NCBI taxonomy): Eukaryota > Metazoa > Arthropoda > Insecta > Phasmatodea > Phasmatidae > Dryococelus > Dryococelus australis. The sequence goes on from CM056997.1 coordinate 9,141,932, forward strand.
CTATAATATCACCTTTTTTTACCTTCCTCTTCTTGTGATTGCTTCGTTTCTTTTGCGTAATATTATGACGTGATCAGGCCTTAGGCAGACGGCCTGCCTGATCACACCTTTAAACATTAAACTAGGACGCGAGCGGAATTGAAACACCTCATTGCAAAAAAAAGCCGGTTGCAGAAACTCCCTCCACAGACCAGTAATCGGGGCCGAATATGTCAAACAACGCGCCCGATATAGGCCAGCGTCACACGCTGGTCGCGTTGTCTTTCCTCATCAAGCCATCGCCACGAGAAGACAACGGAGATGGGTATGTCCGATCGCCGATAACCGCTCGACCAGAATCAGTCTCCGAAATCATGATTGGGGTTGGGACATTCCAGTCAGTTTGTCATTATAATGGCATCTGGTAACATTCATAACAGGTTAATTTATACACTGAATTCGTTATAAGCTCCCCCGAGTAATTAATACTAACTTAATATGATATTGTGTGTGTAATATGTTATTGTGTGTTCATGTTAATAAATCCCATCAGTTATACTTGTGCTCTACCAAATAATCTATCATTATTCAGCTATTCCCCTAGCCATTTCATGTATGAGTTGACCATAAGTCATACTTCATAACAGTAATCACGCGTATTTAATTTACAGATATGTTTACAACCGCTTCTTTTTTGTTTGCGTGTTTTTAATATTCTGCGAAACAATGTTCTACAATAGTAATTGTCCGAAACAACAGTTAATTCACTCACTAAGCCTATTTTTTACAAGAATATTTCAAACAGTGCCTACTGTAACTGCATATACTAAGTAATATTCTTTCTTTCACAAATATAACGCCATGCCATATTTTTCTTAAGATGTTGACTTATGAAAAGAGCCGCCACGAGGTGAATTATTCTGCCGTTATCTTACTTCTATATTCTGTGCACGTTTCGCATTTTCGGCAGAATCCCTGAGGCTTGGAAAATTATAATTCTCACTCCGTTTCTAATAAACAACGAGGAGTAAATGATTAGTACAAGCCACCTTTCCTTCGGAAAAAATTATTACTGTAATTATACTCTCGTTGGTATCATTCAACAAACGCAGACGTGATACAGTTATGTACGATCAGCCACGACTAGGTCCAATGATAAAATGCGTCGGTTCTGCTGCACTGAAAGAACGGAAATGAGGATCGAGTGGCATGCGTTACATGTAGGAGCAGGTAATAAACGATATTGTGACAAGACTTTTATGAGCTGAATCACAGGGCCCAATCGCACCACGAATATCATAAATCATTTTTTGATGAATGGCACCGTGGTCATGCGGCAATGTATAGCACGCTGTAATGAAAATCTAATAGAGATAGTTTAATATAAATCTCTTACAATACGCTTTTGTTTGAATCTGAAACCAGTCACAAAAAAAGGACTTACTTTGGTGTGAATTAATTAGAATAATTGTATTTTAAGGTAATGCATGGCAAAAATACATATGTAACTATTTTAGTAAACAAATGATATCTGTCAAAAACCGAGAAAAAAAAAACTTGATATGAAGACATATTTTTGGCTACTAGAGTGATATTTTCTTTACAGGAGTATCATTAAAACATATAGGAATTATTTCAAATTAGAAGAGACTCCCAAAGTGGAGCCGCTACGGCAAGTTTCGAATTTCGGGGTGTAAGGTGACACCCCGAGAAAAACACTGACCGAAGGCATCTTCTGACACGTTTCTAAAACAACGTGACGAATGTGGACTCGAACCGAACCCGCACTGCTATGGACTACGAAGGAAGAGAGGGATGGAGAGAAAGAGAGATGGAAAGAGAGAGAGAGATGGAATCCTATATGCAAGAGCACATAGACGCTACTACCGTAACTGAAACATAGTCACATTTAACATCCGAGTTAACACTTTGTGGACTATGCTCGAGTGTAGCTCGTGCAAAGCATATTTTGAACATTTCTTTGTTGTTCACAACGAAACTCGCATGGATGTGCAGTCATTGCTCGGCTAGTGTTTAACGTGACCTCACAAGAACACGACAGCGCAGTAACAATGATATTGCTAACGATAGAATTTCTTTTTTTTATAGCCACTCAAAGGGACATGATTGATTGTAAATACTTTTGTACGATAAAGGACATTTGATTGTGTCAGTATCAGCTCGACTCTCCATTGGTTGACGACCGGACAATAATAAACGCTGTAAAGTACAGGGTATTGTCCGGTGTGGTATGGACCAATAGGACGATGGTGAGTCTTAACACAGACACCAACACAACTGGTGTTCTTGCAGTAATGGGTATAGGTGACTCACTTCTAATTTGTCGTAAGTGCCATTAAATGTGTATAGACGTCAGCGTGTTAATAGGCCATATTACTTGTGAATAAATACAAAATGCAATAACAGGAACAAGTCGGTTACGAACCAGGGCAAACCAAATGAATGTGAACTCCGCGAGATTCCGAATTTGAAAACTCTGGTAAATCTTGGATGTGTGTGGTGTATAGTGCCACGACCACTTAATCAACACGATATGATTTCAATAATAAACATAAAACAATATCTGAAAGTGTGGGTGGACACCCGAAACACAGGGTAGAAGCCCTGAAAATTAAATTACACTGAAAATGCAGTAATCTATATGAATTAATAGGCTAAGGAAAGTGTAGCGGGTTTAAAAACCTACAGGATCATCCACCCTCAGCTATTTATTCATTTGCTATTGTCCCATAGGAGTGGCTCATTTTACTTCATACCAGATAGCACGACACATGGTCCTGTTTATTTTCCCAATTTTGTTATTGAAACAGGGTGATCCAGGGCGTGTCTAAAACACTGCGAGCCGACTGGAAAAACAACTGAATTGTACAAGCGTTTGGATTACAGCATGTCCTGAAACTATCAGAAAAATGTTCTGGACCCTACGAATTAATAAGTCGTAGCTAACCGCTGGCAAGTGTTACAGAACAGCGATTCCATTGTGCAACCTATCAGCTGTTGTCCGCTGCAGATGATGCAAGAACCACCTCTTAGGCGCGGCGTGTAACAATTTTAATTTGTTGGGAGGAATGATAACTTCAGTGGGTGTCTTGTTGACATGCCAGCCTCCCACTATGGCAAACCGGGATTGATCGCCGGCAACAAATTCGTAGTGATTTTTTTGCATGGGGGAAACGTGGCGGCGTTGCCAAGACCGGTCGATTATCGTAAATATGGACTGGATCATGTTATTGTGGAATTCCATCGCAGGAACGCTGCGTGATACACGACACCTCACACCACGACACTACACATAGAACAGTAGGAACTGCACAGGAATTAGTTACACATGAGTGAAAGCTTATCATCGGCTCCAAAGGAAATGTTCAAAATGCCCTCCATCAGCACGAACACATGCATCAACCCGCTCTTGCATGGACATCCGGATGCGTTGATGAATCCCTGGTGTGCCCCTGATAGTACCGCAACCTGCCACAATTTGTTTACAGAAGGAGTCCACACGGTCCACTGGGGTTGCATACACAAGTGCCTTTAAATGTTCCCACAAATAAAAGTCTAGTGGATTCAAATAAGGGCTCCTCGGGGTGGGGGGGGGGGGCTGCCAACTACAGCTACGATGGTATTCCACAGTATCATGATCCAGCCCGCGGGACATACACTGTACGCTATGTATAACAATTTTTTATCCCCCAGATGTGAGAAATATTTCCCCGAAGTATTGTCATGCAATTTTGTAACATGCTGTATATGACATCAGTCTGTGGACGTTGCGTACGAGTTGCGCTCCGATGTTTTGGAAAGAGAATTTTGACTGCAAGGGCGCCAAAACTTGATTTTTTTTTTTTATAATAACATAGAGTTGACTCATTTTCGCTGGTCCCCGGTTCGATTCCATAATCGAACGGGAGGGAAATTTTTTTTCGGCGGTGATTATTACGTGAAGGGTGTGGTGCTGGGGTTTTCTCGGAGCACCCGCATTTCTTCCCGCGTCTTCATCCCGCCGTTGCTCCATACTCATCTTACATCATCTCTCGCCAAGCGACGGGTATGTCCCTCGAGTAAGGAGTTTGGCTACATTTAACACCAGGAACCTTTATTCAACTTCACACTGTCTAAAGACTGGCATAACTTGCGAGTTTTCAGAAGGGTGTTCAAAACTACTGACCATCACATAAGCTCCCCTACCCCCTCCCCCTACCACCTGTCATAATACATTCAACGAACTGAAAATTTCGGACGACAAGCAACCCACTGATTACATCACACCGGGTTTACAAGGTAATACCGATGGACTTGAGTCTGAGCATCTTACAGCTTCCGCTGCCCAAGCAAGATGGGGAATGTACGAGATGAAAACAATAACCAGACTGCCGAATTAAATAGCAAGTTGCAAATTGCTCCGTGGCAGCCGGTTAACTAAAGACACCACGGTCAATTACAAGTCACAACTCTCTAATTTTTTTTCTTTTTTTTTATGTTGTAATTTTATCTTTTCCGATATATAGGTATAATTGAACTACAATTTTTTTGAAAACAAACTATTGAGCTTATCGGTACGAACCGGATGAGTTATTATCGTAACCAAAGTTATAAGAGCAGCTGGTGTCTTATTTATACAAAATTCACGTATCATGCATTTTGCATATGTATGTGCTATAATCGGTACGGGTGTACTGTAAATCGGAATACTATCAAAATTCATAAATCGCAAACAATATATATAATATTCAAAGCATACTTGCAGACATCCAAGAACAATCTTCTGTTTTAGCATAGCGTGAAATAAAAACAAAAAATGGATATTATCAATTGAAAATGAGTAATTCCAAAGTCAATTATAATTTTTAATTATATTTGTATCGACAATATTTTTGTCAATGCGGGCAATACGAACTAAATTACTATTGGCACACGCCCTTTTTTAAGTCCTGTGTTGGTATTTACTTATTTGCATTTTACTAAGTAAATTATTTATTAACACTTTTATTTATTTTCATTTTACTAAATAAATTATTTATTAACACTTATGGGTAAAAACGAAACATCCATTTGACGGTGGTCAAATTGAGAAGCTTGTTCATAGCAGATGTGCAAATGATTGCAATGACAACTACATTGGTCACTGAAATACGTAATACGAAGCTGGTTTTGTTTAAGAACCCATGGAGACAAGAGAGCCCTCATCACGCAGCGAGAACACAGTTATCGATTGTATCGAGTACATCCAACCCTGCAGTACGCCGAGATATCGAGAGCGGACCGCAATGAACAGCAGGAGTCATCCGAATGAGGTCATATTGTGAAACTGTACGAGAACGGTAAGGCGGATTGAAGATTTGTTTCTCATGTGGGACATGACTTGAGCATTGCATGATGTTGTATTGGGGCATGAACACACAACGACTTTTAAATCGTGTTAACAAGGTTATGGCTTGATACATCCGAAGAAGAGTAGCAGCCGACCCTACCGCAACATCTTCACAAATTCTGGTATCTGTAAGACGTTCACCGCAATATGCAGTGTCCTGAAAGACTATCCACGGGCCAGGCGTTCTTTGTACTGACTGCGTTTGACTCTACAGAATCACGCAGCACGTTTGTAGTGGTACACCAAACTTCGTGGGTCTGCGGTATTTGAACGGTTAGCGCGCTCGCCTCCCGCTAAGGCGAAGCGAGTTCAATCCCCGGTCGGGTCACTGCCGGATTTTCGCAAGTGGGAATCGTGCAGGACGATGCCGCTGGTCCGCGGGTTTTCTCGGGGATCTCTCGTTTACCACGCCCCTTCATTCCGGCGCTGCTCAACATCATCGGCTCTCAAGACCTCGCCATAGGGTTCCATCATGCGAGTCTGGATGGCCATAATTAATTTCCAATAAAGAACCAGACTCGTGTTTGTGTTGGACGCTCTGTTAGGTCCAACGTCATGCGTTTGCAACTATCTATACGGCACACTGTTGGCAGCATCCTGCAGCACGACAATGCGCTTTGAAATGCCACGGCCATCTCGCAACGCACTCTGCGACGTACAGACACCATTCCACAGCGAAAATAAATACTCATACAGACTGTTCACGGTAAAATGAGCACTTTGAAGGCCCTGCTTAAGATCTACGTGTATGCACGTTGTGTATTCTTCCACCCTGTGTAAAATTAACATTGACACTAGCCTCATCAATTAATTAATGCATCAGTCAACTGATACTGTGAAATTATTAGAAAGGTAAACATTTAATAAATTTTCTTATTTTCAAACCCTGATGCGTAAAAAACCAGAAGGCGAAATAAATAATTAAAATTATCAAACTACTTTCCATTTATCGTTACCAACTTTACCGGGCGCATGTCACTCAGTGAGCCCTTTACAATATATGTAGGTAGGAGCAGTGCCTTTTTTCCTAAGGTTGATTTCAAAAGTGCTCACTTTATCGTGAACAGCCTTTAGATGAAATGAGAGCATGCCCATTCTCTGATAGACGGCCTGCACGAGACTCTGGTCTTGTGTCTGATTGGCTACCGCGTGCCGCGAGAGGTACCAGACCGGCTGTGTTGTTGGCTTACAAGTGGGTTACCAAGTTGTTATGGCGTGATCAGGCCTTAACCAGGCGGCCTGCCTGATCACACCTTTAAACACTGAGCCTGGACACGGGCGGGATTGCAACAACACATTGAGAAAAGCCAGTTGCAGAAACCCCCTCCACCGACCAGTAATCGGGGCCGAATACGTCAAACAACGCGCCCGATATAGGCCAGCGTAACCCTGGGCGCGGCGTCTTTCATCATCAGGCCATCGCCACAAGAAGACGGGTATATCTGATCGTAGATAACCGCTCAACCAGAACAGGCTCCAGAGCCATGATTAATATTGGGACATTCAGGTTTGTTTGTCATAGCAGTGGCTGTCGTAACTAATTCATAACATGTTAATTGTATACTAAATTCCATATAAGCTCCACCGAGTAATTTATATTAACGGAACATGTTATTGTGTGTTCATCAAGTTAATAAACCGCTATGATTCACAGTTGTGCTCTACCAAATCATCTCTTATTATTCAGATACGCCTCTAACCCTTTCATGTATGAGTATGAACTCTTATACTCACAACAAGGCGCTGATCGGGTGAACGCTTGTCCCTTCCAACAGGTTGTTCATTAGTGACAGCATTTTGTAGGCGTTTGTTGGCTGACTTCGTGTTATTATAAGTAGTTTTTCCCCTTTGTGTTCATAAATACTCTGTGATCATACCTTGACCTGCGAGATCACAGGACCTATCACCTCCAGCACCCGCTCTTGAAAAACTTCATCTGCACTTGGAGGAAAAACGGTGGAAAAAGACTGCAGGAAATTTTTCTGGTTCTATACGACTCTGCGACGCGTCAAGGTGTCCAATTTGCATTGCCTTGTGGGCACTCACCATATCAGATATTGAATTGCCTTGTGGGCACTCACCATATCAGATATTGCATTGCCTTGTGGCCACTCACCTTATCAGATATTGCATTGCCTTGTGGGCGCTCACCTTATCAGATATTGCATTGCCTTGTGGGCACTCACCTTATCAGATATTGCATTGCCTTGTGGGCACTCACCTTATCAGATATTGCATTGCCTTGTGGGCACTCACCTTATCAGATATTGCATTGCCTTGTGGGCACTCACCATATCAGATATTGTTTTTCATGGCATAGCATTGTCGTTTTGTCCAAATTTCTTAACAGATGTATTTTTCCCAGTGCTTGTCCTTAGATAATGTTATATTTAGTAGTGTTTAAATAAGTAGGGTTTCGATTTCTCTACCCAGTTGTATATTAATTTTTAATTCACTGTGGTGATACAATCATCAATACACTGAAGGTGGTTACAACTGACGTATCCAAAGTCTATTTTTACAACTAATGAGACACTTCGTATTAAACTAATTTTTCGTCGTTGCGCACAGTTCTGTAGGGAGATATACGTCGTCCATTATTAAAGTGCGTGGTTCGCCATCCCATCAGGTAGCCCATGTCCTGTTAGCCCACGCCGCAGGAGTATCAACTCCCTGGAGCTGCTCTGATATGCAGGGATGTTACCCGGGGGAGGGGTTGGTAGGAGGGGGAGACGTAATTGCCACACGTCCGTTAGTTAATCACGAGTACATCGGCTGGGGTAGAGTGCGCAGGCATGCCGCGGCGAAGAGAACTGCCAGGTCGGGGCCGGTTGACTGGACAGTGGGCTCACCCGGCTCCCACAAAGTCCTTTGGTAATGCCGCTCGCTGTAGTCGCGAGAGTTCAGCCTGAAGCCCGCTGTGGCATGATGACTCATCATGCCACACGTCGAGCACGTATCATCCACGCATTATCAACAGGCAAACTGGAGCTATGCCGTAGGTAGGGATAAGAACATTTCGCCAGTCCCATGACCTGTAGGCTAGACTCCACAGTCCTGTGTATAATCAAGCTTCAGATATTTGTTCCACATAATAGCCGGTGTTGCCTCGCACCTGGTACTACCGGGTTCGCTGCTCGTTTCCTTGCAAGTCTGCTATTGGTTCCGAGTCGTCCAAGGCGTGTAGTAATAAACTCTGATCCAATTGAAAAGGTGTACGCGTGTTTGACGTCTATCTTGTCCTGAAATGAATTCGCGAAATTTCCCTATCCCTATCCATAGGGCATGAACAACATAGCCGCAAAATTCCTGCAAAATGATTACTGCTCGTCAAACTCAAGTAAAGGCTGTTCACGATAAAGTGAGCACTTTTGAAATCAACCTTAGGAAAAAGTCACTGCCCCCTGCTCGCATGTATTTTAACGGGTGCAGTGAGTGACATGCGCCCAGTAAAGTTGTTAACGATGGATGGAAAGTACTTCCACGCCTTAATGTCGAATAAGAAGTGTTAGGTAACCATTTGTAATAATTAAAATTATCGATTTCGCTTTCTGCTCATTTTAATCCATTAAAGCGTAAAAAATGCAGATTTATAAATAATTTACTTTTCAAATAATTTTAAAGTTTCACTTGACCGACGCATTAATAAAGTGGTGAGGCTTATGACAATTTTGATTTTGCATAAGACGGAAGGATACACAACGTACATATAAGTAGATGTTAAGCATGGATTTGAAAAGTGCTCATTTTATCGTGAACAGCCTATAGAACCTCGGGATGCATTTAAAACACAAATCCCTCCCCTTCCCCTTCCCTGTACGCCACTCTTTATTATCCACGCAGCAACTTTAAGGTCGTGCACGTAATTCGGATGGAACATGTACAAACGGATCACACTGAAACGGAAGATTTTTCTGACTGCCCATTGGCTGTAATAATAGTCATCACGAACAGCGAAACCTTACATGACAATATACATACCGGCGAGACTGAGAAAATTGCTTCAGCCAAAAGAGAATATGTCACATTTCTTCTTAGTGTGTCAGTATTTTCCACTCTCTGTCCCCGTCGTAAATCTCGATGCCAGGCAACATCAGTGCAGCATGGTGAGGATGACTACAGAACTCAATCGCGAGTCTTTATATAAGTTTGTACACAGCGCCAAGAGAGTTTTGTGTTTTCATAGTTTGTGTTTTGCTTTGCTTTTCAAGACCTTTCTTAATACTAAGTACAAGAGTGGCCTAATTGATTCATTTTTTTTCGTCAGACGTTTAAACCTTCGGAACTCTCACTTGTGTCCACAATAATAGTGTACGTGATAGTTAATGCTAAAAGGATTCCCCTGTAAGATGTTAATTCCTGTATGGCTGTTGCAAGTCTGGAATAAAAACCTGAGACATATTAAAGTAAAATAATTGCATTTGAACTTGGAGATGAAATGTTGTATTTCTGTAAAGTGTCTGGTACAACTAACGATACACATTTCTGTGCTCATATAAAGCACTGTGGAGCATAAAATATCTGGTTCCCGGTTGCACCATCGTCGTTTGAAACTCGAACCGAGATCGGGTCTAAGATCGACACAGAAAACTGTTTCACCATTCGAATTCAGAGCTGGACTGGTGATCTAGATGAAGTTCATTTCGAACCGCCAATTTCGGCGGTTCGAAATCTCGATCTGAGATCAGCAACCATCGTCGACAAATGTAGTTTGAAAATACGCCAACAGATATAACTACGTTCGATAGTTTTCTCGGGAAATTAGAACAACATTATTCGCGCTTGAATATTATTCAGTAAAATTCGTACAACAATAATTCACTTAAAACAGATAAAATATCGCACATCTAGTTCTGTCTAAAGTAAAAAATACGCCTTCTTCCATGACGTCATATATTACGAACCAATAGCAAAATTTGTCTCATACTTAATCTCGATCTCTCACTTTGAAACCAAGATTGACGAATCGGAGATCCAGAATCATAAAATATCGTTGGTACAACACTTTTAAATTGGAACCGAGATCAAACTGGATTCTGGTCCGGAATTAGGATCATTCGATCTCGGATCGGGGAAGATGTTGGTGCATCCGGGCATGAGTCTGGAATTATAGGCTGTTCACGGTAAAATGAGCACTTTTGAACGACCTGCTTAAGTCTGCTCATTTTTACAGTTCGGTTCATTATAGAAACAAAGTGAAACAAATAACTAAGTTTAAATAAATAATTACCTAACTCTTTTTATTCGACGTTAAGATCTGGAACTACTTCCCATCCTTCGTTACCAACTTTACTGGGCGAATATCACTCAATACGCCCGTTAAAACATATACAGATAGGGGCAGTGACTTTTTCCTAAGGTTGATTTCAGAATTGCTCACTTTATCGTGAACAGCCTGTAATTTACACAACTACTAGCGTAGCAGCTAGCATGCCCCTGGCGACGCATTCGGCACAGGTATGAACAACTATAGGAGTTTGTGAGGAGATGACTCTGACTACAGCAAGTAGCATAGTAATTTCGTCAAATAGCTCGTCTCTTGAAATGTTGCCACTGCGTTGGGTGTTTGGATCTTAGGGGACATAAGAGGACATACATGCCTGGAATAGTCTGGGCGACCCACACTCACCACCGAAACAGAGGAGTGTTTTATCGTCTGACAGGCGCGAACTCAGTATACAGAGAGCTCCAGTACACAGAGACGAGAAGTAAGGTGCCTGAGGGTATTATGGGAGGCGTCGAGGCGGTAGATGGCCCTAGCAGTTGCACCTCGTCGTGTTGAGCCGCCATTGTTCGACAGTTCTCTGTCACATCAATAAAGCTTCTTATATTTCGCTTGGTAAGTTACATTTTAATAATGCATCTAACCAACATATTAGTTTGAATTATTTTCGGTAATGGTTTACTATTAAATGCAGAATCGAGTGGATGTATAGTTATTTGTGTATATGTTACATGTGATTTACTGCGAAGGATGTTTGTCGTGTTACTTTCAACGAGAATACTTTCACTTTCTACGAAATCACAAATAGGTGGGCCATATTATATACATGTGTTGGGAACATGGCCCGGAGGTAAACTTTTGGAAAATTCTTTTATATAAATGCTTAATGCAGAGAAGATAATTGTTAATATTTATTTTCTGATAGTCAAGAAACTGTATTACAATATTGCCCAGGTGTTTGTTACTGCCTCTAATAAATAGCGACTGTCAACATTCCCACACCTAGAGAGGGCCATAATACCCTCTTATACCTTGCCATCCCCGTTTTCGCCCACACGATGCCTATTCCATGTGTATAGGACTGAACGACTTCTCCAGTACTACTAGGGAATGAAGTTCCATAAACATTCCACCTGGAGTTGTGACTGCGCAACAGGTGTCACTGATGTGGAACATGTTCAGTCCAATCCCTCGTAGGCTTTATGGAGGATCATGCTGTCGAGTGTCATGACCAGAGCATTCAACAAACACCCTGGAGAATGCGTTGTGTAGCAGGTGAGATGTGTCGCACAGCACTATCTTCTTTGGTTAATACATCTTATTTTTGTCGTACTAATGTCAGCATAAACCACGCACTGTTCAATGTTCTCTGTGCAAACAGCTTCGGCGAACATACATCACACACTGTCGCTCCTCGTACTATAAGCCAGTTCCAGTCGATATTCCTGTCGTCGTTGTAGTATACATGTGGAAGTTGCTCAAATGGCATATTGCCCTTTTAAAAATTGGTCACTTGAAATAAGTTACAAGTTGCTCTTAATTCCCTCTAGGATTAAGTCCGGTCGTTTTTAATACTATCCAGTTAAATTAATTATTCCTAATGAAAAATTTCCTAATCAAAGGTTTCGGGTTAGTCAACTATTCCTCACTCAGCCGTATTGACTAAACAAAATACAAAGCACTAGTCCAACGATCGGAGGGGCCCTCGGTTGGAAAAATTTTGCATTTGGTACGATACTATTTGAGTTTAACACAAAATTCTTCATGTATTTTACTGTGGCAGCAATACTCAATATTTAATTCCAGGTAACTGAAGATAATATTCAACATTGATAAACTCACTAACGGTAGATAAACTTTCATTTGTTCTCACACAAGAGTACAACCATCTTCCTAAAAAATATTAAAAAGCGTTTTGCATACACACTAATAGCTTTAATTGAGAAAAGCTCATACGTAAAATACTTTATATAGTTTCATATAAAATGCCACTTGCGTAAAACAGTTCCTATTAAACCTCACACGTTTTTAGAACAAACTTAGTGTGTGAAATATTTTTCTCTTTCATTTGCCCACATGTAGGATACTACGTTACAGTCACAATCAAAGTTTAGCGCAAAGAGGAGGAGTCGTGGTTTGTTCCGGCGCTGAAGCGATATAAAAAAAATGTATTAGTATAAATCAGTAAGTCATCTTCAAGGAAACCGCTCACGAGACAAACCTGCGTAAAAACCAAAGCACGGATAAAATACATTCTTAAACGAAGCAGTCGTGACCCTCCGACGAAAAAGACGTGACTTTGAGAGGGAAGACATCTGCCCAATACTCCAGCCAGCAAGCCGCGCCTTCGTCCAGGCACACGAGCCTCACACAGCAAACTCTCCTTCTCCAGTCAGCTGACTACGTAGACTCACCCCTTGCTTCACCAATAGCAAGCCAGGCACGATCTCGATCACTAACTTATTATCAACGGCAAACTGTCTCCGAACAGCTTGTATACGGCGCAAAAACCGTCGTATACCTCACGACAACACTTTTGTCGGAGCTCCCCCAAATTGCAACCTGCTGCGGTCGTGGCTCACACGCCTCTCCCCCAGGCCGACCGCACCGCCTCTTCCGCGCCACCAGCGCCCTCAAACGGCTGCTCCCACAAACACAGACGTGACAAAAATACTTTATAAATGCTAAACGGATTATACAATACATAATCTATTTCAAGAATATTATACTTTCGCAAATACAAAATATTGATTAATAAATCCACTAGTTAAGAGTAATAAATATACTGCACCGGTGCATAACAAATAGCATAATAATAATGTACCCTAGTGAGCAACACGGTAAATGGACAGCTGCCAACTTAAGAAAACGGCAAACAGGCCCAAAAAAATTAAAACTGGTGACGATCAAGTCGTCACATAGTGATGGCTTTGTTCCTCTCTACGTCACCAAATAACCAGCAGGCTTGAGATCGCTGCCCTTTCAAGATCTGTGCTTAAGATCATGGTAAACTGAATCGAATTAAATTGAATTATTACTCTTTCAGTGGATCTAAGACGTGTCATAATGAAGAAGGCAACCTAAACATTTTTCAACCCATATTAAAATGTGTGTGTATTCTCCTTTGAAACGGAACCTCAGTAGGACGGATTATTTAATTTTGCTTTTCTGGGCTGAAAGGGGGGGGGGGGGGAGGGGTGAAAGAATGGTACTCGAGATTTGATGTGGTAAAATACCTGAATTAATGTGACTCTTTAAGTCTCATTAATATAAATAGCATAAATCAGTGTTTACGATAATTTTTAATAAAGTTGACATTCTTAAAAAATTAGCTGCAAAGTACCAACTCTGCAATATGAACATATATTACAGGGTTGTTGGCGGCATTGCTTAAATTATGCACCTGGCAGTTTTCCTTCAGTATTTGCTTCAAATATTTTTACCACTTAATTTTCTTCGAAATTTGAAAAATAAAATTATGTTATGCCGTATTCACCAACTAAATTCAAAATAATAAATTTTTAATTTTATTAGAATTTCAGTATTGGTTAAAACTCGTCAAATAATACTTTTAAATTTTTTTTTTTTTTTACCAAAATAGCCAATTATTATAAGTTGAAATATGCTAGAACTACGACCATCCTTGTTAAACCCATTTTGATAGGTCATAGTATTCAGCAGTTAAGTATTGTTAATAGCGTAATGTATAGTCAATATAATAATTGCAAAAAAAAAGAGCAGATTACTAGTGTTCAAATAAAAAAATAATAGTTTCAAATTTTACACGTTTCAGTTTTTAAAGTAAATGTTATACTTCGTAGCGCCTTCTCTTTTCTCTGTGCGTTAATCTTAAAACAGAGTTTACTAAAGATATTACGAGATAAATTTACCAACCACAAAATACTAGATTCAACAAAGAGCAGAAACTTCGCCCAGAAACCGAAACGTAAATGATTGATACTAATATTTTTGGTAAACGTAAAAAAATGCTTTACTTCGGCTTCAACAAACTAATCACAACAGAGATGATCGTCACCAAGAATTATTAAACTGAAATTAATAAGTTTACTACGCTCAATTGTTTGCGATTTCTTTCCGAGTTGGGTTTTCTACGTATTTTTCCTTATTTATTCCTGGAGAATTTTGGTACATGTTTCTATTCAATTTGAAAATCATTATTTAAACATCACGATAAAATTCTGCTTAATTTGAGAAGTCTGGTGTCAGTTATTTCCAAGGAATAGTTCTGGAACATATGCATGAAACGTAAAAAAAAAATTAATAGAGATGAGTTTAACTATTTTGTGTCTACCAAAACATCCATCAAATGTTGTCTTGAAGACAGCTAGTTGAGTAATGGATTAGCATAAAAAACATTTCTGTTTAGTTATATTTGTTGAAAAACTGTTAGTGAAGCTAATCTAGAATAAATTATAATCATTGTTATTCCTTATAAATAAAAATTTTATAGTCTAGCGAAAAACCAAAACTACATGTTTTTATCTATTTTGTGTATGTCAGAGTTTTGAAACCATGGCGTTGCTTTAAATATTTTTATTACCTGATTGCTGTGACATCAGTTGAATTGTATAACGACAAACAACAAAATCGTTATTTTTTTTCTTCGCCTGAACAACGTAAATTTAAACGTCGTAACTTCTTACATTCGTTTAAGCTGATGAACGCGCGGTTAAATTAAATTGTATTGATATCATACTGGTAGCACCCAGCTAATTGCATGGCATCGCACTGTAACTATTAAATATTAGTTGGATTAATGGAAACTGTTTGTGATGAATAGGTTCGTGATACGCCTAAACTTACTTTCCGTGCGAATAATTAGAAACCCTTTGGGAATTGTAAGTGAAAGCGAAACCTTTCGGAACGTGCGTGACGATTTGTACGGGCGAAGGGAAAATGAAAGCACACGTGGCTATAGGTGTCTATCAAGGGGGAAGTTTAATTCTAGAGCTTGTGGCGAGAGAGGGTGGGGAGAAATTCTGCTTGCGTGAATTGTATTCGTGCGAACAAAGCAGTGGTTAGACCACCCATAATGGCGGCCGTCAATGAAAAAATTCCACGCGGCCCTACACAAGGAGGCTGTAATTCCCAACTACGCTGAAGTCATTACAAAGGGAATTAATCTGCAAGCAACATTCAACAACCACCGCCTACTAATGCAAAAGTTATTCACGTTGCCACGCAAATTAATGGTATATGTTACATCGAACTCTGGGGGTGTATCTGGTTTTCATTAATGGGTAATAAAAATTCTGGTTAAGTGCCGATGTGATTTCCTTCTCTAATTTTCCTCAGCTCTTAATTATTTCCGGCTCTTCGACAGCGTAACTTTAAAATGTTTCCAGGTATTAACGCCGTTGTTTTTCGGTATTATGCTAATGAAGAGCCTCTTACACACTAAACTAGTCTCAAGTTATATTTAAAACTAACATACACACTCACGGCTTACCGGAGTTTTTGAACACAAAACCTCGTAGTGTGATGGTACTTTAGATACTTCTACCACCGAGGTCAGTCTCTCTCTCTCTCTCTCTCTCTCTCTCTCTCTCTCTCTCTCTCTCTCTCTCTCTCTCTCTCTCGAGAACTAACCGGGATTCTGATACTAAATTCCCAGATAAAAACTTTTTTTTCCTTCAAACTAATTGTTTTTATTCTATTTTGAAAATAAACCTTAACACATAAGAACTCGCAGGTGAAAAACAACTAATTTAAGTCAAGAAGCGTTTACTTGTAGTGTACAGCAACATCGTGTGACTGAATACCAATTTATTTATTATTGGTGTAATTTTACGTATTTTGCGAATATCGGTCACGTTGTTTCCCTATAAATCCATCCAAACACGTATTCACACTTATTTAGTTTCTTATATAAATATTTTGTAATTGTTTTCTTTAGAATGAAAAAGAAGATATTTAGCAAAGAGTTAAACATGTAAGATGGTTGTTTCTGTACTAATATCGAGATAAAGCAGTTTTCATATTCTCCCCAAACTGGCTTTCTTATTGCACGAAAAATAGTTTTTAAAACTAATAATTTGAATTAGTTAATTGTATTATATTAAAATTGTACATCGCATTATATATTATATATTAAATGAAGTGTATTTATTGCTGTTACAATTTTCTCTCTCAAAGTCAGTGGGCTATACTAAGTTCGTTAAAAGATGGAGGTCTTATTTGAATAAAATAGTTCATTATAATTTTCTGATTTTATTTACAATAACTGCAAATAAAAATCTTACGGCTCAATATCTCGCAATAAATCTATGTCACTTGCTATTTATAATTACTGAATTCAATCAATCATATTTACAATTATCTCGAAGGAAATAATACAGTATAATTAAATAATTAGAAATTAGTACCAATAGACAGTGCATCAAAATTATTCAATTATTTTACCAACTATGTGTCCATATTTGACAGTTCCAATATTTATAATAAAATGCGTATTATATTTTCATTCCGTTCCACCTCAGTTTAGTCCAGGTCCCACCAGTCTGCGATGTTCTAGAGTTCTCCGAGCGCCCTTATGCACATTAGTCTTCACTCGTCGGGTTTCACGCCCTCTCGTCCATTTACACCACGAACACCTCGTCCACCGTCGTCTCTCAATTTCCCGTCATCGTCCATCCCTCATCGCACTCTACTTCGCCTCCGCACTCAACTAGATGGCCTCCGCCAAACACTCCCGACCTTTAGACCGCTACAATATTTATAGGGTCGTAGGCCATCGCCCAGAAATTTATCTAGTTGTCACGTTGCGCCGAGGGTCCTAGTTCCCAGAATAATCATGCGCGTATTCTAAGTTCGCTAGCTTCTCCAGTGGGGGAATGAGGAGGGGCTGTGACGTCAACTGGGTTGCCGCTGGCAATAATCTCCTCCCCCTGCCCGGTTGAACGACGGGGCAGCAAGCTGGTCTGCCTGGGGGAAGGGGAGGGTCGCCACCACCCCCACCCCCTCGTCACGAGGTTCGCGCGTGCGTAATGGGAGCACGCGGCTGGTGCGCGCTACAGCGCATATAGGCTGTTCACGATGAAGTGAGCACTTTTGTGGCCCTAGTTCCTTTTTCTTTTCAGCCATATTTAATCCTGTAACTTCCTTTTTAAATCAATTTTGCCATGTAAGAAATAAAGGCAGGGTTTATATTCCACAGCAATCTGAAGTTAACGTCTAAGGCTCAAATGAAATATATTTATTGACTATTTTTCCAAATTAGAGGGTTGTAAAAAGTGCTAACTTTATCGTGAATAACCTATAACAGTATTTATCTCATTTTAATTTTATTTAGAGGGGCGTGTAAGTAATAAATAAACACAATCAAACTAGGACAGTGTGCACACATATCTGAGCTGAGGTCATCTAACGCAACTAACGTTCTGCGCACAGTAATTTCCGTTTGAATTAGAGTCCCGTGGTGCTACAGTATATTGCTAACAGAAGTGATACAATAAGAAACGTGGCTTACCTTTCCGGGACGCCTTGCAGTGCTCCTGGTGGCGAACCCGAGAAGCTTGTGGCTTTAGAAACAGTCGGGAAGATCAGGCATCACCATTGTGCCCGTTCTGTGGTCCTGGGAACAAAAAAAAAATCCATTGATTTGACGAAAGCTCTTCCATTGAAGTTTTATATTTATGAGATAATTTGTTACATGCTATTTAAATACGTATACGCCTTCAACAACACTCATTTAAGCCGGCTAATGTAGCTATGTACTTATATTTCATGAACCCAATTCGAAGCCGAATTGGACATATCACTAGACTTCCACCCAATTCATGTGTATTAAAATGTACACCATGTTCTACATCATAAAAAGTGAAAGTTGCTCAGAATTAAAAACAATATTCATCTTCATAATCATTAAGCTATTGCTGTTTCTTTGAGTTACTCGAGTTTTTCTGAATATGATAGGTTCCCACTTTTCTCAAATTATTCATATATTTAAGGCCCACACTTGGCACAGATTTTTTGCAGTTGGTAGACACAAAAAACTGGATCCTCAGTGACCAGGTTTGCATTAATAAGATCGAAGGCGTACTAAATATCTTTAATTCGTAATTCAGGAGTTAAATTTAAACATTCCGTCATTGCATTTTAAAGTCACGAGACTGGTGTTGAACACACGTTTTTCTTTCTTCAGCCTAACCTCCCTTAAGGCTGAACAGAGTCCAGGCAATAAGGATAGGGGAAAAAGTGTCTTTGTAGCAAACAAAGCTTAATTAAGATATAAACGTGAAATAAACGGCATATGCACGAATTTACAACACAATTACTGCTACATTAATATGAATTAAATTTAATTTTATAAATTCTAACATATAATTTTTGTGGTTTTAAAGCTTGAAGAGCCCTATAACTAACAGGCTACCATAATTACATAATATTTGTCAATACTACGCACTCGAGGAGAAAAAAAAAGCTTAAAAAACGAGAGCAAATATCTAGCATTAATAATGTAGAAACTATGTCTAGAAGTATAAATTGTCGAGGTCATAGCGGCGGGCGGGATTAATCTCCCGTGTGGCAGACACGAGTGTGGAGTGGGACCTTTGCGAGTCAGCCCACGCAGGGTTGCCAGACGATGACCAAGCCGCCCGCACAATATTCTCTCCGTCCTATGCGGAGCTCTGTCCTCGCGAAGCTTCTCCGTGAGAAATACGTTTCCAACTACCGAACATAAGAAAAAGAAGCCATACAAATATATTTCACTATCTGCGAAGAGAAACTCGGTGAGGAACAAAATGGCTAGAGTTCGTGCCGCTAAAAGATTGACATCCAGATAACGTAAACCCAGTTTCTTGAAATAGTGTGTACACACACACACACACACATACATATATATACATATGTATATATACATATATGTATGTATATATTCATACATACATTTATACATACATACATACGTACATAAATACGTACATACAAACATACATACATACATGCATGCATACATACATACATACATACATACGTACAAACATACGTACATACATACATACATACATACATACGTACAAACATACGTACATACATACGTACAAACATACGTACATACATACATACATACATACATACATACATACAAACATACATACATACATACGTACAAACATTACGTACATACATACATACATACATACATACATACATACGTACGTACGTACATATATACATACATACATACATACGTGCATACATACATACATACATACGTACAAACATACGTACATACATACATACATACATACATACATACATACATACGTACAAACATACGTACATACATACGTACAAACATACTTACATACATACATACATACATACGTACATACATACGTACATACATACATACATACATATATACGTACAAACATACGTACATACATACGTACAAACATACGTACATACATACATACATACGTACAAACATACATACATGCATACATACATACATACGTACATACATACATACATACATACGTACATACATACGTACATACATACATACGTACATACATACATACGTACAAACATACGTACAAACATACGTACATACATACATACATACATACATACATACATACGTACAAACATACGTACATACATACGTACATACATACGTACATACATACATACATACATACATACAAACATACGTACATACATACGTACATACATACGTACAAACATACGTACATACATACATACATACGTACATACATACGTACATACATACATACGTACATACATACATACGTACAAACATACGTACGTACATACATACATACATACATACATACATACATACATACATACGTACAAACATACATACATACATACATACATACGTACATAAAGTAAAATTTTGTGAACGTGTATTGAGTACATGGCGCAGTCCATACCACTGACCAGCTGTCAGTGGTATTAGAAAATAACGGAAATCGATAACACTGTAAAAATCACACGGGTCTCTGGGAACTGATAATTTTTTTAAGCGAGAGATAATGTGTGCAATATACTTCCTCGAATGTAGGTTTTCCAAGGTTAGGACTATAAGTTGGCTTGGCGGAGAGCATGTGCGCATTGTAATGAAAAACAGAAAACACTGTCGATAATCTTCGCTCAAAAATATTACTTTCGCCGGCTAAATATATTTACCATTTCACTATCGGAGAACGTGCAGCGAAGTAAAAAAGTTAAAACACTAAATAAATAAGCAAAAAAAAAAAAATAATTGTATTGCTGCTTCAAAATATTTCCACAAAATAGACAATATTTCAGAATACCGTAGTCTATGTATTATTTTGTTCGCACTAATTATTGTAAATCCATTTACATAAGTATTCGCTATGCATTATTTCCATAAATATCCACGTGGCTAAATCTCTCTTTACAAGTATATCGTTACCATTGCGAGTTTTTACTTTATGTAAAAAAACTGAGCAATTGCAGAGGAAAGATTTGCAATAACAATGATCATTTTCGAAATATTTTGTATATCATCCACGCAGTACATGTCTTCAAAATAGTTTAACATTGGTTCTTATTCCACCAAACGGTTTTTTAATGGCAAAAATTGCAATCTTTCTTATATAAAAATATGTTTTGCATGAACATTGTGTTGCAAGTGTAACTATTGCTTTAAATGTTATTATTTCCTCTTCTAACACATAGTTTGTAACGAACTGTTTCAGTTACCGTTCAGTTGTAGGACTCTACGTACTAGAAGGTGATCGTTATTTGGCAATACTTTGGTCAATTACAGCCCATAAAAATATCCCGACCAATCTGTTGAACACGGTGTATCGCAGACGTTCGGAACTTCCAGAATGAAAGATTGTCTAAGCTATTTTGTTTCTAGTTAAAAATTGTGAAAAGTGCGTGCAGTCTTCGGGTGTGTATGAACAACAGAAATTAGTTGCAATAGAAATATGTGGTTTGTTTGTCTCAGAATATGAACAATATCTGGGTTCAAGTCCAGATGGTCTAGTGGGCAGTGATGGTCTTGTTGGAATCAAATGCACCCACAAAATCGGAGACAAGTCTGTGCTAGAAGCAGCTGTTGAGCAGAGAAATGCAATTTGCTTGGAGTTGGGAAAAGATGGCTGTTCGCAACTCGAAAGACGTTATGACTATTACTTCGAAAGGTTCAGAGCCAATCAAATATCGCAAAGAAGAGGTTGTGTGATTTTGTTGTATAATCTCCATCCTATTTTGTTTGTACCGCGTATTGAAAGAGATGTAACATTTGTGGAATAAAAGATGCTGCGACTACTCAGTCGGTTTATTTGAACTGTATATTTCCAGAAATAGTCGTTGGAAGGATCCCAAGAAAACCTTCTGCTAGGGAGTCTACGTACTTAGTGCAGGCGAGAGGCCAAATTAATAATTGTGCAAAAAAGAAAAAGATGTTGGCCGTGTAATTTTGTTTACCGTATTGTTATATTGTTCTGTGCGTGGGAGCAGCTATGGACGCATGTTTGAACCAGAAATTTGTATCTCATTACAATTAACTAATAATGGTAACACTGTAAGCTAAGTTTTTCAACTGTATTTGAATTCTTACTGAACTTAAATTAATACTGCCATGGCCCGGGCGATTTCGTGAATAAAATTAACTGCTTGCTAGATAGACTACGTTCTCCTATATACATTTGAACCTCATATATATATATATATTAAATGATAGGTTCATCTTGACTATGTATCTCACTATCTCGCAGTTTTCCAGGGTATGTCAAACAGAGCCGCAAGCCAGTTACGATGTAAGTGGGTTTTAAGTATAGACTACTATTCTTAAATTAATTCGTAGATTCTTCCGTCCCCTAATATTGAGATTGAGTGGTATGAAATGATTGGTAGTTGAAAAAGTTTATGATAGCAAGCAAAATTGCAAATAAATTTCACTTAAGAATAGTAGGCCTACTGTAAAACTATGAAAGTGATATGTCTATTATGTATATGACTGCACGCAATTATGACAAAGGGTGTTCACGGTAATGTGAGCACGTTTGAATACTTTGCTTATTTTATACTTTCAGCCCGTTGCGTATCCTTCCGCAGCATCTCAGTGAAAACACTGCCAGGTGGCGTATGTTAATCAGCTGATCAGAAGTCCGCTGTAATCTATTGTAGTGTACACTGTAAATACGTACACGTTAATACCAGAAAGTAATATATCTTTGCGAACACGATGAAGTAATTTTTACTAAGAAATTTCGAAATTATTTTACTCATTTCACCTCATTATATCAGTGCCAAGCTATTTAGAATATTCCTTGTTAAATACTGGCAAGGTTCGAGTTTTTGCCCTGCACAGGAATGAAACTCTCTGAGATAATAGTGAGTATTAAATCAATCATCCACGGCAAAAACAAGTGTTAAATCGTCGTTAAATGATAGGAGAATTATTAAAAATACCATTTACGGGTATAACTAATCAAAACGACGTACTTACACGATTTTAAATGACACGTTATTTTATTTAACTGGAATATTACAAAATACTATTTTCCTGATACATACATTACAATCGTTACTATATTTGCCGACGTATCACGATTCTTTCTGAACAGTGTACTACTTAAACCAAAAATAACTCCCAAGTTAATAATTGTAAACATACACACGCACTATGGGAAAGCAAACGGCCGATTTTACTACGATGACTTACCGAATACCGAGGATAGTTGTCATAAAAGCTCAGTTTCTAAACCAAATTGATACAAAACTGTACAGCACACCTACATGGTGATATTTATTATTAAATGCAAGTTTTAAATGAAAATCCGACCAGATGAACTTTGTCTTTAGAAGAACTAACGACATTAAAATTTGGCCTAACCTTTCTTATGAGAAAATAACGTTTGGCTTATAATATTAGCACGACTACAAGGATGTGAATGTGATTTCATCATAATACTAACAAATCAATACCTAACGAATGAAAATGTATTTCATGAAGTTGCATTTACGCATTTAATACAGAATCCAATTTCCATGAGCGAATTTGAGATTGTCAGTGGTAGCTCAGAATCCTCATTTTGTTGGCCTAGAAACATTAAAAAGTTCAACAAAACATCAAGGAACTATCTAAACATATTAAAAGTAGAGGAGAAATTTTACACGTGTAATATAAAACAATTTTATAGCGTTATTTGTTGAAAATTAACTAAATACTGGTCGAGGTATCGACTCATAAACGCTGTTCTCGGCAGTCGAAAATAATATTGCAAATATAATTAAATGCACCCGACCAAAGTTTCTTCCAATTTTAAATTATTATAACCATTTTAATTACATGCAGACATACTGGCCAGGATGGCATATTACTTGAAATGTTATAACTAGAAACGAAGTCGAAATACAGCAAAAAGGTATTATAAAATGTAGGCGTAAAAGTTGTGGTGTTTTCAGGTATCGGTGTGATGATGTAGATGTGCTACAATGTGTAGTTAGAGGATAGGGTGCACTTGACGGCCACTCAGGCTGCAGCCCTCGTGGCAGACGGTCGTGTTCGCCGGGAACCTGGGTGGCTCAGTTGATGACGGCTTCGCGCATCTGCTGGGGGCGACCCAACGATCAAGGCGGAGGATTTTGGGGGCAACCCGAGGTGCTGAAACATGCGAAGTGTGGCGAACCACTACACTGCTGGATTCTGCGGGCTGTCAACTGCAGATGCGTGCGGAATGGAATGGAACAGAATCGGAACTGGGACGACCTCCCCCCCCCCCCCCAATCAGTGACCCATGGGCCAACTCGCCACCCCAAGAGCTGGTTAGCCACAATAAGCCCCCGCAGGAGGATTATTTTGAAGATGAAGGTGATGGCATTTCACCTGGACGCACCGCCTCTGGGCCAGCGGATTCGCCACCCTGGATAGCCCCTGGAAGTCCCACCAAAGGGATGGTTTTGGAGGAGGAGGAGAGCTGCCGTTCGTCTTCAACCATGGTAAATGTAGGGCTGAAGAGCGAAGATGGAGTAGATGCCATGACTGAGCTGCCTAGATTTCTTGCGCCCTCGGCTGGAAGCTTAAGGGCCCTGCCTGAAGTCACTGCTGTCGATATTGCTGTGCGGGTAGTCAGGTTGCGCGCGCAGGAATATGGATGGCAGTTCCACCTCAAGGGTGCATGTGCCTTTAACATGCTGGCCCAAAGCCCCTCCACCTCTCTACTAGATTCTTCACTCCAATATTAAACAGCATGGACTCCACACCTGCTATCTCCTTTAGCATTTTCACTAGTGTTCCCACGAGTTTAACTCCCTTTCTGTCGGTATGGGTTTTACTGTGTCTATGCGGGTTTTACCATACCCCTTCTTAATGTAGCTTTAACTACACTACCCTTAGGGAGGTAGGCATGGCCCCAAAGTGATGGCCATGCCTACCCATTCCCTTTCGGCCACGATGCCCGTCTATTTTACATGAAATTCCCTCTCCTTTAGGCGGAAGGGGCGCAGCCCTGAGACGTAATTAGAATCAGACCCTACCTTCGGACTTACACTTAACACTTAGAATAAGGTAGTTTAGAAAAACAGTGTGATTGGCGGGAGCGGAATGTGTTCTTGAGTGAACTAAGTAGTAGGGGAACATGTGACATCAAACCCCTTAAATGCTGGACCCCTGCCAGATCTCATAATTATCACACATTTGGGATAGATAATTGTGTACTCTCGGAATATTGCACTTACCATGAACGACACAGCGAAACACTTGGAGAAAAAAAAATACAACCAAATACTTCTTCCTAAGACTAACACAACTGAGATTAACACTAAGAATGACACTCTCTAGGAAACTTTCAAATATAAATTATTTATTACAAATAATCCTACTCTATTACATTACGTTAATCAAATATTATATTAACTTTGGAATTATTTGCAATAATAAAAATATTTAATAAGAATTACACCTGAGATACATGAAGTGGCCGTAATCTAAGTAGCAGTCCTGTGAATTACGCCTTGTAAGAATATTATATATATATAACCCTTTTGAAATTAATTATTAATTTTTAAAATCAATTAATGCTCACACCAATCTGATTGGGAGCAGGGCGATTTATACTCAGGGGTTGTATGTAGGTCATGCTACTAACAACATTCACTTGGCGTCGGTCCAGGAACACGTCGTCTGTATCAGTATGCAGTAAAATTTAAATCGGCGGCTATTTAAAAAATTACGTAACTTGTTGCTGAAGAGATATTATGAACTGACGCGTTGATCTGCGATGCTGAAGTAAGTCGATAAAGGCGACAACTAGTGATCTTTGAGGTCATCTCCTTCCTGGACTTCCCTAACTTTAGTCCAATGGGCTTGGGTACAACGAATCATAGTCTCCAGTAGGTACCACATGGTTGTTGCCGGTAGGCGAACTAAATTAATCTAATTATACGGTTCACAACCCGAACAGACTCTCTTCTGTGCTTGACAACCATCCTAGTGTGATTATTTGTGGCCTGCCCTTAGTGACATGCGTCACGCCCCGCTTAGATGTAGTATCAGACTCAACATGGCCACGCTAAGCTCCCTAATGCTTAAGGTGACGCTAAAACTTCAGCCAATCACAGAACGGCTACTTCGCTCAAATCAACAAACTATGTTGCATATGGCCACCGGCCTGTAGCCTTCACTAATAAGGCCATTCAACACATGAAACAACATGTATAGGAAATAGCGATAGTTATAGTCACAATATAATTAAGTCTTTCACATGAATAGCAACACAAATATCCTGAATAAGCAGATTAGTAAAACCACATTCAAATATTTTATACGTCTAAATAGAAAATAAATTATCATATACCTGTATAGGCTGTTCACGGTAAAATGAACACTTTTGAAAGCCCTGCTTGAGATCTACTTGTATACACGTTGTGTATTCCTTCGCATTATGTAAAATTAACATCACCATGGGCCTCATCACTTTACTTGTGCGTCGGTCAGGCGAAACTGTAAAATTATTACAAAAGGAAATTCTTTACAGAGCTGCTCATTTGTACACTCCTGAGCATTAAAATAACAGAAAGCGAAAGAATTTGATTTTAAGTTATTACGAATGATTACCTAACATTTTTTATTCAACGTTAAGATGTAGTCCTACTTCCCATCCATCGTTACCAACTTTACTGGGCGAATGTCACTTAGTGCGCTCATTAAAATATATGCATGCAGTGGCAGTTACTTTTTTCTAAGGTTCATTTCTAAAGTTCTCACTTTATCGTGAACAGCCTTTATATGAATTCGCATGTTAAATTCTCCAATCTTTCGGTGTATAAATTAGGCGGCAAATTCCCAGCTGTTGCAACGTCTTATTTATTATGTAAATATCTATTTTGTATTTGGGGTTACGAACTGCCATATAAAATCTCGTTCGAGGCATTTACAAATAACTAACCAGAGAACGGGACTAGAACTGCCACATATTCATGGAATTCAGGGTATTTGAGTACGGGAATGGAAAGACGTAAAAAAAAATGTAAAAAAAAAAAAACAATGTACCCTATGAACCCGATAACTTGTGATGATGCGTCAGCCACGTGATGTCATGAATTGGTTGGGTACAAATATTTTGCTACTAGCCTATTTTTATTCTTATATGTGCAAAACAAAAAGAATGTGATAAATGTCAGTTGCCATTAAGGTTTAATATTGTAACTAGTGAGACGTTACAACATGGAACTACTTCTGCTAACTCGCTGCATACTTTACTGTTACTATTGAGATCATTGATTGGGTTTAAATATGTGCAGCTGCAGATATTATTATTATTATTTTCAGAAATTGATTTCAAGAGTACTCACTTTATCGTGGTCAGCCTATAGCTGAATAATATATTTTTATCTTGAAGTTGTTATTCCGAGCAAGTTAAGTAGTCACTTGTCTTGTATTCTGTTTACTTACATGGCTAATTTGTTTCGTGGATAAACTTTATAAGTTACAAAACAACATAAGAGCGAGGGAGTCTTTTAAGTTGATTATTTTTCCCTCAGTTGAAGAATTGCTTCCACAGTTTAAATTTTTTTTTCCCCCCTGTTTAATTCCGACGCATATGTGCTATTCAAAGTGTAACCATATACTTTCATTTTATACGTTTTTTTATTTTCAACATTTCAATTTTCACGGCCGTCCTTAGGGGTGCGTATAAGACCTCGCCCCCGTAAAAAAAAAATTATTGAATACAAGATATTTAAATATTTAGCATTCGTTTAGTTGTGAAATATATATTTAATGATAAAATGTGTGTATAAATGTGTGTTAGTCTGTGAAATGAAACACGCTTTATCAATAAAATGTCAGGCGATCGAGAGCAGAGCGTATTGTTAGTAGGCTATAATACATTTTAATGTAAAATATATTTTCCATTAATTAGCACATTTTGTAGTTTAATAAAAAAATGTATTACATCACGCGAGTTTTCTCTCTCTCTCTCTCTCTCTCTCTCTCTCTCCCCCCCCCCCCCCCCCCCCCTCGAAAGCTGACTGCGCTGTTGTGATGAGGGATAAACCAGTTTGGAAGCGCCTCGCAAAAGTTCTTGCACCCAGCCTCGCATTCGCTAGGGATTTCGCTGACGTCA
The DNA here is from genome assembly GCA_029891345.1 of Dryococelus australis. Lineage (NCBI taxonomy): Eukaryota > Metazoa > Arthropoda > Insecta > Phasmatodea > Phasmatidae > Dryococelus > Dryococelus australis. The sequence goes on from CM056997.1 coordinate 9,170,127, forward strand.
TTACAATATTTGATAATCCCATTTTTAAACATTTGTTTTTCCCTCCCACATTTGTCCATCACTCCACCGACGAATTAAAAAATCGCAATAATATATTTTTAAAAATCTTTTTTTAAGTAATTTGTTAATATCTGTATGTTATTGTATGTTTAGCATTATTCTCATTAAATATGTTAAGTTGGGTTTTGATTGTTAAATAACGTTAGCCCATCACGTTCAAATTTGCTAACAATGTCTTTCCGACATTTGTCCAATACTCTGCCAACGAATAGAAAATTAAAATTATCTCTATTTTAACAGCTTTCTTTGAATTAATAGGTTAACACGTGTATGTTCTTGCATGTTCAAGCATTATTCTCCAAAATGTATTAAATCGGATTTCGGTTGGAAAATAATGTTGGTCCAATGTCAATTTTGCGTTAGTATTCCTACACAACCTATTTCTATCCTTGCCAACCAAAAGCCAACAGTTGGCCTAAGGTATATCCATCACAACGTATTTCCTACCTTGCCAACCAATTTTCAACCCTACTTAAGTTAATACTCGTGGTGGCATGAACTATCTTGAACGACATTGTTACAAATTCCGCCGACTATACAGTAAACTTCCTGAGTAGAATTAAATGTATAATGCTTTTAAGATTTTAACATTCCTGAGGGCACTTAATATGCCAAATAAACATAAAAATGACACCTATAAATGACCAGTCCCCATGACTTCCCTGTATATTTGGCCAGTAAACTTGTAACCCTAAGGTAACACTTCAGTGGCGTTGACAACCATGTCGTAGGTATAGTCGTATTTATTATAAAATATAAGATAAATATATGTTGTGGTGGCAACAGAGGAATTAAACGAGTTTTTCTCGAAAGAAATTAGAGGTAAATTGCAGATAAAAAGTCACTGTTGTTATGGACTGTAACCAAGCTCTGAACTTGCTGTAAGGCATCGAGGCGTCGCTTGCTCAGTCGCCAGCCAGCGCTGCCAGTACTGTACCTTGAGAAGTTTGGCAGCTCTTCTGTGGCACTGAGGTACAAGGGCGACATCGTGTGAATATAGAGCTAAGTAGGGATGTAAGGACTGCACTTGAGAAGTTTGGCAGCTCTTCTGTGGCACTAAGGTACAAGGGCGACATCGTGTGAATATAGAGCTAAGTAGGGATGTAAGGACTGCACTGATAGAAAAGTTAACTAAATATTTGTTTGTAAAGAGCCAAACGTATGTTTAGTTGTTCTAACTAAATATTTTGTCGAGTAAACAAAATTTGAAAAAACAACATTAATTTTGTTCATCTGTCGAAATACACGCTTGAATTAACAAAACCTCGTTTTTAAGCCAAAATAAATTAGACTGTCGAATATTTTGTTTAATCAACTTTACTTGGTCACTCATTTGATTGACTTCGTTCGAAAATATAGCTCGAGGTTCTATTTTTTTGTGACAATTAGGATATTAACACCGTTTATTATTGCATATGATGCTTAGTAATGGTATAAAGATGTTAATAAAAAAAAGGTCAAGAGGAAACTAGAAAGTTAAGCTGCAGAAATTGATATATTTATTTGTGTACGTTGTCAGGTATTCAAAACGTTTGTATTTAAAAACATTCTTGTTTCATCACAATTCGTTTTAGCTGAGGTTTTTAGGGCCTTGCACTGGGGCGCAAGCGATCTAGGTTCGAATCTCGGTTGTGCTTCCAGTTATTTTTCTACTAACCGAAACTGTTTATTTACGTAGAGCTAAACAAATGTTTAGTTGCACCAACCAAATCTTTGATTGCGGCTACCAAATAAGAACAAAAAATAATAATTTCGTTTCAACAACAAAATATTTTATTGCTCCTATACAAACAAATAATTTGGTTACGCCTAACAAACTTTGTTTGATTCAACAAAAACTTGTTCTCAGTGTATAGGCCAACGGTTAGTTCCTGATACAAACCCACCAGCACAATTTCCACATAGGCAAATGCGGAAGCGAACAACTCCTGTGATCCGCCTTGGTTGAATGACAAGAGACGGGGGCAGTGTGATACTCCTGCGCTGCGCAGCAACTCTCTCTCTCTCTCTCTCTCTCTCTCTCTCTCTCTCTCTCTCTCTCTCTCTCTCTCTCTCTCTACTATGGAAACACGATCGGACAATAATGCTGTCAGTAACCAAGCGCACACACACACACACACACACCCACACACGTCGCCTATAATAATCTGCCTTTTCTTTTTGTGCCGGGAGAGATAAACACGACATTGAAATCAAGCCATCACTGCACAAATGTACTTTATTTTCTTAGAATCGTTTACGCAAAAATTAAAAAAAAAAACAATTTTGAACATACTAATTTGTAGTCTTGATAGTTTGTGAATATATTTTTAACAACTGCAATTACTTGCGCAAGGTGAAATACATGCTTTTGTTCTCCATTTTTAATATACAAGCTAAAGTAGAAACTATAGTGTCATATGTCAGGATTGAACTTGCAAACTATACTAGTCTACAGTTCTGTAGTATTTGTGTAAATAGGCTATTCGAGGTAAAGTGAGCACTTCTGAAAGCCCTCTCATATGGACTAATAGTCAATAAATATATTTTATTTTAGCCTCAGGCGTTAATTTCCGAGTGCAGTGGAATCTACACACTGTGTTTATCACTTACATGGCATTATTTATTTTAAATGCTTGTTAAAAGGATAACAAATTGCTGAAATACTAAAGTAACTACTGCCTCAAAAGTGCTCACTTTATCGTGAACAGCCTATAACTGCGACCAGTCTCTTTTTTTTTATTTTTTTATTTTAAATAATTGCCTGTTTCACCAATAACTGCTCCCTCGGCCAAGCGTCCGTGTTGGTATGTAATCAAAGATAGTATAAAAACGTACGGTTCACGACATTTGAGCGCCATAGCCATTTGCGATACAAGTGGCGTGTATGGTTCTGTCTGCCCGATAGCCGACGTGGCAACACCGCTAGCCGACGTGGCAATACCGCTAGCCGACGTGGCAACACCGCTAGCCGACGTGGCAACACCGCTAGCCGACGTGGCAACACCGATAGCCGACGTGGCAACACCGCTAGCCGACGTGGCAACACCGCTAGCCGACGTGGCAACACCGCTAGCCGACGTGGCAACACCGATAGCCGACGTGGCAACACCGCTAGCCGACGTGGCAACACCGCTAGCCGACGTGGCAACACCGATAGCCGACGTGGCAACACCGCTAGCCGACGTGGCAACACCGCTAGCCGACGTGGCAACACCGCTAGCCGACTTGGCAACACCGCTAGCCGACTTGGCAACACCGCTAGCCGACGTGGCAGCACCGCTAGCCGACGTGGCAGCACCGCTAGCCGACGTGGCAACGCCGCTAGCCGACGTGGCAACACCGATAGCCGACTTGGCAACACCGCTAGCCGACGTGGCAACACCGCTAGCCGACGTGGCAGCACCGCTAGCCGACGTGGCAACACCGCTAGCGGCAGTACAGCACTGACCAAGTGACTCGACACAGCGGCGCGCCACAGCACTGCCGAGCAGCCAATACGTTACGCGCTCTGCCTACCGGAATAGCAGTGGTGGTACGGACGCTGGGATGCCCTTAAACCAAATATACTCTACAGTTCGTTACATGACCTAGCAACACTTCTCTTTATCCCCGAGGTTGATGACTATGCTACCAACATGCTAACACCACACTTAACCCACGGGACATCATCTTGTCATTGCGACGTTATCTCGGGATTGAAAAGTGCATACTCAGTGTGATGTAAGTGGCGAACTTCTCCAGTTTAGCCCGAACATGACCGAACACGACCGAACCGCACGATCGGTGGATTCCAACGATTCTTCTGTAGTTACTCCCAAAACCCTCTAGACGTCGCCTTCCCGAATCCCCGAACGAGGGTTGCTGACCAATATCCTCTCTCTCTCTCACACACACACAACTCCGGAATACAGCGAGAAAACCCCGACGCTATCATGTACAACGCTGTTTAACGTTTCGTTTTCACAACATTCCACTTGTTGCACATTGATTACCCAACCCGATGTCCAGTTGAGCTAAACTACCGAAGATATTATTTTATTTTGAAGTATTGTGTATGTACTTCGAGCACCGCCCGTTTCACGATATTCTATTTCAGTTCGTAAAATCTCGCGAGTCCTGCTACACGATTTCACCACGCCTCGTTGTCGTAGGACGCAAATAGATGGCTCAAAAATGTGACAACTTAGTGAACCCAATGTCTATTCTTGCTCATTCCGCTCCTTTCAAAGCATCAAAATTGTGCATTGCAAACCTAAAATGCTTGCTATAATTATATTACGCCCATTCACATGTTGAAATTATTATTTTTTAATTAAAAAATCTTCCAAATATGTATGATGATCATAATTTTAACATTTATACAAAGAGCTTAAATTATTTGTAGACGTCATTTAAGGTTAAATAATTAAAGCTATTTTTCGATAGCTAGTACTTTGGAAGTTTTCAAATTTCAGAATCGTTCAAAAGCAGCAACGTAATTTATCGGTAAGATGTCTACAGTATTTTTAATGTTTTTAGACGAAATAAAGGCTGTACGTAAAGGTGGAGATAGGCCACTTTCTTCCAAGGCCTCGCAAGGTAATAATGCAAAGGAGGTAACATCTATTTTCCATTTGCATATAAAGGGACAGTACAACGATGTGAGGTCCCTGCAGCCTGAATACGGAAAAGGGCCAATCGTAAACGTGTGCTGAATTTTGCTTTGGTTTATGCATCAGTTCTATTGTTAATGTGCAGTTGAAGACGTGCCAGTGGTATAAGGCTCTATTTTGGATGTTTAATATGTTCAGATGAATGCTTGATATTAGTTATTTTATTTTGCATTTGTGAAAACATTATTGTCTCGGATGTACAACAGTATTATGTAACAATCGTAGAGTTCATGAAGTTCTGCATATAAAAAAGCATGACAACGTATATTTTAGTTTATATAGTTTAATATGGAGAAGAATTATATTCTTTTTTGTGATATTTTAGAACTGTTCATTTTTAAGTACTTTCAGGAACTAACTGAATGTGTACTAAATACGTACTTGTTCCATGTATCGAATTATTTGATGACATCTGAGAACATAATTTTTGTTTCTAATGCGCAGAAAAATTAACTACTCTTACGCTAATCAGTCGGACGCTATTTAGAACTAGGTTACCTTCTTCTCACCTCCTACAAGAAAGCAGTTGACGAAATTCCTAAATTATTGTCTATTGCAAGTATACGAATGAGTACATTTTTCGTACCCATGTTTAGATTTCGGCGCCATCTTTATTAGTTACGATACTTCCTCGAGAACGTTCTCAAATGTTATGTTAATTTACGTTCATACGTTCATTTTATTTTGGTTACTACAATTTCTTGCACACATAGATCATGAAAACAAATATTATTTGTTGTATTTATATTCTGTTCATTACTGATCTTTGTCTGACACACATTTGTCTCGTTAACACTATTTCATAAATTGCTTTTCTTCGAGCATTGCTCTAAATTATTAAAATGTATTCCTTATAGTTTCATTATCTGTGTACTAAACGTGAGATAGTTAATTTGCTATTCAGTATTGTGACTGCAAGCCATGAATTAATACGCATCAGTAAACAAGACCGTATTAAGGAAAATCCACGCAATATTAATTTTTTCAACTATTTATTTGAAATTTGGGAAGTATGTATAGTTATGAATGTATGGATAATCATAACTTATTGATAGAATTATCCACAGGCCTACTAGTTTTTTTTTTGAAGTAGCACTCTGCTACTCTACTTTGTTCCTTTCTAGCCGTAGAAACGGTTGCATAAATGTTCTGCACATGTGTCTGAGCTTTTATTGCAGAACATAGTTTGCAATATATTGTAGACTTGTCACTTGTAAACTATAACTTGTGAAATTGAAAATTTAAATATTGCGGTACCTAAGTTTACAAGAATTTGTCGATGAATCAATAAGTTGCAACGTGTGAATTTGTAAATTGTATACATTGTGAAATGGTTCCTTGGTGTACGTGATATAGCTCAGAATGTTCATAGTTTGAAAATTTTCATTCTGCGATATTATGTTATACGTTGTTCTCTCAAAACAGGTAGATTATTTTGTATAGTCAGACGTCTTTAAAGAGATTGGTTGTTTAATATTTATATACTGTGATATAAAATTAATGTATTTTTAGTATTTGCAACAGAAATATTGTTTCACACGCGATGAATACGGTGAACGTGTTGTATTATTATTTTTTTAATTAATGCAACCGTATCTTGAAAAGCAAACGGTTGGAAATGAAAAATATATTAATATTATGCTGAACCTAGAAGTTACGTACAGTACATAAGAAGAAAAGAACCAAATTTTATTTAGCATTATTTTTATAACACTTTTCAAAGAGGCTGTAAAGGACTGCACTGCTTGTCATAATTCGCTGCCAATATCATTCTTTGTACTACATTCTCTGTCCAAACATAATTCCGGTGTTATTGAAATTTTCTATAATATTGATTTTATAATTTCATTACTTTGAATCGAGTTCATGGTCTTAAAAACGGATAAATTATGAATATGAAAATTACAATTTGAAATTACTTATAAATGGAGACAAAATACTGTGCTGTAATTTAAGGAGGACTTATGAATGCTCCACGATAAAGTCTTCCATAGCTTGCAGTAGTACGAAACAATTATTTTTATATGGAAAAAAGAAGGATCTGTTTTGTTCGTCTAAATCCTCCAGTCATCTGATATGCATGTCCGTTCTCCTACTCAACTGTCAGATAAGTAGAAAAGCGATACGAGAACAGACATAGCTTCTTTGCTGCATCTTGCTCCAAGTCTGACGTAGGGATGAGAGATGTGTGTCAACCTACAAGGGAACGCCTTTATAGACCTGCGCTTCAAAACACTGCATAATTAAACCATAGAAAACTTCCCTCAGTTTTTCCAAAATGCACGTATCATGCACACAACAATAATTGATCGTGCACTTACAGAAGAATTCGGAACCCTCCACTATAAATATAAGATCTGTGGAAATCACCACAAAACTGAATTCTGGTAGGTAAATAGTCAGAACTGCTCAATTGTAGTAGCTTAGATTCAACTATTTATCACAGTGACTAAAAATCACTGATTTAACTATGAATTACAGTCATTTATTATATGTATATTGATCGTTGTGCCGTTTCCCAGAGCATTCAAATCGTCCGTCAGTTTGTTCAGGCTTATTAATTGTCGGTATATCACGGTTTAAATATCTGAATTAACGCAATAATATTCAAATACTATTAAATTAGTATTACGCGGAACATTACTGAATCGAAGTATTAAATGTATTTTCTTTCTGTTTTGAGTAACTTTGAAGAGAAAATGATTATGATACGTACGAACTTAAGCAACCAGTAATACAATTGCTAATGTTATTGATATAGATTCCGCCATGAAAAAAATAGCCTTTTTTATTTCCTGAAAATTTTTCTTGCCAAGTAAAATTTACAATCCAGTCTATTATGCGCTATTCGCGATAAAGTGAGCACTTTTTAATGTCCTATCATTTCTAATTCTTAGACGTTAACTTCCGAGTTTGGTGGAATATGCTCACTGTGTTTAATAATTACATACCAATATTTATTTTAAAATCTTATTAAAGGATTAAAAAAATGGCTGAAAGGAAAAAGTAACTAGGGACTCAAAAGTATTCACTTTACCGTGAACAGCCTTTACCGTGTCTCATCGTTTCCTGGGTTAGTGGTTATCTTTATTATACTTCTTCCTGCGGAAGGCCATGGGAAATCAGATAAGACTGTCACCCCAGTTTTCATCAGTGAGTCGCTAACAGCATTTTTGCTATCAAGGAGTTATCACAACTTTACGATAAACTCTACTTAGACGAATCAAGCATAGGTCTAGTTATATTAGAAGTCCCTAGGTCTGCACTGATTCGATTTCCAGTAAAGTCGCGTGAGGACAATGTAAATGTCTGAAGACATAAGAGGAAACAGCCTCCACCGAAAATAAAGAACAAATTAAATTTAAAAAAAAAAAAAAGCATAATATTTTGGGTAAATATGGTTCTGACATTTAGACACGTGTACTCGAGAAGGTTGTTTAAAATAATTTTTGAAAATCTTCTAAGTTCTGAGCTGCACATCATCTGACATGTTAGAACAAGGCCGTCAATTTATGGACTTGAGCTATATTTCAACGGGTAAAGCCAAACGGGTAACACAAGTGTAAAATCGCGTAAAAGAAAAAAATTTAAAAATGTCAGAAATAAAAGTTAATAAACATGTCTGTCCCAATCGTTTCTTACGTTTGAAGGCTCCGAGAACCATAATTCGAAATTTCTGAGTAATCTTGTTCGAGTAAACGGCGTCAACGACCAAAATGCAATCAAAAGGAAATAGCTGCTTCATGTGGAGTGGAGATGTTTAGAAGGAGCCTTGAGCGTGTGTGATGGAGCATTAAGCTGACGGAGCAGCGGCATACGAGAGCAGGAGGAAAAGGGAGAGCCCCGAGAAAGTCCCCTGGCCAACGGCAACAACCTCCGTGGTACCCGCTCCGGTTCGCCTTGGTGAGATGCGAGCAGTCTGACCAACACATCACCACGGCCCCAACCTGCTTAATGTTCAGTAAACACTCCATAACGAAAGAGTTCTCTATTATTGTATGTTTTGGGAGCCACTCCTCTCGTGGTACCGCTGGGTGACTTTCGGGAGCCGGCAAACGTGGGCTACCCGTGGTGTTCCCTATACCAAGCTTTATAGCTGAAAGGGGTATCTACCTCTCAGAAGAGTGCAATCACGGCAGATAGAGACGGCTTTGATGGTCAGACAGTTGGGACCCTAAAGTCTGGGTATTAATGAAGGACTCAAAAACTTAATGGTAATGGACAAGAGGCTTGGTGAGCCGGAGAGGATGTGGGCCGGTCTTACACGCGGGATTTGGCGCGCATCTTTCCCCGGTAAACAGGGCCTCGGGGAAACCCACAAGTGTCAAGAAAGGGAAGGAGTAGCATGGGGTGACCTCCGAGCCCGGGTCAAGGGTCTTCCTTGACAACTGGTCACAGTGGGAAAGGACTCGGGCGGGAAGTGGTTCGAAGATCGCACCAGCGTGTCTATGTCTCTGACATAGCACAATTCACAACACTGAGAAGATTATAAAGTTGATTCACGGTATCTTCGGCCTTTTCTGAAACCCTGATAAAGTTCTACTTCCAGGATGTTCCTCCACCTCATGCAAACTAAGCTCAATTAAGTCTGGAAGGTTACGCCAGAGAGAAAACGCACCGGATTAGTGCGCACTCTGTTATAACAGTGTTTTGTATAAGAACTATTTCTTACTAGCCGCTACCAACACACATGTATTCTCACTGTTTTTATTCACATTATTTATAAATGAAGCATTACAATTTATAGATAAAATATGAATGACATTTCAATTTAACAAAAAAAAAAAGTAACCTTAATGAACACAAATATAAAACTCTTGTGATACACGCAGGCATATTTAGCAAACAACTAAACACCTCATATATGGGGAGATTTTACGTAAATGGACTATAACATCAGATTACCCTAAGGGTATTTGGAGCCGGCTGGTAGGCAGATCGTGGACCACACTTCGCTAAGACTCCACGAGGCTGAGCCAAATACTGAAACAATAAGAATTATTATCATACAGTCCAGTGATGGCGACCAGCTGAGGACTGGAGCAATAATAACTGCATGTTATGTTAATCGGAAGGTGTTCAATGCTAAACTAGGCACAACCCCCGCACCTCACCCGGGACTCGAACCCAGGACCTCTGGAGCCGTCATCTCTTCTCGAGATGGGCACGTCGGTGGCAGGGTAGTGTCGAATTTTCTCGAGGGGCATTCAGCTAATGGCCGCTGGAGATGTGATGACGGGCCCCCGATCAGAGGGCAAGCAAGCAACCCGAGTCTGATCGATGTCTGCCCGTCCGCCTGCTGTTTCTTTTTATTGCCGCGCGTCTCACTCACTCGGCGGTGTTGTGTTCGGCAGACCGACGAGTGAGGCTAAAAGCTACGACGTGTCGGCTCTTCCAGAACTTTCACACAAACCAACAGACCTTCGAAACCTTTCTGCATTTTGTGAAAGAGGGGAGGGGGAGGGGCAACAATTTAAAACCGAATCAGTGGAAAACCACTGATTCGCTGTGAAATTCAACTACTCGAATCAGTGAAAATCGCTCCGCTTAGAATCAGTGGAAAACCACTGATGGTTCAGTGAAAAAATTTCGCTGATTGAATAAGTGACGGCCGATTGCAAAATATTGCTTTTATGAATGAAGGCAAACAATTACGTGACATAAACATATTAACAATAGTTTACTAATTATAATGTAAAAAAGAAAAAAGTTTGGCAAGGGGTCGGGAATGAGCTCGGCTCTAGGCGGTTGCCGTGCCCTTTTGCCTTCATTTGACGTTGACGAAGCTCTAGTGTGACCAATGTGCGACAAGCGAACTCAAGGCCTACCGCGTGAAAGACACCGGGGCGCGAACCCGCGACCCTCCGACTACAAGTCGGTCACCCTACCCCTGAGCTATGAGGGCAGGGCGGTGAGGTACCCCGCGAAGTTATAATTACGGAAAATATATCATTTTTATAGTTACCCTGCGAAATCTTGTAGTTTGAAGTTGTATGCTCATACTTTTCGTGTTTGGCTAGACTGGTACCGTTAGGATGGTTAACTCGAATAGTAATATATATATATATATATATATATATATATATATATATATATATATATATATATATATATATATATGAGTGCACTCTCTTCGCCACATTAAGTGCAGTTTAAACCTTCAAACAGAGCGCTGTGTGGCGATTACATGGAATCCAAACGAAGACGTAAAAACGGAATGAAAGGCTGCGTGTTCATATAACCTCGTAAAATGGCGTTTTGAAAGACGAAACAAATTTTAGAAAGAATTTGGTACTAGTTTTAATCGTTTTTTCTTTATTACTTCACTTGATACACCTTCTTTGGCGGCCATTTTTAAACGATATTCGACGGCCATTTTTACACGCAGTTCCACTGATACATCAGTCAAAAATAATAAGAGACGGAGCAAGTTGCTCAGATGTTTCACTGATTCATCAGTCAAAAAATAAACCACTGAGAAAACAGTGGGAAAAATGACTGACGAATAAGAAGAAAATGTCACCGAATCAATCAGTGAAGGTAATATAGCATTTTTTTTCACTGATTCATCGGTTAAATTCACTGAAGTGACGGTTGTATCAGTCAGATACGTTTGACTTATTTAAACAGTGAAATTCTCACTGATTCAGATTTTAAGTGAAAGTCATGTAGAGTATCTGACGCCTCTGTTATTTGAAAATGAGCCCTTTGCAAAAATTTAGTTTTCAGATAAATAAAATCGGTATTTACACACAAACGGTCTCTTATTCCCATACCTTACATAAAATTATTCTTACCATACCAGCATAAAAAGGCCTACTTAACATTACTATAGATCATCATTGTTAGTAAATATACACCATGTATGTATCTTAACCTGCATTGCTTCCCATTTGGAGGTCCCAAATGAAACTTAGGGATTGGGGACCAAATTCCAATAATTCCGAAGTCTCTGGTAATACACGTTCAGTATATCAGTATTTTCTCGCTTCCAGTAACCAAACATTTTTCAGGAAGAGACAATGGCATGGCTTACAAATAACTTCTGTTCACAGAATGTTAGTAGTTCATGTTCTAGACGCTTTCATGCTAAAGTTAAATGAGTGATTTCAGACAGTAAAACTGTACTTACTTAACATTCTTATGTCATGATATTAAACACTCGTGAGTCAGTGGGATGAGCAACAAAACAACGCCCCGCAGCCATGTTATTTACCGTGAAGCAGCGGAAATAACAGCCAATCCAGAAGTAAATCTGAAGCACTATTATAATAGATATAGTTTTAGTCAGTCTAATAAATAAATATTAATATTATTATAACGACGACTATACGGGCTTATCCTGAACTACAAATTCAAACTTTGAGAAGTTGTTCGTTGTGCAAAAAGAGGTAGAAAAAAACAATACGACCTATGACTTGACGTGATTCGAAAATAATTATATGCAAAATGTCCAAAACTACGTGAGATGAAACAAAAAATCCATAAATCGTGTCAATATGACTTGACACATGGGCGGCTCAAACAAACGAGAAATAATTAAATCATGGAAATTATAAAGAAAAGAAAGTACCAGATACCTTATACTCGAGATGAAACAAAATCTAAGTACATGTTTCGTAATAACAAACCCAAAGACGAGGTACGACCAGTGATCTATGATTTCAGCCCCGCACATGTAGTTGCTTCCATCGATCTCATTGCGTTGCCGTGTTTTAAAAACATAGGAGTAGAACACATCCATTTAGAGCCGTTGAGTTGAGTTGAGAGATTAGAACACCTCCTGACAACGAGGTCTTGAGAGCCGATGAGGGATAAATGAGGTGAGAATGGAGCAGCGCAGGGAGAGTACCCTGAGAAACCCGCCGACAAGGGGCATCGTCCGACACGATTCCCACTTGCGAAGATTCTGGAGTGGCCCGGCCTGATGTCTGATACCGTGTTCACCTCGGTGGGAGATAAGCAGTCTAACCTCTCAGCCACCGTGGCCCCACGTCCATTTAAAAAGAGAGCACTGAAGTGCGGCACGAACATTCACGAAGTTACACGTGAGCACTTGGCTTCGTAAGTGTTCTTTTATTCTCGTTAAGTGTGGTCGTAACTCTTCCTATGCAGTGTTGCAATTTCAAAATGGAGTTTAGAAGGTTTTTTCGGAGTAAAGATTTAGCGCTAAATTTTGTTGATATATTTTAATTTAATTTTATTTATTTTTTTAACTTTCATAGAAGATCCGCGAAGACTCCTTTTAGTACAAGTTATCTCAGTGAGTGTTTCTTGGTTGAAAATTAATCTTTTAAGTTAAGTTAATATACTTGTTTACATTAATATATGTTCCATAGAAATTAAATTTAGCCCGCTTCTGATTGAAATCTTGGCTACGCCAATGACTTGATATCTTCCATTGGCGTATAATAATATCGCCCGGCATTGGGAAATTAGGAAGTGCCACCTCATTAAACAACACGTGTTTGTTACTCGTGAGTGTTTTCAGATGTACATGAAAGGATCACCGAATGTTGTCTTTAGTGTAACACTCTCAAGGCAACGATTCTCGAGAAAAAGTGCAATGTTTGAGAGGGTGCTGTACCACTGTCCTTTTTACAAAGCCAGCTGGATATCAGCCAGCATGAATTAACATTTGTACATGAGAGATAGCTTCTTAATACTGATCATTCCATGATTTTGCCAGATGGTATAACTGCACACAAATACAAATGAAAGAGGACCTCACATTTAGGCAGTGCACACTGCAGCATTATGCGGCAGTCCCATTTTCAGCTGACAACCTACAAGGATGGATAATAGATCAAAAAGGTCTCTCCACATAAATTTACTTACAAAATTATTACATGCCAGGAGAAAAATAATTTGTAATAGGGAAATTTATAGTAGATGAAAATTTTTTTTTGTTTACTGCAACCCAATTATTAATATTGTTCAATTCATTCACTCGCTTTGCAATGAATGCTGTTGAACGTAACTAGTAAAACTCCTAAAAAAGAACTTTTATAACGCACATCTGCTGTCCTGATATTGACGTTTGAATAAAAGAATATTCCATCATGCTGTCAATCCAATATACACATCATAATTCTGTTTTCTATATCAATATCAGTAATTTAATGGTGTCTAGACCTGTCTCCCGAGGGCGGTCGTTACGGACATTATTTATTTATTACACGCAATATTGTAACACGCCACTTCTTCACAAATAGCAAATATCAAATAACGCTAACTCTATTCGCGAATTTGCTATTTAATTTCACGTACTTTCTGACTTCTCATATATAACTAATTTTCATTTCCAGTCAACAATGTGCCTCTCCCTTAATCACGTTAAGTCATACGTTCTCTACCTTATTCCCCATCACGAGTAATCTCATAGAGGTTTACCTGCATTGTAATGTAAACCTGTGGACAGCGAAATCTTAACAAAAGTTCACCACGTTATTAGCGTTAGTTTCGTGGCTCGACGAAAGATAGCGCTGTAGTCGTTCGCGGCCGTGTGTGATCATGATGCATTGCTGTATACAACGGAGTAACTCTCTCAAATGTTTGATCTTTCTCTTTGTAGAGGGACGGACCATTTTCATCTCTCGCTCCTGACACACTCAAGTGGCACATTTGTTTCACTCAAACAACTGCGTAACGAGCACTCGGGAACGATTACAGCGCTACCTTTTATCTAACCAGTAAACTTGCATCAAGAACGGTTCTGTAGTTGCTTCGGTCATTCCTTAGTATTCTTGATATAAAGTGGTAATGCAGTGTCTAATTTCACTGCCTGGAGCAGTCTTGGCCGTTTCAGTTGTAAGAGTGTATTGCGCTGAGCGCACCATTCCGCAACTTGTGACGTCTTCCAAACCAGTATTGTGTAAGTGATTTAAAATGCAAATTCGTGTATGCACGAAGCTAAATTCCACTGATCCGTAAAATGTAAAATACCTCCAGACAGTCTGGGTTTGCGCCGTTGTGACGGCCTATTGTTAAGGAGTAGTAGGGGCGACGGGGTTCTAGGCCACATGAGATTAATTGGGTTTAATTGACGGATCATCGATTTGATTGAAAGGGTTAATCATTAATCCGATTTTAATCCGATCAAAAATTGGAAGGGTTAAATTTAATTAACAGAGTGAAATGGATCAAAGGGTTATTTTTAATAGGATCCATGTTTTCTACCTTTCATTTTGGGTGGGAGGAGGGGGTTATCAGGAGCTCTGTCCGATGTTGACGGTGTGGTGACATGGAGGCGACTGACCAGAGTGGTGGGTTGCAATGTCTTGTATAGGTAAAGAGTTGAGTGCAAGAGTGGGCTAAGGCTATTTTTTTTATAATTTTGAGGAGTCGACTTTTACGAATATATTTAACACACAAGTGAATTATAGAGTGTTTAAAGGACTTCTAAGTGTGGCCTAACAGTAAATGTTATGTATTTTTGGGTGGATATAGCTCGTACATAGGCGACTTTGAAAGATACGATTTACATGTTAAACGATCTGTTTTTGGAATGCAATTAAAATCCAGAGAAATTCAGAGTGTTCTATGCATGAATAAATTGCATGCATGGAATCGCAAATTTTCAAACAACTACGTGAATAATATTAAGTACAATTGCATGGGTCTTAAAGGTAACATCAGTCTCAAGTTTAAAAATATAATTTACACAAGAGAGAATTTTAACTATGTGAATAACACGAGAGACAAGTGCAAACTCACTAAACAAAATCCAGCTAAACAGTATGAATAGATGACAATTTCACATGATTCATACTGTGAATACAATTTAAACCAGACACAATCATGTACCTGAAATATTAAAATAAGTCTATTCGAAGTATGACTGAGTAGCACTTACGTAATATGTTTATGAAATTCATGTCACTTGGTAACAAGAAATGTGACTTTTTAACACTAACAGTATTTTCATCTAAAGAACACAGGAATTGAAAATCTTATCGCAAATGCAATATATCGATTAAATTTTTAATACACGAAAATGTATATTTTCCCAATAAAATACTATGTAAATGACGGCTATGACTAGAGATGGTCCGTAGCTGCGGTAACACCAGAGGGTGGCCTTGTCGGCTGCCAACAGTGTAGAGGTGCGGTTTTTATGAAGCTGACAAGTAGCACATCCATCTCCTCCAAGCGTACATGAGCGACTGAAGATGTCGTCGAATGGGATAGCTGAGGTCACTTTGGTTCCTGCACCCCCACGTCTCGACAGCATCCACTGCCCAAGGCTAGCTGCGATTGTCAAATGTTTTTCGAAACTAGGGCAAAATGGCGACAACTGATTAGTTGTGTTATGATTGGGGGAAACCTGCCAGCCACCCCATTACAACCCAACCACCCACCCCTACCATACACCACTCAGAATCGGCCCGACTCCATGATGCCAGGCACCCCCTACACTCCTCCTCTGTGAGGTCCTGGAGTTCAGTACCCCAGACTGAAAGTAAGAAACTATATTACATTTGTACATGGCCTAAGCGGGATTGGAACCCAGTTTATATCTACCAAGCCTTATCAGGGATGGTATATTATATTGTTAGTTATGAAAAAAGCAGTTAGAATGATCGCTTCCAGAACTTTTCCTCTGGCTTTTTTCAGTATAACAGTATTTCGTGTTAGTAAGAAAATAGTTTGTTTTTGATAGAACTCGTAGACTTTTAACTCGTTGCAACATACTTTTAATAGAAAATGCAAGAATATCTCTCTGTTACAACATTATAATTAATTTCCTCTCAAATATCACTGGGGAGAAAATAGTTTTCATACTAAAACAAGTACACTTTTAATAAGGAATAGGGTAAATAAATTTTAAGAAATGTATTCATTTACATCATGTTTATTTACAGAGTTACAAAACTACAGAATGTTACAAAACATAGAACATATTAGACAATAGTTTCAATATATATACAAATACAGGGTGAACCAAAAATCTAAATACAGCATTTTAACCTCAACTAAGTACAGGAGGTTACAAAATCATAGCACCAGTAATCACAGGGCCCTTCACAAACATATATGCAAACAATTTTAACACTGGTTATATGTTATAGGGTGTTTGTCAGTTTCTTATTCCTCAAATTCATACTCTGAAACACACTTTATTTCTCAAATATGTCTGTTTAGTACCAAAATAAGGTTTTTGTTTATTCCACAAACCACACTTTATTCCTCAAACAAGTTTGTTTGGTACTCAAATAAAGCTTTTTAATTCCTCAGACCATACTTTATTCCTCAAATAGGACTGTTTATTCCACAAACCGAATTAACACTCCAAGCAAATTCAAATGAATTAATTGGTTCGAGGAATACATAATATTTCAGATCCAAACATATTCCTATTATGCAATGTTTAATCGAAATAATTCATTTTTTGTTTAAGTAATAGGATTAACTAAACTGTATTATCATACTTCTTGGGTGTTTGCAGATATTATTTTATTCGATGTAACCTTCTTCCTTAAGTGTTGTTATAATGAAAACCATTTCTTTTATTCTATAATATTCATTGTGTTTTTTAAACTTCAATAAATATCTAAGTTTATTAACAATTTCATTCAGATCTTCGGGACATATGTAACGAGTGTTGTTGATGCCATTTGCCTTCTTCAAAGTCTTTGTTGAAGAAATGTCTTGAACAGTATCACTGACATCCTCACTACTGTCTTCGCCTGATGTTTCATCATAAATATCGACTTTACTTTGCTTAAAAAGACTAGGTTTATCTTCACAGAGACTGGTCTTCGCAGCTGGTTGTGGAAGGTTATGTCGAAAATCATGACGTTCACATGTTATTGTAGATTTCATACAATCTGACTCTTTGTCATTTCTTGTAATTTCATTATTTCCCTCTCCTTCTGTGATATTATGTAGTGTAGACATTACATTTAATTTCTCAGGAGGAATATAATTGTTTTACAGATCTTGACATGATGACTCAAGTTATCCGTTCGTGCCTACTGACAAAATCAGTATTCACAGTTAAGAATCATATGAGATGAATTCTTCAACCATCCGTTCCTTTTTTGTCTGTGAACATTGTAGGCGAAAGAGTAAATTCTCGTACAGTATTTGCAGTAGTTTTTTCGGCCATGTCTCCATTCTCATCAATGTAGATTAAATGAATTATCTTCGGTGTGAGGAGCAAGTTTACTTCGGAATAGATGTTCACCTCATAATGTCAGAATGACAATTAACATGTTTCTGTATGAATGTGGTGATTTAAATAGTATCATATTACTTTTTTGTTGATAAAATGTCTTCCATTCTAATATTTGTAGGTTAATTGAAGGTGTGTGCATACTAATTCGCCATTTGATTAAATCTATGTATGTTAGATGGAATATGATAATCGCAGGCGGCTCGGGTAAATTACCCTTAGGACCTCGCACTCTGGCGAAAGGAAGGGGGTGTAAAGGTGTTTGGACAGGGCCATGTAACTCTGGGTGACTGACCTCCAGGACCTCGCAGAGGAGGGGTGGTAGGAGGCGACTGTCATCATGGAGTCGGGCTGGTCCTGATGAGTGTAGAGTAGGGAGTGTGGTTGGAGTGTGAGTGGGTGGCAGGCAGTTCCTTCCGATCGAAACACAACTAATCAGTTGTTGCCATCTTGTCTTAGTGCCAAAAAACATTTGGCGATCGCGGCCAGCCTTGGGAAGTTCACACTGATGGGGGGACGGGGTGCAGGAACCAAAGCTATCCCACTTGGTGCCATCTTCAGTAGCTCATGTAAGCATGGAGGAGACAGATATGCTACTTGTCAGCTCCATAAACACCGCACTCCTACACACTTGGCGGCCGACGAAGCCACCCTTGGGGGTTACCACAGCTACGGACCATCTGTAGTGGTAGCCGCGATTTACGTAGTATTTTGTAGGGAAAATATAATTTTTCTTGTGTTAAGACCGGATCGATATATTGTATTTGCAATGAGATTTTCAATTTCTGTGTTCGGTAGATGGAAATACCATTCATATTAACGATTCGCATTTTTTGTAACCAAGTGATGTGAATTTCATAAACATTTACCGTAAGTGCTGCTCATTCATACTTCGAACGGACTTATTTTAATTTTTCGGGTACTTGATTGTGTCTGGTTTAAATTGTGTTCACAGCCTGAATCATATAAAATTGGTTTTTATTCATACTGACTAGCTGAATTTCGTTCTGTGAGTTTGCACTTGTTTCTCATGTTATTCATGTAGTCAAAATTTCTTCTCGTGTAAATTACATTTCTAAATTTGAGAATCATGTTACATTTAAGACTCATGTAATTGCACTTATTATTATTCACATAGTCTTTTGAATATTTGTGTTTCGATGCATGTAATTTATTCATATGTAGAAGACTTTGAAATTCTCTAATGTTTAATTGCATTCCGAAAACAGATTGTTTAACACGTAAATCGCATCTTTCAAAGTCGCCTATCTATGAGCTGTATCCGCCCAAAAAACATAACATTTACACTTACGCCACGCTTATAAATCGCTTAAAAACACGTAAATTCTCTCGTGTGTTAAATAATTCGTAAAAATCGGTTATCTACCACCGACATCCGTCCAAACACCTCAAAATTAGAACAAATAAAAAAGTAGCCTTAGAACACTCTTATCCTCAACTCTACACCTATATAGACATTGCAACCCACCTCTCTGTTCAGTCGCCTCCAGGGCACCACACCGTCAACATCGGATAGAGCTCCTGCTACCCCTCATCCCATCACCCACCCAAAAAGAAAGAAAGAAAATATCATGAGGTTAAAAATGAACCTTTTCGATCCATTTTACCCTTTCAATATATTTAACCCTTTCAATTAATTTTCACCCTTTCATTTTTAATCGGATTAAGGATTAATCCTTTCAATAAAATGGATAATCCGTCAGTTAATCCAAGGTGGTCTAGAACCCCATCGCCCATACTACTTTTAGGAATAAGCAATTCTTCAGTGATGTATGCATGGAGTAGTGATAAGAACGAAGTGATTAGAAAGTTCTTAAATAATAGCTTTGTATTCTCAGTCACCGAGAATAGAAGGGTAGGCAAACTAACGACCATCATCAGCATCCCTTGAGTTAGCAAGTATTTTTCGCAAGGTTCAGTATTATTGATCTATTCAAACGAATTGTACCAGATTTAAAAAGGTGTTTTTTTGTGAGCGATCCCATACATGATTTGTAGTGATTTCTTCCCTGTGCCGACTGTGAGAAAACATCTCCTAGGAGCTCACGCAATATCGCGATGTAGACGCTCGTACCTCACAAAGCGCTCAGTTTTGCGAACCATCGTGCAACCTCACCCATGTGCATAGTTATGCGCTGAAATGCGATAGTAAATATAATATAAATAAATAAAAGACAATTAAATCAATTTTATTAACATATTAGCATTATAGTTAACAGGCATGGGCCTAATTAAATATAAACATAAAATTATTTAGCGCAAAGTTTTCCCCTTATACATTAAAAATATTTTCTACAGCTGCCGCATCTCCATAATGATTCAGTATTATTAAGCAAACTTCTCACTCTTGAGTTTCAGAATTTATTAACACAAGCAACCATAAAATTGGTGTTTTTTTCCACGAAGGTTTGGCTTCATAGAATATTTTTTAAAGAGGAAAACCATGTCTTCTTCAGATTCGTCAGTTTACATATCGCATGAGATCTAAGTCAGGGAAACGCGTGTACAGCTGTGTATTTCCAGGTGCTAATTGGGTTTGATTTTGTGTGGCCGTCTCTTTTACCCCACTCTTCCTAAGACATAGAGCGGAGAATGTTATAGTAAATCAGTATATGGAACTTTACTATTTCAAATATCTTAGTTATTCTGTAATAAACAATAGATATTTCTTCACTGTAATATTTATAATTATTTTAGATAATATTATGACACGTGTTTCTATAATCTGTTCTCGATCAATCTAGCAGTTTTGAGATTAGTCTTTGAAAAACAAATTACTGCCCACAAGTACGAATATGCTAGCTACCATACACACTGGTATGCGTGCTCTCAGTTGTTGGCAACGAGTTAAGAAACCACACTAAATATGAATCAGTGGGAAACCACTGATTCACAGTTAAATTCAACTACTCGAATCAGTGAAAATGACTTCACTTTTAATCAGTGGAAAATAACTCATTGTTTCAGTGAAAATATTTCACTGATTTAATTAGTGACGTGAAACAATTTCACTGATTCAATAAGAGATGGACGTCTGCAGTAGCTAATTAAATATTGTTTTTATTGAATGTAGTCAAATAATTATGTAAAATAAACATACTTACGATACGTTGTTATTTATATCGCACAATTTACCGCAATTTAAAAATGTAAAAAAAATTTTGAGGGTGGCCGGGATTGAAGTTACATTGCCTTTCTACTTCGGTTTTAGGCCGTTACATTTCCATCTGCGTTATATATATTTATATATATATATATATATATATATATATATATATATATATATATATATGTGTGTGTGTGTGTGTTGTGTGTGTGTGCTCTCTCTTAACCACATTATATGCAGTTGAAACCTTCAAACAGAGCGATGTGGCGATTACATGGAAACGAAATGAAAGAATTAAAATGAGAATGAAAGGCTGAATGTTCACATTACCTCGTAAAATGGCGTTTTGAAAGAAGAAACACATTTTAGAAAGTATTTTGTATTGGTTTTATTAAATTATTCATTGTTATTTCAGTTGATACACGTTGTTAAACGGCCATTTTTAAACGTTGTTCGATGGCCATTTTTACACGTTGTTTAACTGATCCATCAGTGGAGATTAAACCACTGAAAAACAGTGAAAAAAAGACTGAAGAAACAGTGGAAAACGTCACTGAATCAATAAGCGAAGGAAATGTGCCATATTTTCACTGATTCATCAGTTAAATTCTCCGAAGTGACTGTTGATTCAGTCAGGTGCTGTTGACTGATCGAAACTGTGTAATTGTCTCTGATTCAGATTTAGAGTGTATAGTTCCGAGTCTTGAAGTTGTATTACATGTGTAATGTTTATATTAATGGAAAATAAAGTGTGTGTTTTCATTCTTTATACGCATTAGAACACGCATTGGCATGTTAGTAACATGACAAGCATCCCTAATAATCTCACGTTTCCGCTTGATTAGCGCATGAATACTGTCACTTGTCCCACCGCAATATAAATCTGTATCTACACATAGTATAAAACTAGGTCACCCGGCCGCGTGTGTCTGTGTATTCGGCTAAGGCTTCTAAACTACTTAATAGATTTTGATTAGGCTTACACCGTCATTTAGAGAATTAATTGAGAAAATTTTAGTTATATAATACGTTAATATTTAATGAAAGGATAGAATAGAAATGTTGAAGTTTTATAATAAAGTCGGAAAAAGCCGGCTTTGGCGCGCTTACGTGGATTACGCCGACTAAACCATCAGAGATTTATAAAAATTAATGTACTATAGAATTGTAGATCTCAGAAAGGTTTAAAAAAATGTCCGCGGCAGCATATGTTTATCTTTTAAGTACAACCTACATTAACAATTTGTGCCTTTTAGGAATTCACTTACGAAGACTTTGTGAACAACACAGTATTAATCCTACGATTGTTACCTTAAACATTTAGTGTATATATTGACTGTAAACCTAAACAGCGCCATATTTGTAAATGGTACACTCGCGTGGCCGGGGCGGGTCGCTAGTCCTACGTATTGGTGAGTGATGCACCCTGAGGAGAAAAGTAGACCCTAAGCACGGCTTTCACAAGTGCTCAGCTTACAGTAAGATATTAATCTCCTAGGTTAATAATGAGTTAACCTTTACACTAGTCTAAACTTCTGGTTTCAGTAACTAGAAAGGCACTAAATCAGGCTCAATACCGGAGTCTAGTGAAACTTTGTTTCTACAATGTCAGTGCACATACTTATACGTCACTTAGCCTATGGCTATCTAGAGTATGTGCATTGCGAACTTTGTGGTGCAATGTGAATAAACATGTTTTGTTAGTTTCATGTCTAAGGTTTCCAATGCTAATTAAAATTGCTGGTGACGAGGAAATATTTTCTCCGCTTCGCAGTAATTTGAAAATTTAAACATTTTTATATACGCGAGAGTAGCATTTCTTGATCAGTATTGGAAGATAAAGTTGGTATAAATATTTTAATGAAACTAAAATAGAGTCGTTAGCAGTTTTCCTCGAAAAATCAACATACGCTCCTATTCACGTTTTAGAAAATTAATTCAGATAATGAATTATGCATGCCTACAGGGTTTAATTAAAAGTTTCTTAACAGAGTAAGGCTTTTGGAAGTTACCAAGTTCGTGAGGCTTTTGCGTCAACGACTCGGACCTCAGTTTCAGGTCGATCCCGATCATTACAAGATCACGTGACAAATGTACAGAGATATGCGAAAATGCATAGTGTAACTGCATAATGTCACTGGGTGTTTCTCTCGTACCCCCCCTCCCCTCCCCCTTTTTTTCGGAAACTAATAAGTTTAAGAAACATTGCTTTTACTTTGTACGAAAATACTCACGGACAATCACCTAACCAACTGATAAGATTCTGAACAAGCATTTAGACGGAAAACAAATACTGAATCTGTGCTGGATCGTAGGCTCATAGATATGGAATTATCCATCCATTAGGAGCTGCAGCTGAAAAGCGCATGAAAATGGAATTATCCATCTATTAGGAGCTGCAGCTGAAAAGCGCATGAAAATGGAATTATCCATCTATTAGGAGCTGCAGCTGAAAAGCGCATGAAAATGGAATTATCCATCCATTAGGAGCTGCAGCTGAAAAGCGCATGAAAATGGAATTATCCATCTATTAGGAGCTGCAGCTGAAAAGCGCATGAAAATGGAATTATCCATCTATTAGGAGCTGCAGCTGAAAAGCGCATGAAAATGGAAGTGTTGCTATTAATCAATCACTGACATTTTTTCAAGAAAGGATTGAATAAATATTCGACTCAGTAAACGCAGTTATCTAAAAAAATATTATTAAAACTTGTAAAAACTGGAAGTAAACTTTATTTTAACAGTAACATTTAAATTAATAAAAATTAACTTTCGAATTTTGATATAAATTTTTTACTCATCCATACCTTGCCTTGTAAAAAAATTGGCAGTGGTATCACTGACCTGCATACTTTATTGGGACAATGAAAATTTATGGTTTTCTGCACGCTTTCCTAAATTCTCTTTTTTTTCAAACATATACCATATAGATTATAAAACCAAATTGCTATTTGTTGGCCTTATGTTAGTTTATCATGTGTGTATTACAGATCATCAATCTAATAATGACAGAGATCCAACTACTAAATAACGTTGATATCACGTTGGTTATTCGTAGTATTTTGATCATTTGCTAAATAATATGTTTTTCTCTTTCAGAAAGGTATTCACAAAGTTAGCAATGTTACGCGAAGATATTTTATTGCATACATAATGCCAACTAACAAACAACGTTCTGCCAACACGCTGTATAACCATCATTTTAAGTCAGCATTAAGGAATTGGTATTCTTAAAGAAAACAATGCCCCTTTCCTATATTTAGTGAAGTGCAAATATTTTTCACGTAACTGGCCATTTTTCTTTGAAATATATTTTGTTAGTCTTATATTGGGATAATGTTGGAAACCAAAATTTTCTTTAGTTTATTGGCCGGTTTGGCCAATATCGTGTAACTAACATATTTTTTACAATACTCAAGACTATGTATAAGGTGAAAATATTATCAATAATTATTCACGTTTGCGTACCATTTAAGATTTTAGTACATATTATTTTTGTTTCAAATAGATTTTAATGGTCATGGATTGCTGATTGTTGGCAGCACTTTGGTAGAATTGGCATGAATGTTGTATGTTGGGCCAACATTGCATATTCAAACTGGAATATAATGCTACATATCTACTTCTGCAATGGGGATAACATGTCAGAGTAATCTAGCGGATAACACGTTACAGTAGTCTAGTGAGCACTGCTCTCATAGCTCAGGGGTAGGATGGCCGATCCCTAGTCGGATGGTCGCGGGCTCTTGCCCCGGCGCCTCCGACACGCGGCAGATACTCAGCTCGATTGTCGCACTGGGAATCTGTCAGCAAGTCGGTCTCGCTAGAGCTACATCGAATGCCACAACGACGTCAAATAAAGGAAAACTAAAAAACAAATGGATAAGATGTCGGGTTGCTAATCAAAGGGCCTTGGGTTCTAATTAGACGTGTACCAATGGTTTTTTCAGGTCGTAATGTGAAGGGGTATGTGATGAGTAAAAATAGGGTTAATGGGTTTTTTAAATTTATTTAAAACACTGTTAACCAATGTTGTCAGAAAGTTGTTCATTAGTTGGCATTGTGTATGCAATAACAGGTCTTCGCAAAACATTGCTAACTGTGGATAAATGACTGTGTGAACGCCTTTCTGAAAGAAAAAAGAATACTTATTAGAAAATGATCAAAATCCTATATAATGAGACGGTCTCTGCCTGTCCGTCTTTAATATTTCTAAGTCCCTTGAAACTCAACAGAAGTTCTTAAAATTTTGCAGAGCGTATCCTCAGGGCAGGTCAAGTTCGAATTTCAGCAATGTCAGATTACGCAATCATTGCCTTTTACCCTAAAAACTCATTTTTAATTAATTTTTCCTATAAAAGTTTTGTATTAACGAATAGAGATTATTGCGTACAGATATGAAGGTAATGGAATATCTCGCTTCAATGTTGAGTAAATTATTCCAGGTGGGGCCGCAGTGGCTCAGTGGATAGAGCGATTCCAAATGGGGCCTTGATGGATTAGTGGATATAACTATATTAAGTGGGGCCGCAATGGACAGATATATATAAAGTGCGGCCGCAGTGGTCAGGTGGTTAGAACGATTCCAAGTGGGACCTTAGTGGCTCAGTGGATAGAGCGATTCCAAGTGGGGCCGCAGTGACTTAGTGGATAGAACTAAATCCAATGTTGAGTTAATAATACATATTTTTTTTTCGGTCTTTGTATGATAACCAAATTCTTTAACATGGTAACTGTCCTAGGCACGTGACAATACTAAAAACCCAGTCACTGGCTGGGCCCCTAGTACTACGAATAACTAACATAACACCAACGTTAGTTAGTGGTTGAGTTTCTGTCATATTAGATTGGTGATCTGTAATATTCACATGATAAACCAAAGTAAAGCCAACAAACAGCATTTTGGTTTTTTGATTGATATGGCGTATGCTTGAAAGAAATAGAATTTAGGAAAGCGTGCAGAAAACATAAATTTTCATTGGCGTAATAATGTAGGTTGAGCGCAATATTTCAATTGGCAGCCAACATAAAAAAATATGTTGGGCCAACCTTGCCCCGAACGACATTTGACGTTGGGCCAACTTATATTTTCCAACGTTGGCCCAACGCCAGAGCCAGACGTTGGGCCAGGAAAAAGTTGCTACTAGCGACTTCCATCTACGTGGGAAGATGGTGGCAGACAGAGAGAGCGATCCTTCTAACGTCTGGACCAGACTAACCCTATGCCAAGCTTTCTGGCCAATAGGAACGCAGTATTCGAACCTGCCAGCCAATCGGAAGGCTCACTATTCGAAAACCTGAAAACGACCCACACCAAACGGCCTAACTTACAAAACCATAGAATTACGGGTCTCGAAGAAAATAATAATTACATTTAAAAATTCCCTACATCAATCACAGAAGTGTGAGACCAAAAAACGAAATAAATAGATATTGATTAAAATTTCTAAAAAATCTACGTAACTTACTCAGGTAAGCATTAATTATTGTCTTTCGTACAGCTACTATTCCAAATTCCTAATCATGAGAAAAATTGAAATAACATAATTTTAAAAATAGTGAAAATTAAATGTATGCATATATCAGCAGGTTACACATGTTAGACATAAGGTGACAAATGTGGGAAATAAATCATCAGTTGTGAATATCATTACAGCACGTGAATAATAAGATGTTACAACTCTGATAATGAATTATATCTGTGATTTGAAGGCATACACCCTAAATGCGCCACGGTCTAAAATCTCCCAGTCACGAAAGTGGCCTGAGCTTAAACTTTTGAAGTACTAGTGCATAAACATGAAAGCTTATCGCGAAAACCAGGTAACCCTACTGGCAGACTGTAATTAACGTATACGATACCAACAAAGCAACTCATCGACCAACCAAAACACACATAGATCACATGACTGTGAAGTTATTTAATATCACACGATCATGTTAGCCGATTGCGAGATCTAGTTTCACGTAACCAAGATTTTCCAACACTTGTTATCACTGAACTCGTAGAAGCTCGTTTGTCGCCACAGCCATATTTACGGTTGAGCAGTCAGTCAGAATGTATTCACCTGACAGGTAATCACGGTCTGTAAACGTAGTTGGAAAGTCGTAAAGCGAATTCTTAACGTCGAGAACCAAAATGATTAAAGGAAGGAAGTTCATTTTGACTGAAGCAATTTAATAATATAAAATATGTACGGAAAATTGGAAGCTTCTCCTTATAATTTCTTGTAGTATTTGTTAGTTTAGTGGAGTTTCGTTAGTGCAATAAGTATTGGTTTCACATGTGTAATAGCGTTTTATTATTTTAATAGTATATATTTTAATTCAGTTGTTATTTTATAAATTGTAAATGTGTAGTTTTTATGTTAGTTTCTTGTCTTTTTATTGTATAGTACTCGCTTACTACTACTATTTCGGCGCACTCAAGAAAGAAATTTAATAAAATAATAAATAAATGTGCTAACCGACATCAACTATTTTGCGTTAATGATCGAATACGACTGAAAAAAACGGGAAAGAATCGCCCAACACATCACGAATGAAAATTAGTTTCTCTAGTATGTACAATACATGAAATCTGAGAAGAATATTTTACGTATGAACGAAATAAGAAAAGTTTGTCAAATCTTCCCTTAAAAAAGATTCATATCAGCCATTCATGAAACGTTATTCCTGTTGCAGGTAAATGACACCGTGAGTGGTGGTGATGGCTGTTCACTGTTAACCAAGCACATTTTAAAGCCTTTCATAAGATCTACTTGTATGCACGTTGTGTATTCTTCCGCCTTATCTAAAATTAACACCGCAATGGACCTCATCATTTGATGTGTGTGTCGGTCAAGTAAAAAAATTATTAGAAAATATCATATTTTACAGATTTGCTAATTCTTACACAGATGGTCTGTCAAGACCTCGCTGTTAAGAGCCACCCGAATCTCTTCAGTCAGTCACTCAGTCTTACAGTTAATAAATAAAAGAAAAAGAAAGCGAAGGGAATCACTTAAGTTATCGCAGATGTTTACCTGGCACTTTTAATTAGACGTTAAGGAATGGAACTACTTCCGTCCATCGTTAAATGCTGTTCAAGATAAAGTGAGCACTTTTGAAACCAACCCTGGATAAATGTCACTACCTCCATGTGCATATATTTTAATGGGTGCACTGAGTGGCATGCGTCCAGTAAAGTTGGTAACGATGGATGGGAAATAGTTCCGAATCTGAACGTCGAAAAAAAGGTGCTAGGTAACCAATTGTGACGACTTAAATTAGTTCTTTCTCTTTCTGTGTGTTTTTTTATTATTATTTTTAATGCATCAAAGTGTAAAAATGAGTAAATTTGTACAGTATTTACTTTTCTAATAATTTCACCGTTTCACTTGACCGACGCGTGAATAAAGTGATGAGGCCAATGCCAATGTTAATTTTACATAAGGCGGAAGAACACACGACTTGTATACAAGTAGATCGTAAGATGGAATTTCAAAAGTTCTCATTTTACCGTGAACAGCCTATGCCAACTTTACTGGGTGAATGCCAGCCAGTGTGGCTGTTAAAATACATGCTGCTAGGGTGAGTGAATAAGTGAAGAGATTTGGGGGGGGGGGCTCTTAACAGCGAGGTCTTGAGAGCCGATGTGAGTGAAGCGAGATATGGAGCAGCTCCGGAATTGGGAGATCCCAGAGAAAACCCGCCGACCAGTGGCATCGTCCGGCATGATTCCCACATGCGAAAATCCGGGAGTGACCCCGTCGGTAATTGAGCTTGGTTTAGCCTGGGAGCAATGACTTTTTTTCAAAGGTTGATTTCTTTCTAAAGTGCTCGCCTTACCGTGAACAACCTTTAGATGAGTGTGTTTCGATGGTTGCGTGTGTGTTCATCCGGTCGTGGCTGGAAGGTGACTGCCCTTGTCGTTCAACGACCATGTGTCGTCCTATCCCAGCTGTCCCGGGCGACGTCCCTCGGGAACTCTCTCGCAAGATAACCTCCTCCCCCCCCTTCCCTGCAACCCCCCCGCCAACCCAGAGCATCTCTTGGCATGGTGTAGAGAGCTTGGCGACCAACGACGTGACTTATTCAGTCAGCAGTTCCTCCCTCCCTCTCTCCACCAAGAAGTGTTTCGCGCCTCGTAACTTCCTCGCACAGTTCTTGCGCTTCTCTCTCTCTCTCTCTCTCTCTCTACTGCTGCTGCTGCTGCTGCTGCTGCACAGTACTAAGCTTTCAGCGATGCTCCCCGCAACTCGCGCCCATTACTTCACGTACATTGTTGCTACACGCCGTGTGTGTGTGTGTGCTTGTCTGCGGCCAAGCGCTAGCATACGTGACGTGTGTGCGCGCTAGCATACGTGACTCCCATCCGGGAGATCCGGAGTTGTGTTCCTGTCCGCTACACCAGCGCTTCTTCCCAGACAAACTCAGCAGCAGATCCTCAGTGTGCACTTTTCCAAATCCTTGCCCATTCAATTCACTTCCTGGTTTCCTCTGTGCATTACTATTATTCGAGGTTCGAGCAATGTTTTACTGTCAAATGATGAAATCTTGTTTACATAAGTTAAGGGTATGAAAAACATCTCCCAACGCAGCTATATTGTCTTTGTATGACTGTTTGGGAGTATGCAATTAGGAACTTTCCGGCTTGTTAATCAGGCTGTATATTAGTGGTAATTAATAAAACAATGAACTTGCTGCTTGATGGAGATTCCAAATATTTTAGGTACATTCATTATCATTCTACTTGTTGTTGAATCGGTACATGAAGAGAATCGTAAGTATGAGTATTTCTCTGACGCATATTCGTTAGCATGTTAATTTCCTTGTGTGATCCAAAACAATGTTTAATACGGAGATGACTGGCATAACGTGCTGTGGCTGTGTGTGACACCATAGCATGCTGGGCCCTAAACACTGCAAAGAACTATAAGAATAGTTAAAATAGCTATTCTTTATTCAGGATGTGTACAGGTCTTTGCAATAGTAGTCTGGGAAAATGTCCCATAGTTTTAAGTATTAACACACGTATTCTTCCATCAGCACATAACTTTGTTTTCAAAACCTAAACTTCCCAGACGGTGTTTAAAAATTCTGAGAGCCAAGTGTATAGCTCAACAAAATTGCTCTTAAATTATCTTCCGGGCCTTTCCTTTATATCAGTCTGCTCACTATTAACTCAAATACGTGGTTCAGTAAATATAACTACACAATTCGCCAGCAAACCTTACTCTACACGTAGCAAGTAAGGCCTCTTTCATTTCATTTGACAGATTTTTTTTCATTGCAATAAGCCGTTTCATATAAAAGTTTATGCTATATTTTTAATGGTTAGAATTTTTTAAATCTAACAAAGCGAATTACATTCCTTATATATTTTGGTGCACATTAATCTGTGTAACTTCTCAAGTTTCACAGTATTGACATTGCGAGCAAAGAATGTGTATTGTGTGTGCTGTAATATTTCCCAGCCAAACAATATAAATAGTTCTCATTACATTTGTCTTCCTCGCCCACTCTGGTCCGCTGTCGTTTCCCCATTTGTCCCCTAACGAGTTCTGAGAGCAATTACACCCGAGAAGTGTTCACATTTATTTTTAATACCAGTCAGAAGCAGTGTGAACATTAGCTGATTCCTGGTTTTATTGCTGTCGCGAAGTGGCCTTCGCCGTTTTATTGCTGTCGCGAAGTGGCCTTCGCCGTTTTATTGCTGTCGCGAAGTGGCCTTCCCCGTTTATTCGTTTTATTTAGACTACAGCTGCTAGCTTCATTCTTGCTTGTGTTTGCTGTTGCTTGTTATACGCCAACTGTAGCTACGTATGTATTCAACCAATAGTAATATATTAACTATTTACGATAATATTGACACAACCTGGATAATGTTAGAATATACATAATATATAGATGTAACAGAGCAGCACGAAAGAAAATACTAAATGATGTACGTATATGCACATGGGAAGACATACCACTCTCTCAAAAGGCATAATATTGGCTGGCATGCATTCAAACATATAGTTTGATTACCCTGATATATGAATATATGTGAAACCAAACTCACTACATATATTAGGTATATTTACAGGAGATCCCCGAATGGATTCAGATATGCAATGTCGAAGCAGCAAAAGACAATGAAAATGGCCCGCTATGAACAAGCAGTTCCTTTGAAAATGTTATTAGATACCGCGTGAAGTAAGGCAACAATATGTCAAGTCCTGCTAACGACAAGCGTGAAATGCAATGAAATATTTCTTACCAGTATATAGATAGATGAAGAGCACCTCCCCAGAACTACTGTGTGGTCTTGTGTATAAACAGCGTCGTCGCTGGTGCCACAAAGTACACTGACTTGAAAGAAGGTTTTTAATGACTTCTGTGACTGATGTCGCCAACTAATAATCGTCGGAGTCCCAGGTTCGAATCCCAAGTAATCCATAGATACGTGAAACGTATGAGTGGAAAAATCACACTTGAAAATGCAGCATAATGTCTTCTGTCTTAGAAATACTATGGTCTAAGTGTGGTTATAGGCTGTTCACGGTAAAGTGAGCACTTTTGAGACCCTAGTTACATTTTTTCTTTCCGTCATTTTTTATCGATAAACAACTTTTTAAAATTGATATTCTAACGTGAGTAATAAACACAGCGTGTATATTCCACCGCACTTGGAAATTAACATCTATAGCTAAAATAAAATATATTTGTTGAATGTTATTCCAAATGAGGGGGGTTCTCAAAGTGCTCACTTAACCGTGAATAGCCTATACTATAAGAAACTATGGCCGCGGCGAGAGAGATCGTCTCCCACTAAGGTAGGAGTCGCTCCCGGATTTTCGCACTTGGGAAACGTACCGGACGATGCCGCTGTGCTCGGCGGGTTTTCTCGGTGATCTCCCGTTTCCCCCAACCCTTGAATTCCTGCGCTGCTCCATTCTCGCCTCGCTTCACAAAGGTCCGCACTGCACCTCTCCACTCCACTCTTGTTATGACGATGATCTTGACAAGTGACAGTCACTTGTCGCCTGTATCCTAGCAACGCCAAACATCGACAGCCTCTTGCGGGCTTCCACGTTTGGGAAACTTGGCGGACGTTGCCATTGACGGGTAGGTTTTTTTTTTTTGTCAGGGAATTTCGATCTACTTCATTTCAGTATTATATTACGTCTCTTCTTTACGCGCACTCTAAAAAAAATTCTAGTATACTTCCGAAACTGAATAGGAAGTTTTTAACCCCATACATCGTATGGAAATAATACATCTGGCAGCAAATATGCAATGTTTAGCGTCGCTTCTATGCAAAGTTGGTAAGTTTCCTACACTTTTGACTGTTTCGTGGGCAAATGTAGGAATGCCAACATGAATGTATGGGAAATAAGTTTACCATGCGCGCTTTCTCACTCTTCTTATACACTCATATAGCAAATTTGCGAATAATTTCTTAGCGTAATGGGAGTTTTTGGGAAGTCCATGAAAACACATTTTGTCCAATTGCACTCCAATAAAAGCTGAATTAAAATAAAATTCAAACATGTTACTTTACTAGGGCTTATACCATACGCGGAAGCTGCCACATAAATTCCGTATTACTACTGTAGGTCCAGTGGCTTGGGGTCTAAGTTGATGTGTTGGTAAGTGAGCGAGGAAAGTTCCTTTCTATAGACTGATCACGGTAAAGTGAGCACTTTTCAAAGCCCTGCTTAAGATCTACTTGTATGCACGTTGTGTATTATTCCAACTTGTGTTAAAATTAACATTGTCATGGACCTCATCACTTTATTCATGCGTCGGTCAAGTGAAACTGTCAAATTATTACAAAAGTAAATATTTTGCAAACGTGCTAACTTTTACACTTCCATTCATTAAAAAACAGAAAGCGAACGAAATAATTTTATGTTATCACAGATGTTTACCTAACACTTTATATCCGACGTTAAGATATGGAACTACTTTCCCTCCATCGTTACCAACTTTACAGGGCGCATGTCACTCAGTGCACCCGTTAAAATATATGCAGGCAGGGGTGGTAACTATTTCCTAAGGTTGAATTCTAAAGTGCTCACTTTATTGTGAACGGCCTTTAGAGTGAACGAGTGAAGAGATTTGAGCGGCTCTTAACAGCGAGGTCTTGAGAGCCGATGAGGATGGTTGAAGTTAATATGGAGCGGCGCCGGAACGAAGGGGCGGGGGAAACGGGAGATCCTCGAGAAAACCCGCCGACGAGCGGCATCGTCCTGCACGATTCCCACTTGCGAAAATCCGGTGACCCGACAGAGGATTGAACCCGGTTCGACTTGGCGAGAGGCGGGCGTGCTAATCGCTCAGCCACCGCGGCCCCAACAGCCTTTAGAGGTTTATATTCTGAGGCACAACCGAGATATGGCTTTGCACAAGGTGGTGAGCCCGCAGTATTTACTGTGGTATCCCTTTTCAGTCTCCAGCGGTGGCGCAGTCATGGCCTATCTCTCTCTCTCTCTCACTCTCTGCAAGGCCATCAGCCTGTCACACAGCCCTCGAGAGGTGCTCTATCGCGCTCCCCGGCGCAGCAGCTAGTGAATGTCAACAATGCGACGTCGCTGAAGTGGCGTCTCGACGCGACCCGGGGAAATTAACGCCGCCACCTGGCTACTGGAGCTCTTCTGCCTATTGGAGCCCTGCGAGCGCTGAAGGCAAGACGCATCGTCGCCCTTACGTGCTAGGCAACTGAATTGGCTCTTCGTGGAATTTTCACTTGTGACGCTGCCATTTTACGGGGTAGCATTAAAAATAAGTCCACATCCATATAATACTTCTAAAATAGGGAGGTTTAACCCTACAACGGTCATTAGACATTCGTTTAGTCATTTTCGCGCTTACAGAATACATATCAGAAACTAAACTAGTAGCCTGAACTAGTAAACGAATGTAGCAAGATTATTAAATGTATTAATAAATAATGTTTTTTTTTTTAATATATTTGCTGAAGCCCTCGCATCGTTTGTGGTATAGGCAGACAGCTGCCAACAGGGCAGTGGAAGGATGAGTCAAAACGCATGGCTCTCGAATGTTTCATATACAGGATGAACAAAATGTAATGTTGAAGAGCAAAATAATTGTTTCTGAGGGTGTTTAAAATACTGCATTGCCTATATTTATGTAGTGGCAGCTTATGCAGGCTTCAGATGATCTACTTAACATATTAAGACACTACTCGACTCTAAAATGTAACTAATCTAAATCACTGAAGGCGGTATGACAGTAAGCTGCGCACGATATTCCGTTGATTTAGAATGTTACCTGTGAGTATGGTCGGATGACCATCTGGCATAAAAATTAACTTACGAAGTAACTTCAGATCAAACAATAACTACAGAACTGTATTACTGAGCACTGTAGTTACTATGTCTCACGTTCTACGTCTGTTTGTTCAATTAGCCGGAGAAACAAAGGTTCGTATTACAAATTACTTACATTCTAATTTCACTGTAAGATGCACTCACAATCTACGGCAACGCCAGATACTACAGCAAAAGAGTATTATATAGCAAAATTACTTAATTGTAAAAAACGCACCTTTATGTTCAGCGAAGCCTTATATTACACATATCACAATTTCTCACAAAATAGCTTACAGACGCGTCATAAAAATTAAAATACTAATGGCAAATTAATTTTTCTTATTTCATTTAAATATATATTTGTTTTCTATCACGGAAATCATTAAGCCATTTTTATTTATAGGTAATATTTATATGTAACTTCAGCAATAACAAAACACTTAATTAGAAACCGTTAAAATTTTATTTAAAATTACTTTCAATGATATTTAAATTATTTAATGTTTAGTTACTAAGTAAGAGCAATTCAAGCATGTTTCGCTGCTTTATCTGTAAATAAGTCGTCAGATTGCTATTTCGTCACAATATGGAATGATATATTTTGTTTATTTATTCTGGGTAATGTTTACAACAGGCGTTTCTCAGCCGTAAAACTTAAATAATATTGTTACAAATGTTATTCAGACTCGTGTATCTTTACCAGCTGACAATAATTTATTGTAGCATCCTGACGAGAACATTGCCAGTGGCATTTTCATCCGAAAAGCATTCTCTATGTGCTATCTTTCAGTGAGCGCGGAAGAGCAAAGGAGCGTGTAGAGAACATCTTGGGTATAGTCTATTCGCAGAATCTCCACGCCTTTTTAATCAAACCTTCGAAAAATCACCCCATATATGACCTGTTTGGTTGTTTCTTTACTATGTCACGTGACGTAAGCGTTTTATACTTACGTATGTTACTTTTGGTACATTGTAGTTTCACTCGTATTTTATCTATAAATTAAAATATTCCAATTATAATTAATAAGAATATATACAAAAATTAAATAGGTGTGTTGGGATTGCCTAGTAAAGAATAGTTCTCATGGAAAGTACGTATTACTTAGCTGAGTTCGTACCCATGCGCGCACGCCCGTTTCGGGAAATTTTATAGATTTAGTTCAGCTTTGTTTAAACGAGATGGAGGAATATCCTGAAAGTATAACTTAAGCAGGGTTTCAGAGAAGTTGGCACACCTAGCTACGAACTGACTATATTGAAGCAACGTCGTGCAGCCGGGTTAAATTCAGAGAATCCGCCGATCTATTGCCCAAAGCAGTGTGCGTAGCTTTACAAATAATTTATTCTCTATAAAGACTTAGGATTTTATTTGTTTTATCTGACTACAGTAAATGTTCATACACGCAGTGTATTCCGTGTTGGTTTCTTGATTACATTTCATCGAAACTAAAATAGTCAAATTAAGAACGCCTGGGTTATATTTAAGGATGTCAATGATAAACATTTTTTTTTTTTTTGCAAATTATTATTCTTTACGGAGTTTTTTTATATTAGTTTGATACAAATGTGCATAGTATTGTGATATTAAAATTGTTGATTTGTTATATCACTGTACTGTTATTTACACTACAGCTGTATTTTTGGAATTAGTGGTGAAAATTAATTAAGAAATCATTGTACCTATACGTCAAATTAAAGAATTTCCTGACAATGTTGGTTCAAAGAATGTTTAATAAGACTTAATTAATTTTTTAGTATTTTAGGTTTACAAGTATTTTAAGTATGTGAAATGTAAGTTAAGTCAATTGTTTTGGATTAAGAGTCACTCTGGGAAATAAAACTGATGTTGACAATAATTTACTCCTAGTACTCAGTAGTGTAATTTAATAATGAAGATATTGGCCATTGCCATGAATTGCACGTATAAAATTAAAATTACAACCTTCTAAATAAGTTAATATCTACAAATTTGCTTGTTTGATAAGTCTCAACTCTTAACTCCCTATTTAGCCAAGCAATGTAGACCACCAGTGAGGATAAAGGGGATAATAATACTTATTATAATAAAGCAAGATAATAGAAATATGCAGGAACGAGAAAGTTATTCCGACCCATGGATGAATACTTATTTTCGAAAAAAAAAAAAAAACCTACACTACCTTCCAGTACCAAACCTACCCCCCCTTTCTCTCTCTCTCTCACTCTCTCTCTCTCTCTCAAGTGAACACTAGTCGCTGAAACAGGGAAGCTAAAATCCGTTCAGAGATGTTCAGTGTATCTTTCTAGTGCTGTCAACCGAGACTATTCCGTGAGTTTAAAGGATGTGCGATGTCAATGAAAGCACTTTTCCTACAGAAACAGATAATAATTACAAAAACATTGGCGGGGAAGACCACTTTTGATAGAGGTTCATGTCATTATTCGCTTATCATTCCGCAGCTCTTTTGTTGAGTAATGTTCAGCTTACGTTTGGTAATCTAATGTTACCCAAAATAGTCTTGGTGAGGACAGATTTTCTTTTCCATGTTTAATAATAATATTGAAGAATTGTTTCTCACATTCAAAACAGCACGTTATATATCATTTTGGACAGTAGAAACTATGACAGTTAATATTAAATACATTACATTGTTTAATGAAACAGATATTTGAATTTTACTGATATGTCTTGTACGCATTAGTATCATTAAACATTTTTAATTTATAGTAGACTTTTTTTCTCATCTTATAACATTGCTTTTTGGATTATGTTAGTTTTTGTAGAACTACCTTCACTCTTGATTGTGTGTGTATTTTTAGGCGCCACTGCCCTTCTACCTTAACGAAGCTTAGAATTACGGAGAATTCCATGGATTTCCTAACTAATTTTGAAATATTTTACTTGCATATTTTTGTGGAAAAGGAATGTTTACTTTCATTGCGTTGGTGTTTTATGGTAAACAAAATTAACAGGAAACATTTTTATAGGCGGAATTGGAAAACCTCAAAAAATGTGCAAGATCAGCACTGTATCTTCTAAGAGAAGCATCCTTATACACACTCAAGATTAAGTCAGTTCTTTCAGTCATTGAAATGGTGCTCGCTGAAAACTCATGCAGCAAGCTGGCGAATCAACTCTATGAGCTGACAAACAATTTCCTGGAGTAATGTGGAAACTCTTTCACTATTTCAGATTTATATCGTAGTTTGTGTACTCATATTTTAAGATTCAAATTACGTTAAAATAGTTTGTCAACGAAACGCGAAAGTGCAAGGAAAACGAAAGGTTCCGTATAAGAATGTTACTCCCTATTTACTAATTTTATATATATATATATATATATATATATATATATATATATATATATATATATATATATATATATACACTTTCCCGTGTAAAAACGGCAGGTTTCCTTTAAAAATTTTGTATTTATTTACAATTAATTTTCAACCTTGTTCCATTCCATCGGTCGGTATATAGACAACTCAATGAATATCCACCCAATCTGTAGGTACTTAATTCAAAGTTGGAGTTGAGATATTTAGGCGGCCCTTAACAACAAGGTCTTGAGAGCCGATGAGGGTGAAATGAGGAGAGAATGGATCAGCGTCGGAATACAAGGACGGGAGAAACGGGAGATTCCGGGAAAAAAAAACCGCCGACCGGCAGCACTGTCCGGTACGATTCCCATTTGCGAAAATCTCGAGCGACACGGCCGGTTCGCATCGGTGGGAGGCGAGCAGGCTAACCGCTCAGCTACCGCGGCACCTTAATTCAAAGTATTTATTGCTTTATTAGAACATGTCTTGCTTACGAAAATTACATTAAATACATACAATTATATATATACATATATGTATAATGTGTTTATGTGAAAAGATAATGTCAATCAAAGTATAAATTGCTAAGGAATTTTTCCAAATAAAATTACTGTGATAACTTTCGTTCTTGCAAAATGCCCCGACCAAAATTAAAGAACAGGAAAATGATAAGGAAAGTGGCGACGCGCTCTGGAAAACGGAATGTTTTGTACGCGAGATGACACCTTACGGCATGTGCGGGTCTGAGCATGCAATCACCTCTCGACACAAGCCAGGCTATCACTTTCCCACCTCCACGCCTCCGGCCTACCCTGGCAGCTCCAGGCTGCACGGATATTGGCTGCTAACAATAAAAAAAAAACTATTGCAGTGAAACAGAGCCACTGCTTGTCTAGGAGAGACCCCGTGCGTGCTCAGTGCAACAGCGTGCTAAGGCCGTGTCCTAATTCACGTGTATACTGGCGTGTTTGCATCCTTGAATATTTCACTTACACTTGGCATCGAACTTAATGAATTCGGACAGTCAATCGTGTTGGCTTCAGTAACAGATACTAGCCAGCTGACCACATTTAATGTACGTGTATTCCGAATAAAAATTTGATCATTCCCGAACGTTTTAGTGGTTAAATCAGGTATTAAGTAATATTTCAATTTGATTTACATAACATTTGTTATTTTGCATTATTATACGTGAGTTGCATTATTATAGGTGAGTTTACAATCTTGATTGCTTGTTTTATCGTAGCTCATGTAGGTTAGGAAAATAGTCCTAATACAAATTTATTGTTTAGACCTATTTTTAGAGTAAACCTTGCAACTATTATTAACTCAGCTCAAAATTATATGCCTACTAAGTAGTAATGTTGATCTATTAAACGTTAAATAAAATAATAATGTTGGAAATCAATTGTTATCTACAAATTGCTTCTCAGAATGGCGGCACATATTCCGCAAGTATGCGAGAAGTATACATCTTCGTTTACTTGTATACTTGCATACTTCACTTGCAATTCGGACAGCACTTAGGACGTATCTTTCGAGGACACGTACGCGCAAGTATGTACTTCAGGCGAATTCGGACACGGCCTAAGAACCGAGCTCCAAGTAACGATACTTTGTGAAATTATTAGTTATAAAAAATGGGATAGAGAACGTGATACGACCTGGTGTGATTAACAAGTAAGAGAGACACACGCCATTTAAAATGGGGAATTGCGAGTACTGCAGTTATTTGCAAACGTGAGAAACTTCATGAAGGCGAAGTAACAAATTTGTGAATAATTTCAGCCTGATTTAATGTTTGGCGTCTGGGAAAATGTTTGTGGGAGTGACGTCACCAGCCAATAGAAAATTGCATGCCTGACTGGCAAACCTACTACGCCCTTCCTAGCGTTGTGTTTTTTTTCTCGAGAGCCCTTCGTCTGAGTGTGTTACACCAAGGAAACTTCTATTTGTCCCTGTATTATACACGTAGTAATGGGCTGTACGTGGTCAACTTTATACATGCTGTTCACTCTTCCACAATACTATGTAAAATTTATTACTATATTCATGTACCATTCATATACGAGTAAATATTTCAC
This sequence comes from Dryococelus australis, assembly GCA_029891345.1. Taxonomy (NCBI): domain Eukaryota; kingdom Metazoa; phylum Arthropoda; class Insecta; order Phasmatodea; family Phasmatidae; genus Dryococelus; species Dryococelus australis. The sequence goes on from CM056997.1 coordinate 9,209,816, forward strand.
AAATTTGCTGAGTCATTCATTTATATGTGTTTTTAAAAAAAGCATAAAGCAAACAATATAATTATATTCACTAATGTTTATTTAACCTTATTGATTCAATGTCCCAACATGGAACTACATTCCCTACGTCATTACAAACTTTACTGGATGCATGTAGGTCTTTCACGGTTACTCCATACTTTTCTGAAGCCCTGCTGAAGTTCTACTTTTGGTTACCGATTACGTATCCTTCCGCTACATGTAAACATAAACACTGCCGTGTGACTTCTACGTTTTGACTGTCAAATGCTTTGTTTACTGTTTTCAGCTGTTCAAAGAATTTTGTCATATTTCAAAAACCATTTCGTACGAACGTTCACAATTTAGGCCTATAACCACATTTAGGTCAGCTTTATGACTTTTTAACAATGTCTATATTGACGATAGTTCTTACGGTTATTATTTTACGTTGTTTTCATATTTGTTTTACACGACATATCACATTACCCGTACACGTTAATATTTTAACCGTATTAAAACTGCGGGGAAAGAACTGTAGTATTTTACATCTTGTTATTGATGTGTGTTGGGGTATTTCGTTAAAAGAACGGTGAAACAAAGAAACAAGTCTAACGAAAAGTCACAGTAAATTCAAGCACACAACTCGTGTAACATTTTTTTGTATGTAGCAGCGATAAACTTACAATATAGTGGTGAACATACACGCAAACAGACATACCGTAACTTTTATTCCGTTCATATTTCTAAGCATCGGTACTTACTGTTTTCTAGACTTATTTCATTATTTATTTTAATTTATCTGGCTGGCCGTAGTATTTTGTTGGGGTTGTGGCAAACATTCAAACCGCAGAAACGTAAGCACGTTACACAATTGGGTTACAGACATCTGGGGCAAGGTTACAACATTGTGATAAATAAACAGACGTGACTTTCAAACTATAAATTTCGTCACAAAACATATTTACTGTCAACACGTATAAATTTGACATGTCCGAAATTCGCAATTACACATGCATTGGTCCAGCTTAACGTAATGGCGAGAATACTCTTTCATACACAGTGGTCACGGCGCACGTTAGAGTACATTTATTCCTGCCGTAGAAAAAAGTTTTATCATAACATAATAACTTGCCTAGGTAGGTTTAAAAAAGACAACATGTTCAAACCTGACGCTTCGTTCTGAAACACCATCTCAGGTGGCCACTGCCAGTCGTCACTTCTGCCAACTTCGGATTTATAACCATCCCACCATCATGTCTAAATATATTTATAATAAGTATTCAAACACTAAAAGCTCGTTTCGGTTGTAGATAAAAAAAACGAAAATCGTTATTTTTGCTGTAATAAGTATGAAATATGCTAAAATTGAAAACATGAATAATTTTTCTGCTACTAGCACTGTGAATATTCCCGAGAGAGAGAGAAAGACAGACAAAGAGAGAGAGAGAGGGAGACTGTTGAAGTTTCATCCTCAGATGAAAAATAAAACACCACGTACCTAGGACCTATGCACGTTAATCTGCGCTGATATTCTTAACTGTAACAACGAAATATGTTTCCTTCAGTGCTACATAAAAAAATTAAATATACCAATTGGCAAACTTTTTATTTACAAATAGCATACCTAAAAACTAAGTCAAAGCAACATTTTAACTGTGAACTATTTCTTACTAGCCGTTGCCAACACATCGCTGCTCACACAGTTTTTAATTAGCATTTAATACGAAATAAATATTACAAGTTATAGAAGATAGTAATTAAAGTTTCATTTATTCAAGAATACAATAATTATTTATTCACAGTGTTATATATTTATGATACACAAGTTATTGGAAAAACACATCCGAAGAATCCGCGAATGGGGTATACCAGTCAGTGTGCTCGTTAAAATATGTGCAAGTAGTAGCAGCGATATTTTTCTAAGGTTTCTTTCAAAGGCGCTCATTTAACCGTGAACAGTGTACATTATGTCATAACAAACGCTAAACGCCAACGGGTAACACACTTTTATTGCCTGCTAACTAAAATTGGTTTGGTGAGGGGGATGAGGGGAACCTCAAGAAATGTAATGTTTTCAATACATATTTAATTACATTTTAATAATTTCAATAATTTTTAATAATTTTTAATAATATTTAATAATATTTTTTTATGATTCGGAATTTTTTGGATTTTTTTTTTTTTGGATTTTGGGGTCAAAGGTCATCAGTCAAGGGTCAAGGGTCCTGAGTTCAGCTCTCCTGACTCAGGGTCACATCGTGGTGTCCTGCTCGGGGGAAAGCGGGAAAATTTTAGGGAAATCTTTAGGGGAAAAGGGAAATTTTAAAGGGGGAACAGTGAGATTCCAAGATAGTGGCCGATCGGCTATGGCTCCGAATCCGGAATCCGTTGCGCCAGACTTCCCATAATCCTACTACTCATGACCAATATCAAATCAGGGAAACGCTGTTCACGAAGTTGTCGCCTAATACCAAGTAGTTTGTGACCTTTTGAAAATAAATGGTTTTAGGTCGTGATTTTCAAAGGCATGGCTGTCCCTTAATTAATCACGTTATGTCAGAGGTCGTACTGTGTTTTTTACCCCATTTTCCATAACGTTTCATCTCACAAAATTTGTACCTGAAGTTTAGGATAAACTTGTATACATAATTTTGATACTGTACCCATAGAATCGTGCGTTGGCTCAGTAGATGGCAAGGCGTGGGACTACCACATTGGATACTCGTGCACCGCATCAACTCACATGTGTTGTGGAATTCCTTAAGGAAGAAATGGTAGTGACAACAAAGACTCTCCTTGCCTTATCGACACCAGATTGCCTATTTTGTTCGTTCCCTTGGTGGGAAAACAAAGAACTGAAATTAATTGGTCTCGTGTATTACGTAACAATTTCGTCCCACACAAACTAAGTAAACTCTGAGCAGCCGCACTTTGCTTTGTAAATGACCTCAGACTTACTAAGTAACATCACTTCAAATATACTTGAAAGCCGATAAGACGGGTAATGTATGCTTCTATTATCACACTGCCCTACTGTACACCTAGATACGACATAACACACATGCTGCGCCCTTATGGCCATGATGCCACACACATGGCCAATCGTCTACACCTACTTCTCGCCGATGTGACTGACTTTATTTCCATTAGTCAAACGTCGCAGTAGTATGGCTCCTGGTGCACTAGTTTCGTTTCGTTTATTTCTTTCTCGTGCCCTTCGATTTTCGAGACTTCATACGCACCTAACGTGAAGACGCTGGGAAATTGCACAAAGAAAAGTGCTCGTTCCGTATTGTGGGGTGTACCTATTTTACTTTAACTGTGCGAAAACTTGTAGTCAAATGTAATTGTACAAGATCTCATACTGCATATACTTCGCAGTGCTTATCTGTGATGTTATGGAAGAGAGGGTAAGTCAGAGACCTCAGATTATCAAGAGAGGCCAGAGAAAGTCCAGGAATATTTTCAATATTAAAACTTTGACTACAAATTGTATGATGATGTTTTTTGTCTCCACTATTACTTTATAATGCAATGTGTGTTTATATGATTGTTTTTTTAATATACACGTAATAAGTGATATTGTATAGATCATTTACTGTCTTAACCTATTTTACGTAACACCATAGTTATATTGACAGTTCCTTCCACTCACACGTAATACAGATCTGTGATTAGTTAACTATGTTTCGTTCATATTTTTGTTAAGAGTTCTGTAACTTATGACAAGAATAACAATGTTAGCTTTGTTTACATGCAATAAAAAAATTCTAAAAAAATAATCTAAGAATCTCAGCCTCGCGCCACTGGAATCATCTGTTCGACCCCATGCCCCAGCGACTGGATAATTTCCGGATGTAAATTCATATGAAGTTATTACCGGCTTGGCGTGAGGTTTTTTCTGCGTAATCCACTGTGTATGGAAGGCGGTTCCATTTTGGGCCAGCCTCCGAGCTTTCTCTTATTCGCTTCGACCCTGGCGAAAAGCCAGTATCAGTGGCTCTGAAGTCACTGTGAATTCGGTCGTTCTGAATTTCCTTACTGCGTGATCCCCGACTCGATTCGGAGCAGCCCAATTCACTGTAAATTAATATAATTTACTCGTGAGCCCAAAAAGTAGGTCACTAGACCGCTGGATTTCGCAACCTTTTTGGCTCGTTTTCAGTGCGGTTTGATTTTCAATTACAGAAATTTATTGCGCAGCGTCTGCGACAAACCTTCAGCAAACAACATACAATGTCCAAAACATGTGGAATTGTTGTGTAATACCAGTTAAATAATACAGCGTCTTTGCAGCTCTATGTATGTATCTTAGATACGCATCTGCGCATACTTATGTGTTCTTTCTTGAGTTATAGGCTCCTGTGCAGGCTGCATTCAGAATAACTTTTCTTGTATCTCATTCAGGAATTGCGGAAACGAAGACAAAGTACAGGAATAGTTAACAAAACTGTATTTTGGTTTAACAAGCACGCAAACGCTAGCATATGGAGATTAAATAACCAAACTTTTATAAAGATTACATATGTGTGTATATATATATATATATAATATATATATATATATATATATATATATATATATATATATATATATAATATATATATATATACACACACAGTAGTTATAAGTACTGTACTGGTATATTGTATTTATATTTATGGGTCAGGGAAGGTGAACTAATGTGCTGTAGTTAATATGTTTACCTGATTCATAGCCACTCACGTACCTCTGAAACGTTCGTTTTTCTTGTTTTAAAAAGCTGCAAATACAAAATCGGACAAAATTTTCCTACCAGCAAATGGTTTTTTTTTTATAGCGATATTTTCTCCTGTAGACATGCTAGCTGTTGAAAATTCGATATCTTGGAAAACAACCATCAACAGCTGCGAAAGCCTGCAATCTTTTGATAATATGAAAAAATTTCTTTACAATACACTCGTTGTTCATCAATAGCATGGTTAACTTGATGCCACTTACCCGAGGATCAGTGTCTTGCACTGAATATAAGTGCCTTGCCAGTCAAATTTTATATACTTACCTATAAATAACTGTGAAATAAGTTCAATCCTGTCAGTGAAATAACAAATAGAACCCCAACTACTTCACCATGGCAACCACTGTTGCTAGGCAGTTAGAACTCTCAGATTTGGGGCAATTTTTGACGTGAATACGTCTTTAAATTTGCGACCATAGCGGAAGGCAATCCATAAAATCCGTGTAGTATAACTTTTGACTAGGAGAAGCTACGACGCTCTTTTAAGTTTCAATCGATAGCGCTCGTCAAGATCAATCGATTGCGTGCGTAGAATATTTGTGTGGGGAGGTTATGGAGAAACTGTATGAGTTTAATGTAAAAAATTAAGAAAACTTCACACAATGTCGGCCTATAGGTCTACTCGTCAAAAAGCCACGTCGAAATACATAAATAGTATACGGTTGGAAAGAGCATCTCAAAAGCAATCCAGTGATACCCATAAAACCCCATATGATCGAGTGAAGCGGTGTCGGAAACGTAAAATAAACATCAAGGCGTCCGAGCGCGTCAACATAGACGTATTCACGCAAAACAAACGGCAGTGTCCCCAACACAGCCACAGCCCAATTTTTTAAAGTAATTTTTAGAGAGAATGGGTGATTATAAAGGTTTTGGGAAGGCCTTAGTTCAGCAGCCTACCTGAACGATACGATACGAATGCAACGAGGCCAGCGTACAGTAATCGATACGTTGGCAGTTATAGCAAGTCGATAATCACTCTCTGTGAATAGGAATTGTTAAAGTATCTTATCTTCTCGTTGTTGCTGAATAAAAAAAAATTGAAAACGCAATGCTTCAACTGTAACATAATTACCGTTCTTAGTTAGCGATGTAGTTAGAAACCCACCCTCCATCAGACTGGTTACCAGGGCACGATTGCTGTATATTCCGGGGATATAACGCATCGTGACATCTCGTGCTATGGGTATGTTCTCGCCGCGACGCCAGCTTAAGATGTTTTATAAGGAAACCCGAGAATAGAAGTGCAGACCGCCTTAAGTTAAGAAGCTTGGCTCAAGTATTATTAAATTCAATTATCATAATATAATTAACATAAAAGCTAACTTGATTCATTCTCAATAGTTGTTTTTTAATATCTTTCTAATGTATGATTATAGATTACTAGGGGTTTAGCCTGTGGCTGCGTTTTCAGTATGGTCACGTGCCTAAAATATTTACAATTTTAAAAAATTTGGTTGTCATACAAAGACTGATTTTTTTTATATTTCTCCATCCACTGGGCCACTGTGTCCCCACTTGGAATCGCTCTAACCACTTGACTACTGTGGCCCCACTTAATTAACTCAACATTGGAGCGAGACATTTAGAGTAAACAAAAATGATATTCCATTACCTTCATATCTCTAGGCAATAACGTATATGCATTGATACAAAACTCTCATAGCAAAAAGTAATTAACAAATAAGTTTTTAGGGTCAAAGGTCATAATTGCGTACTCTGATCTTGCTGAAATTCGAACTTGACCTGTATTTTACCCTAAGGAATCGCTCTGCAAAATTTGAAGAATTTCTGTTTAGTTTCAAGGGACTTAGAGGTATTAAAAAGGACAGACATACAGACAGAGATCGTCCTATTATATATTAGTGTGACGCGCTGCTGCCCGGCACTGTGGCTGCGGACTCCCCCTCCTAGGGTTGCCACCTTACCGCCTCCTTTTCTGGGAAACCCATGAATAATGGACAGCGACCGCCGTCGGGCTGTCGCTCCACTCGGCGCATTGATTGCGTCACAGCCACTCTGGAGGTTTCGATGGGTCCGGCGACGATGCAAGAATGTTCTGGTGAGACTGGCTGGCGCCTCGGCCCTCCGTGACGCATCAAGCGGGTTGGGGAAGGTTCTAGATGGCAGCCTAAGACACTATATATACTGCCGCAACCCACCGACCAGCAGTCTTTGACGGAGGCCGCCTGGCCGAGTGTGCGTGATCGACGTGAAGTGTGGACGACGACTGGAGATTGCAGGAAGACGGCGAGTGAGGTGTTCGTGGCTTGAATAGACGAGAGGGTGTGAAACCGACGTGTGAAGCCTACTGTGCGTGAGGGTGCTTGGAGAAATCTAGAACATTACGACTGGCGGGACATGGACTGAACCGAGGTGGGACTGAATGGAAGTGTAATACTGATTTTACTGTAAATATTCTAACTGTCAAATGTGGACGCATAAATCACAAAATAATTGAATAAGTTTATACACTGTATATTGGGACTGATCTTGAATTATTTGAATTCATAGATTTCTTTGTCGTAATTATAAATGTTATTAATCGATGTCAATTGTGAACAGTAAGTGATATCAATTTATTGTGAGATTTTTTGAGTTCAGAGAATTTTGTTGTAGTTATTGTAAATAAAATAAGGACATTATAATTAATTATTTTATTTGATTAAGACCTCCATCCCTTAACGAACTTGTTACAACCCACTTAATTTCTATAGATAGAAATTGTAACAATAGGATTGAATTTATCTGTCACTTTATTCCAAAACTCAACCTAGCATATAGATTGCAATAATAATATCTAAATTAATATACAGTTTGTAACAGGACGTGTCCTGATACCAGTGAATGAGTGGTTGAAAATTATAACAACTTTTGAAACTCTCTCTTGCGAAATGTTAAAAGAGACCCGCCTGTCTGCATCGTTTGTCTCCTTTTTTTTTTTTGCCGAGAAGCGCGGGAGATATAGGGTCGCACTGGTACGCACTACAAGAGCGCCATCGCCAACTACGCACAGGGCTGTGTCACTGGTGTGTAGTTTTCTCGTAGTGCTGCGTATTCCTATGGCACTTTCAGTGGTGACCCTACTATTTTATTAATGAAATGTATGTAGCAAAGTTCAATACACTGTAAAAAAAATTGACATTTTTACTGAAAAATTCTTTGCAATTTTACAAATGCTTGTAACAGTACAAAGATTTCTCTTGTGGAGTTACGCGTTTGTAAAACTACAAGGGCCGTGTTTGTAATATACCTCAAGAAATGTTTGTGCTTTACTAACCCGTTTCCAAGCAATATAGCGGACACTCAACAACATAAAATCGTACTTAGGTGTTTGTGCAAAAACTGCGGGCGAAGTAAAGCGTATCTACGTGCAAAAATAAATGTAATACAAGTTTTAATAACTTAAACACTTAAAACAACTCAAGTAATCGTAATAAAACGACAATTTCAATAAAACGTGACCGTATTATACGGTAACTGTTAATGTATCCTAGATACACAGAACTCTTATATCGGCTCTCAATGCCTCGTTGTTAAGAGCAGTTTTAATATCTTAACAACATAACTCTTAAAATTAAATAAATGTACCTACTGTTCTAAACCAAGTAACTTCATATTTTGTTGGTACTTGCCGATGTATTTACTGTAAACATAGGTTTTAAACTCATAAGTCAAGTTCGTCTTGTGGATAAGGGTGCCGGTTAATGATACAAGGGATGTGGGTTCTAGTCCATGTCCTGGCACTTTCTTTTCGTTATTTATATTTTAAATATTTTTAAAAATTATTTTCTGGTATTAATTTATTATATTTGCTTTCCAGAAGTAAAACCTTTAATTTTATCTACACTTCTCATTAATGTCAGTTGTATTGCAAGGCTATTATTTGTTATATTACAAAAAACGTCTTGCAGAATTTACAAGAAAACTCTTTGTAGATATACAAAGGAAATATCCTTGGAAACTGAGTTTCCAAGAATATTTCTTGTAAAAGAACAAAAATATTTGTAGAGTGTACAGGCTGTAATCGTAGTGTGACTCATATCTGGCTAGTATGTTTGAAGATACGGCAGTCTCAATAATACGTTTTTAATTGTATTGGGCCCCAAAATAATATTTACAGCATGCGTGGTGACATTCCATCTTCGTATGAGGTGTGGAGTCATGCACGCGGATAAGCCACTCTTGCGCTATACTTGCTTGCTGTGTTGCTGCAGCTCCCGAGGTGCTGGAGGAGACAGATGGGATGTCAAAGCGGTAGACAGGGAGGAATATAGAAAGAGAGTGTTACTCGGGAGCAAGCGGCCGCTCCCTTAGTATTTTTTTTTTTTTCGCGGGGAAGAGGGAGGAGGGGAAGGTGAATTTCCCGGGCTTGGATATTTTATGAACCGGTGCTAGGGTGCATTTTGGAAAGGGGGGGAGGAGTTAACCGGGGGGGGGGGTTAACCCACTTCTCTCGGCGCCAATAACACCGGATATGTTCTCATCCAGTCGACCTGTCCTCGCGCCCCAGGAGCCTCTCCGAGACAAACTACTTCATCCCCGAGTGGTAAGTCATGTGAGCCAGCACCTAGTAAACTGAACCTTGGTGTGCCGCGCGCTTTCCCCGGACAAGATAATCCTGTGGTGAACTGCTTTTGCCTTCCGCGGTATTAAGGCGTATCGATAACACTACAGCCAGTACTTTATATGATTTGATTGATAAAGGCTGTTCACGATCAAGTAGGCGCTTTAGAAATGAACCTTGGAGAAAAGTCACTGCCCCTGAATGCATATATTTTAATGTACGCACTGAGTGACATTCGCCCAGTAAAGTTGGTAACGATGGATGGACAGTAGTTCCATATCTTGACTTCGAATAAAAAGTGTTGCGTAACCATTTATGATAACTTAAAATTATTTCTTTTTCGCCTTCTGTTTCTTTTTATTGCATCGAAGTGTATAAATTTGTAGATTTGTAAAGTATTTACTTTCTTATAATTTCACAATTTCATATGACCGGCGGATGAATAAAGTGAGGAGGCCATGGCCATGTTAATTTTACATAAGGCGGAAGAACACACAACGTGTATACAAGTAGATCTTAAGCCGGGCTTTTAAAAGTGCTCATTTTACCGTGAACAATCTACAGTAAAACGTACCCAATAAACACCAAAAATCTCGATCGCTCATAAGGTGGCAGTTTTAATCCCGACTATTGAGGCTAGTTTTCCATTACTTGAGCAGGTCAGGTATACTAATATGCAACCTTCGAACACTCCAAAAGTTATAGTGAGTCTGTGAATACCCTCTGTGCGTAAAATGAATCAAACTTTATTTTTCTTTTTTGTTATCACTCAATAAAGAAGGTAACCACACAGTGGTTGAACTTGAAAATAATTATCATTGAAAGTTTCGCAAATCACATATACGAAAATGAATGCCTCAGAAGACATTAGATGTAAAATGCCCGAATGAGAAGATGAACTGAATTCCGTAATTTAAAAACGCGAGAATTTAAAAATAAATAAATAAACAACACACATATGAATGTAAGGTGACTTGTTTTGCTACCTTAATTACAGAACTTATAAAAAGAGACACTATATCCTATTAGTTATTATTCCCTTCGAAGGACGATGCAGGTAGATGCATGATATTACACAGGTTATTTAATGGAAAGTGGAACCCACTCAATCGGTGGACGGACGACACTAAAACAATCAAAAAGTTAAGTATTAACATGTGTCCTATTTGACTTTCTTCCCGAGTTAAATCCACATACTCGACATCTTTCGACCTGTTTGCTAGGTGCAGTGCCAGTTCGACATCTTGTGTGTGTCCTCCCGACAAGAGCAGTTAATACTATGCTTTACTGTGAGTTGGACGTGAGAATGGATTGTTCAAACTAGGCAGGTAGGTAAGTAGCTGGGCTTAACGTCTCGTCGACAGCGAGGTCATTAGAGACGGTGCAAGCTGCACAGGGAAGAGGAACTGGGGAAGGAATCGGCCATGGCGTTCGTTAGGGACCAATCCAACCATTCGCCTGGAGTGATTTCGGAAAACCATGGGAAACCGAAGTCGGGATGGCCGGACCGGGAATCGAACCCCGGGTCCTCCCGAATGCGAGTCCAGTTTCAAACTAGGAGCTGATGCACTTGATAAATGTACTTACGGAATGTAATGCAGAAGAAGTAAGACGCATGTGTGCGGATCGTTTTCCCAGCAGATATCTAGAGAAGAAGACGTTGCAGCGGTCGCACGGACGCGGTTCTTGCAGGATGTTGAAGGAAATACTAGCACTAGTGTTCGAAGAATAGCAAACTGTACCGAACGCTGGACACCCGACAGTTTGGAGAGATGTGCGGCCGCAACTGCTCATGCCTGCATATATTTAACGGGCGCCCTGAGTGATATGCGCCCAGTAAATTCCGTAACAATGGATGGGAAGTAGTTCCTTACCTTAACGTCGAATAATCAGTGTTAGCTAACCATTTATGATAACTTAAATTATTTCTTTTGCTTTCTGGTTATTTCTATATGCATCGAATTTGTAAAAATGAGCAGATTTGTTAAATACTTACTTTTCTAATAATTTCACATTTTCACTTGACCGACGCATGATTAAAGTGATGAGGCCCATGGCAAAGTTAATCTTAAATAAGGCGGAATAATACACGACGTGCACACAAGTAGATCTTTAGCAGGACTTTCACAAGTGCGCATTTTACCGTGAACAACCTATAACAAAGATTATGTTCTTCCAAGTATCAAGTATTGTACTGAATTTCAGCATATGTCTATCAGTAATCAGTATTTTCTGTCTACTGTATTATATTCATCGACGAAGTTGGATTCGCCAGAGACTTGTAATGTATTGTAAAGCTTAGCAGGGGACGGCTTGCAGACTAACTTATGACCTAACTTAAATTAACACCCATGACTTTCCCGGGATTCGAACCCAGAGCCTCCCGGACCCCAGACTGCGCCACGGGAGGTCGGCTACACTAGTGACGCAAGCTTCAATTTTCATAACACTCAGAATGGGGCTGAATATAATCGACGTGTTATTCGTCAGTTACGATACCAACAACAATTCGGGTCCAATGTATGGGCAGGAATATTTGGCGAAAATCTAATTGGGCCTGTCTTTCTTGTTTGGAATTTTAACAGGTCAATCTTACGTAGATTAAATGAATAAACATCCCCTTGATACACGTCGCGTGTGGCTAAGCACGATGGTTTGCCGCCACATTTCAGCCGAATAGAAATACATTACTTGAACGAAAGATTTCCGAACAAGTGGATAGGTCGTGCAGGATCTATTCGTTGGCCTGCACGTTCACCAGACTTAAATTCATTTTAGTTTTATTTGTAGGGCTATTTGAAAACAATTGTGTATGCAACACCGATTTTCAACATCGAAAATCTTCCTCGGCGAATCCAAGACGACTGCTAACTTACTTGACAAACATCTGTTGGTATTTATACAAGAATACGACAGAGTACGATACAGCTTCAAGCGTGCATTCACACTGAAGGGGGCCATTTTGAGCTCCTCCTATAACCATAAGCAGCATTAAATTGAAGCAATGGAAACAGGACTGTAACTCGGAAACGAGGTCAAATGGGCCACATGTTTATACGGATTTTTTTCATTGTTTTGGTGTATCCTGTTTATCGATGAAGTAAGTCCCGCATGTTATGAAACAGACTCTATAAAAGAATCCTGAAACACTATCTTCTTTAAAAAAAAAAAAATCCGGCAATTATGTATTATTTCATTACATGTAAAAATGCACATTTTCATATACTTGGTGTCCGATATCCATACGTTAATCGTGCAATACTGTGTAATGGAAGTTTTACAAGTACAGATAATGTCCATGTTATGCAAGTTATTTCCTGTGTATTAAAAAAATTATTATAATGTTTGGGGCACTGATTTAAATATTGCTCTTTGGAAGTCACAAAAACACTTTCCGTCGTTCGTTCAACAACATTACAACAGTATGCAAGCAACGCAGTTAGCATTTACACTATTATGTATGCAATCCCTGACGGAGTATTTGTTCAGAGTTTGACTTGAAAACTTTGTAATCCGCACACGCACAGCACAAATATCCTGGTTCAGAAATGTTAAGTTGTGTAACTAAGTTAGCAATTCGAGTGCCGATTTGACACTGAGGCGCACGTACAAATGAAGACAGCGAACCACAGCAACGCGGCGCACAAACTTACACGAGCAGTTCAAAAGTTATCGCGATTCCGTGGACACAAGAGCGCTTCGTCGACCCGAGCTCAGAACCCCTGCCCCTGTGTACGCGACAGTATAGGCTGTTCACGGTAAAGTGAGCACTTTTTAAGGCCCTTCCAAATTTTTCCTTTCATACTATTTCCATCTTCCTGCTCCTTTTTTAATACAAACATTGCTTTGCGACGAATGAACACAGTGTATACATTTCACCACCCTCGAAATGTTATGCCTGAGGCTGCAATAAGATATGTTTTTTAGTGGTTAAAGCCTGTTGGGAGGGCCTTAAAAAGTGCCCACTTTACCGTGAACAGACTATTGAAAGGATGAGAAAACGCAGATGAAGGACGAACTATGGAAAGACAAAACGAGTGGGAGAGGGGGACGTGTTGTTGTGACGCAGTTCACTCTGAGTACAAAGTGCCGCTGACGCAAATGAATCCTGAATGAGTTCAAAAAGCAAGTTAAAAATGAAGTACACAGGACAAAGTGAAGCTTCTTTGTGTGTCTCTCTCTCTCTCTCTCTCTCTCTCGCTCTTTCCCACGCTCTATATGAATGTAAATTAATGGATAAATAAATATACCTTGTCTTTCTAAAACATGAGGACAAACATCGGCAGGCAATGACTTACGAAAATACAAGACCGAAATGTTTGTACAACTTATCCCCCAAAGTGATTATTAAGGAAACCATTCGCCCCTGAAATTTGAGTTTCAAAATACGTTTATTTTAAAATATCAGAAACCACTTGTGATTAAGTATCAACTCTGTGAACGGTGTTGTGCCTAAAGGAGATCTTACATCTCTAAAAACGCGGTCGGTAATATCACCACCACCCCCCCCCCCCTCACCACTTTTTCACCCGTTTGGAAATGGCTGTTGGCACCCTACGTTTGCATTAAACTTTGTAAAACTACATTCTAAGCAGTTTTTAAAAGACAACCAGTAAATCAGCTGGTCTAAATAAACGAAAAAAAAAAGAAAAGGTCGTATTGCCGGGACATTCTCAGGCGAATCGTTTGTGAGATAATTAATGTTGAACATGCGAAACCCGAGCGTGTGTTGCATGCCAGACAGGCAAACCACTATTCAGAGTAAGGCAATTTGAATGAGTATTTTTGAGGGACGCACAGTTTCCTTAATAATCACTTGACGAGAAAAGTGGTACTTATATTTAAGGCTTCTATTTTCGCCAAGAATACTCTGTCGAAGTTTGTCCCCGTGTTTTAGTATAGTATGCGAAGGCGTATACAAATTTATACACGTTGTTACGAGCCTCCAGTCGGCACCGCGCTGGCAGGCAAGATAAAGAGGCAGGCGATCGAGCGGTGACAGCGGCAGATCAGTTTCAAAGGCAGGCCGACAAGATCACATTCTGCGGCCCGGTACTGCGTGACCCTAGTTGTGGTGTTTTTCCTCGTTTATCGCAGAATGCTCTCGATTACTGACTTAGGCTCTCAGCGCAACTCGGAGTTTGTAGAACCTTCCAGATGGTCGCCCTGGCTGTACTTAAGTGTGAAGGGGCTCGTGGCCGGGAGTTTTCGAGTGGGAGCGCATGGATGGATGACTGGCGGGATTCCGAGCGAGCGGCGTCGTCAGCTGTGAAGAAGATAAGGCAAAGACTGCGAGTGACAACGTTTTCAAGAACGTGGCTGGAACCTGGACTATTTGATCAAGTGGGTGAGTGAAGGGCATTATAACTGATGGAAACAGACTGAACACATGCTAATAACGGGTAGGAGATAATTGACGGTAAACAAGAGAGACATTAAGGAGGACATTAATTATTGTTGAAATAAACATTAAATACTGCGTTCACTGTTGAATAGGAGTAGAATTGAAGACAACTAATTGATGTTGTACATAGTAACAGAGTGAATAAATTAGAGATCAAATTTAGTTTCTTTATTTGATTTTTTTTGTTTAATTAAGACCTCCATCCCTTACGAACTCAGATACGCCCCACAGGCGTCATCAGCTTGTAAGAATATAATAACTATTTTAGACTTAAGCTTACGTTAGTTTAGTATGTAGTTACCGCCTTCTCTCACCCTACAACATCACCCCTCAAATGCCTTTAATATTAAAATCCGTTCAGCACACATGCAGTGGAGCGTAGGTAGGCGAGGCGACATTTTCTTTACAAAGTTTCACAATACAGCACGAAATGACGGGAGGCCGTATGAGTATTGATGTGTGGACTGTAAAAGAGAGCAACAACTGGGGTCGGAGGCTACAATCTGATACCAGTAAAACAGGGAGATAAAAAAAAAGGCACCCTGGGACCGGCAAGATTAACGAGGTGTGCGATACCCATCGAGTAACTGGGAGGGCCGGGGTGGATCGATGTGTCGGCTCTGGACTATGCGAATGAAGAGCAGAAGGCGGCGGGCGATAAACTGGTATGTGACTGGGAGCAGTTGGAAACGTCAAGTGCTGATGATATCGACCACGGCGCAAGCGCATCTTCGACCTGCATATCGAATGCACGCGATAATGGGAGCAGAACAGGCAGAGGTTACTGTTAATTATGGGTGCTAATCTGTGAGCAAGCAAAGAATCCGATTACAATCTCTCTCTCGTCGGAATTTTTTACTATGTTTCAAAAGAAAGTCGTAATCTGTTTTCAGTTATTGCAAAGTTGTTTCTAAAATCAGTTATTATACTTCCCAGGCTTGTAGTTCTATCAGTTATCTTTGTTCCCCACGGGGCCGCGGTGCAACAGCGGTTAGAGCGCTCGCCTCTCAACGTGGATGACCGGGTTTGATTCCCGACAGGGCCACTCCCGGATTTCTGCACGTTAGACTTGTGCCGGACGATGCCGCTGGTCGGTGGGTTTTCTCGGGGGTTTCCCACGCCCTTGCACATTTAGGCACCGCTTCATACTAACCTCGCCCCACCCTCATCGACTCTCCATGCCTCGTTAAGAGCCGCCCAGACCTCTCATATCTGCTCTCCATTATCCGGTCACATACTGGTTTATAATTAATAATATGGGGGATATTTAACCATTATGTATTAAAAGCAAAGTTGTTTCGATATGCCTGCGTGACAATAACATTCAACAGGCACACTGAAAGAAACGTGCTAGGTATCAGCACAAACCCAAGATTTTCGTGGGTTCATTTCTAAACAAGCTGGGATTCACACACTTGTACGTTCATATTACGTTTGTGATTGGTCGGCGTGTTGTTTGACACGTCCTGGAGATAAATTAGGCAAAAATATACATGCAATAAATTGTGCGCCCAACTACTGCCTTTTATTACCACAACAATCAACCAATAAAATGTTGATCTCTGTATGAGAGTATATAAGACTGTGAAGTCTAGCCTACAGGTCATTGCACTCGCGAATTTCTCGGGTCTCCAGGTGTCGGTAACGTTAATTGGGGAGATATCCTTTAAATTCCTGGCATCGATGTGTTCAGCAATGTTCGAGAGTTATGTTCGATAAGACGAATGAAGACTTGTATGTTGCAGTCAGCACTCTTAATATCAGAAGCTCTGTTTTTTGTACCGTGTGTGACTGCTTGTAAAAAGCAACTGGTTAACCAGTCCTTTGCAATCTGCCAAAGTTATGTAACCTTGTATAACAAAGCACTGTGGTCTTCTTGCGTTACGCTTGGGGGGGGGGGCAGGAATCCACTCCAAATCTGATACAATCTTTTCCTTTTTGATACTGATATTAAATTCTTTAAATACTTTTCTACGTCTATGCAGTTTGTATGTTTGTTGATACGTTGTCATTTTCAGCGAACGTGCCATACTTAATAAAACTAATCAAATAACATTAAAATATGAAAGTCAAAATTCATTAAAATAATTTCTACTTTTAAAATATTTTCTCCAAGTGTAACTGAAATCTAAAATATATGTGCATTTGATATTTCGCCACTTTTTAAAGACCTGTAAAAAACAGCTTACTGTTCTCTATATTTTCATCCATAACCGCAGGTTTTTACACTTGTTTCCAGGAAATATGTATTTTTCATGGATGTATAATTAGTTCACGAACAAATTTCGTCACAATGGTCTATATACCACATATTATTTTGGAGGGTTTTTTTTTTTTATTTACGCATCTATGAATAAGTTTCCTATCAAAATATTCGAAAAATCTCGACACTAATCGCGGTTAGGCGATAAATAATTTCCTAATATGTAATATATATTTTCACTATTTTATCCGGTGCTGTAAATTTTAAGTAATTGTTTTGCGAATAAAAGGGTGTATTTCAGCCCGAATCAACCTGAATTCAGTATATGTTTCAGCAGTGCGTTATGTGCATACTCAGGTTTGTCAATACTGTCTCAATACGGCTGTTTCAACGGGGGAATACACTAGCCGTGTGTTGTCAAATCACAATACCAGAAACTTGTGCGGAAGAAACAATTTTCTTTGCGGTGGTTTTTTTGCAAGTAACCGAGAATAACGTAATTTAGGAGTTTACGAAATTAAAGATCTGGCAAACAAAGCTTATCTAAATTCTCCTTTTACAATTATCGTAAAACATTTTAAATAATATATTTTACCAGTAAATTAATTATAAGGAATTTGGTACAAATAGAATAATCGTTTTAAATAGATAACGGTACAACATAATGTCAGCTTCGTGTTATGGATAAAAAGTGGATATCAATGAAATTAATTATTTGTTTTTTATGCAGTATGCCTATTTTTTGGAGTAAATTCTGGAAAAAAGTTTAGAGCTCAAAGAACACGATAGAACTAAAATTTCATTATATGATTAGATAAGACTTAAAAATAAAACTTCTAAACCCTACATTTGAAAATAAATTATACCAGAATCAGGTGTTACTGTCACACAGTATATGTTTTCCGAATTCTATGTACTTCGGTGAATGTGTATAAAAGTTATTGGGATGAGTCAGGCACGAAACCTAACACACGCACATAGGACATTTATCTAAACATAAAATATAAAAATGTGTCTGAAAAATGGCTTGTAATGGATATTAATTTTAACGTTTCGCTTGTTAAAACGTAAACGTATTTTTTAAATCCTATTAGATACGAGAACGGAAACTGCAGATCCTAAGATTGAGAAAAGATTGATTAGGAGAGCATCGTATGTGCTTTTGAAATATATCAATAGTATTACGAGCATACATATTCCATGCATGTGTGTGTAAATATATGCTTTAGTACAACAGTTATATCTTAATTATATTTATTAGTACTTTTATAAGACTGGCGTGATTAAAGATAAACATGTCACTTGGGATATCTGGAAAAATAATAATACTACTGCCTACACGCCAACGTAATTTGAAATTCATTAGAAAAATTACAGATTAATTTGTTCAAATGTGTTATCATACATATTTATGATATAGACAAAGTTGCGCGACTGATATTTTGTTATCTACAAAGATCTGGAAATGACGCAGTTACAATAGCAGAACCTTTTTCACATCAATTTCGTTTATCACAATTTATCTTCAGATTCTGGTAATGCGTGGTTTTGCATATTTATTTTAAGAGATATGCTGATGACCCATAATTTCTTGCACATTGCGGATGAATAACATGAAAAATAAACTTCAGTATCTCGACTAAAATCCTCAGCAATATTTGTATTTATATTTGGAATTCATTAACAAATAATTTGTTTGTGTTTATATAAATTCTTATGTAATACTATAGTGCATATATTACTGACACAAATAAATAAATAATTTACGTTTATAAATATTCTTATGCAATACTATCGTATCTTACTGACACATTTACAGTTTTATACTGTCTAAACATTTTTCGGAATATCATACCTACAAATTAATCTTCGTATTTTCCATCCAGTAATTGTAGGAGGTATACAGATACTCTCTCCAACTTAGATATGTGATCACTGAACCCCAATTCTAGTGAAATATAAAGTTCCTAATTTTACTCACATGACATTGTCGTGAGCTAGACGTTATTTTATACACAACATATAATATTTTTAGATTACTAGATTATTAGCTGATGTGCTGCGTACACGTTACGGGCAAGTTTTATAAAAACATTAATACATTGGTGGGAAATGAAACATGAACACTACTAAAGCGGTAACGTACGAGCACCATATGTACATGGAGCACTGATAGCGGGCAGTACATGCAGTGATCGACATTGCTGTGCCGTGGACAGAGTAGGAACCGCGTACTAGGCATACACCGCTGAGCCCAATCCAAGCGACGTTGACTCGGTGAAAGAGTAGCGTGTTGTTTCAAGCATCGACCTGTGTGTAGTAAGCACTGTAGACATGTCACGACGGCATAGACGACCACACTTCGGGCAATAAAGAGAGAGACCTTGCACGAGGTCATATTGTGGGCCTAAGGGAGGCTGGATTGTGGATCTGAAGAATCACCCAACGCGTAGGACGAGAAGTGTATGTTGTGCATCACTGGTGGTGCCGGTGGTCCAGCGATGGTGCACATGCTCGTCAACCTGGTTCCAGATGACAGCGGCATACTGATTCCCGCCTGGACCGCAGCATCAGACGAGCAGTTATTACAGATCGCATGGTGACCGCCGCACAGATCAGGACCGCTGTTGCACCCAGGGTGTCAGCTAGGACCGCCTGCTGGATGCTGGGCTACGATCAACGGGGCCTCTCGCCATGTTTACTCTCACACCTCATCACCGTGCAGCCGGCCTCGGATGATGTTGCGAACGACGTAACTGGAGGGATGAATGGCGCGGAGTCGTGTTTACTGATGAGAGCAGATTCTGCCTTGGAGCCATTGACGGTCATTTGCAAGTGCGGCGTCGACCAGGAGAGCGGCAACAACCAGAGTGTATACGGCAGCGACATACAGGACCAACTCCTGGCATCATGGCCTGGGAAGCAATAGCCTACCATAACCACACGCCTCTGGTGTTTGTTGATGAACACTGAACAGTGAACGCTAAATCCAGAACAACATCCAGCCCATTGTGTTGCTGTTCCTACAACGCCAAGGAGATGTCCTCTTCCAGCAGGACAATGCCCGTGCACATATGTCTCGTGTTACCCAACGCGCTCTCGAAGGTGTTCGTCAACTCCCCTGGCCAGCACGATCACCTGACCTCTTCCCCATTGAACATATGTGGGGCATGATGGGGTGGCGTTTGGTGGTGTCTGCAATACCAGCAACAAACCTTCAGCAATTGTAACAACAGGTGGAATTAGCATGGGACATTACTCTCCAAGATGACATACTACACCTTTATGAACGTCTCTACTCACGACTGCAGGACTGCATCGTAGCTAAAGTAGACTACACAAGATACTGACAACGTTGTTCAAGACACTCTGTTGCCTCTGTCCATTGGTGTACGACCCTGTGATCATTATCATAAACAGTTTACAACCTGAATAATTTAATAAAGCCTTCATTCATGCGGTACCATTGCGTCCCGGTGTTTATTTTTCATTTTCCACCAGTGTAGTTTATAACTTTATTAAATAGCTGAAGTTATAGACACAAGTGCGTTATATTACCTATACAACACTCCGACTTTTATAACACTTGTTATCGGTCAAGTGGTATGCTGTTCTAAATTCCGATAAAAATGGAAAGATTGATTTTTGTTCCATTAGACTTTTGTAGGCTTTATAGACAATAATTGAACAATTTTATGGTACAAACTGTTTGTATGAAATTGTGACATTGATGTAAAATTTTAAACTAATGCGTACACGAAATAGTGGAATACAGTACGAGCGGGCTTAAGCTCGTATAAGTCTTGTGTTTATACTAGTTCACCCGTCAATAGCGCCAGGTGAGTTTCCTCTGTCACAGCGTGTTGTGCATAGAGCAGATTTTATTACTATAGTATTACAATTTTCTGGGTGTATTTCTGTCCACTCATGCGTCTCATTTTTAACTGAGTAGAAAATATAAGATTAAAGTTCCTAATTCATTAAAAATGCAATGCAAAAATGCACAAAACTCATATATTCACAATTTAACTATCACCTTCTGCATCACAATACTAAATGTAATAAACCGGGAAATATAGTATAATTAATAAAAATTACCCACTAAAATGATTGAAATCCTTCAACTTTTTACAAAGGTAGTCCAGTCTGACTTCTGCAATCTACCCTAGGATACTCTCTAGGAGCACCCTGAGGAATCCCCACCACAGCCGTACTGCTCTCTCCAGTTTCTGGTGACAATCAGCGGGAGACTAACGCTTTGTCGTCGAGGCGTCCTCAGAGTCCACTGTGCCTGACTGACTCCCCGAATGTGTGAAGGCGTTGTCGGCCCTCCACTACACGCTTTCCTTCACACTTCAATTGTTTCTGATTAGACGCCGTCTATTATGTATTCCCGTGATGGAAAACTTCTCCAATAGTCTGGCGAGGCATTGTGCAAGCTCTCCAAGTCAACCGGTGGGCCGATTCCTATTCTTCGTATCCCTTCGACGCTTCCATTGGCTGTCTGGGAACAGATAACCAGCGAGACTAAAGTAGAGGAGTGAGGATGAGCCCCGCGGACACTATATATATATATATATATTACATAGCATTGTTCATGATTATTCGAATGTGGTATGCAAAAATAATCAACTAACAAAATGGTTTTGTTACCTTTCAGGAAGCTTGGAAAAGACTGTTTTGCGTTAAAAAAAATAATAATAAAGGAGAAACAAGGTGAAACATTTCATACGAACCAACTCTTGTTAATATTTCATACGAACCAACCCTTGTTAATATTTGTTTCGAATAGCAATTTTTCGAAGAAAACATATGTGGTTTAATTTCCGTTTGCGTTATAAAATTGAATCATTTAAAAGCGTCATTTAAAAAGAGATAACGTTTGTCCTAGCTAACAAAATACTTGTTCATATATGGCCTAAGAAATATGTAGCTGCTGCAACTAATATTTTGTTCAATTAAAAAAACTTAAAATGCAACATGAATTATTTTGTTCATTTAATAAAATGCACACTATTGCTGACAAAATCTCTCTGTTGAGCCAGCAAAATCTTACAGCCAACCAAAAATTTTCTCCAATCAAATGTAGCCTATGTATTTGTTTGGTCATATTCAAACAAGTGTATTGTTTACTCAAAAAAAGTACTTTCTCTCTGTGTGACATTCACTTGGCATCATCAAAAGCTTTTTCTCAGCATTTTCAGACCCACAAATAAGAAACTTTTTTGATGCGTGACGTATTTAAGCCAGAACAGCGTATGTTTAGTTATCACAACCACTCTCTGTTCGGCTATAGTAACACGAATCATTGAATATCTAGGAGAGAAAATCGCGTAACCAATCAGTTACTGCGATGGCAGATACTATGCATTGAGCCTGGCAGTGTGCGGTACCAGGCAAAAATGAGCTTTATATACACACTTATGTACACCGGGTCTGAACGTATCAAAAAGAAGAATCAGTCGAAAGCTTGGCACAATAGCTGATCGCGGTTAGCCTTCAGAAGGTGTGTTTGGTCACCACAGTTGGATGTTGTAGTAATCCGGGAAACGAATCGCATCCCCATTTCTTCCCGGCTAAGCCCCGGGTAAAAAAAATTACTAGGAATGAGAACATGTGATGTACTTCCTCCGGAACTTGCTCTTGCCTTCGCTGGGGCTCGCGAACGCGGGAATCTAGGGTCGTACATTTCTCTTGTCGCCGCGGGCTGGAGAGGGTTGGTCGTGGGTGTACTCTGCCGACCAGAACATCCCCCTGGGAACAGTATGTCCTCGTGACGTCAGCGAGAAGGGGTGTAATCCTTTCCCTCCCCCCACCTGTGTGCAACGACGGAGGTTGGGGGGTGCGCTACCTGACTGAAAGCACTAAACCCTGCCGCCATGAAGCTCCGTCGCCATTGCCTCACTGGAAGCTGAGAAAAACGAACGTCCAGCCATGAAAAGGGCGCCTGTGATTGGCCGGAAAAAAAATCCCACTTTGGGACGAGGTTACGTGAGAGAGCTCGAGAGATGGCAGCGTGTGTGTTATGTTACGTGAGACACGTTTTGGTACTTAAGGCGGTCGCATGGCGAGGAGTGTGTATGCGCGAGGCAAAAATCGATGAAGCTTTACGGGCGATGCCTACTGGTGTATGCACAGTGATATCGCCTCTACGCGCAAGGTTGTCAACTGGCGTGCAGTCTTTCCGTCGGTGACTCCCCTGAACCCATATCACGTTATTGGACGACGCTACTGGTGTATGCACAGTGATATCGCCTCTACGCGCAAGGTGGTCAACTGGCGTGCAGTCTTTCCGTCCGTGACTCCCCTGAACCCATATCACGTTATTGGACGACGCCTACTGGTGTATGCACAGTGATATCGCCTCTACGCGCAAGGTGGTCAACTGGCGTTCAGTCTTTCCGTCGGTGACTCCCCTGAACCCATATCACGTTATTGGACGACGCCTACTGGTGTATGCACAGTGATATCGCCTCTACGCGCAAGGTGGTCAACTGGCGTGCAGTCTTTCCGTCGGTGACTCCCCTGAACCCATATCACGTTATTGGACGACGCCTACTGGTGTATGCACAGTGATATCGCCTCTACGCGCAAGGTTGTCAACTGGCGTGCAGTCTTTCCGTCCGTGACTCCCCTGAACCCATATCACGTTATTGGAAGACGCCTACTGGTGTATGCACAGTGATATCGCCTCTACGCGCAAGGTTGTCAACTGGCGTGCAGTCTTTCCGTCGGTGACTCCCGTGAACCCATATCACGTTATTGGACGTTGCGCTGTAGCAAAGTTCTATTCATACATCTATTGTAGTTTTGAAACGTATCAGTTTTATATATTCTGAAATACAGCAGTCTTAAAAAATTGGGTTTGGCTGTGTTGGGACACGTACGTTCGTTTTGCGTGAATACGTCTACGTTGACGCGCTCGGACGCCTTGATGTTTATTTTACGTCCCCGGCACCGCTTCACTGGATCATATGGGGTTCTATGGATATCACTGGATTGCTTTTAAGATGCTCTTTCCAACCGTATAAGATTTATGTATTTCCACTTCGCTTTTTGACGAGTAAAGGCCAACATTGTGCTGTTTTCTTAATATTTTTACATCAAAAGCATTCAATATCATCATAACCACGCCACACAAAAGTTTTTATGCACGCAATCGATTGATCATGACGATATCTATCGATTTGAACATAAACGAGCATCGAAGCTTCTCCTAGTTTAAAGTTATAGTACTACGCGGAATTTATGAAACGTGACGGAACGAACTCAACTCAAAATTGCGTCCGCCTCCGCAGCAGCACCCCCCCCCCCTTTTTTTTTTCACCTTCAGCGTCTGTCCGCCACGCGCGCGGTACTTCACAGTCTGCACTCAACGTTAACATATTCTTTGATCCTTTGGCAATCGAGTTGTGTAATTGAATTCAGAATGTAGACGATAAATTCGCAGTTGCAATGCCAAACTGTATTCTCCGATTTTGTTATCATCAGATATTCTGGATTGCCTCCCACTATGGTCGCAAATTTAAAGACTTATTCACGTAAAGAGCCGTTTTTAGCTATGTTGGAGGGCACAAAAGTAATGTTCCCAATGTAGGGTATGTGATATCTCGAATGAGTGAGTAAGTGAAGAGATTTGGACGGCTCTTAACATCGTAGTCTTGAGAGGCGATGCGGTTGATTTATATGAGTATGGAGCCGCACCGGAATGAAAGGGCGGGGGAAACGAAATATCCCCGAGAAAACCTGCCGACAAACGGCATCGTCCGGCACGATTCCCACATACGAGGATCTGGAGAGACCCGGCCAGGGATTGAACCCGGATCGCCTTGGTGGGAGGCGAGCAGGCTAACCGCTCAGCCGAGGTGGCCCCACGATGTCTTGAAGGTAAGTTTCGTCACAAAACGCATTTTCCAAACACGTTGCAAGGCTCTGCCAGCGCTGGGTAGACGACCCCCTTAACTCGCTTTAATGTATGTGTTCAAGTGTTGAAATAACGTAATTTTCTGGTGTTCGCTGTACTTATGCACAGCGCTTGTCTTGTAGTCAGTAATCATAAGATATAAACACTTATTACGAACTAGAGTTGTGACCGACCACTGCCTGTATGCTGTTCACGGTAAAATTAGCACTTTTCTTGTGTCTTCTTCCGCCTTATGTAAAATTAAAGTTTCCATGGTTGGTCAAGTGAAAATTTTAAGTTATTGCAAAATTAAATATTAATCTAATCTTCTCATTTTTAACTTCGATACATTAAAAGAAAAGTGAAAGGGATAATTTAAGTATGTCATTAATGGTTACGTGACACTTCTTATTTGACGTTAAGTTATAGAACTACTTTTCATTCATCGTTACCAACTTTACTGGACGAATGTCACTCAGTTCGCCCGTTAAAATATAAGCAGGTATGAGTAGTAACATTTTTCTAAGGTTGATTTCGAAAGTTCTCACTTTATCGTGAACAGTCTTTATCAACCTGCTGGCTGAAAAGTAGGAAAATTGAGGGTGGTTAGGGGTTGGTGAATTTTTTTTTGGGGGGGGGGGGGGCTTACCATCTTACCACTCATTTCCCCCTTACCCGTCCTACTCGTCGGCATCTATGATCGTCCTAGCATGTATTACAAATAATTCGTGATTTATTGGCGAGCGATTAGACAAATAGTATTATCTATCAGAGAAACTGTTAATCAGTCACAACTTTTAAATGTTCATAAAATGATTGTAATTTTTTGAAACCGGGGTGACACTAATGCATTTTAATTCTCGATTTCAGTTTTTCGGTCTAGAACCAATTCAAGGACAAAAGACAACAAATAATGCATTGACCGCAATATGTATGTAACGACAAGTAATCGGGTTCGTTTACTTTGCAAGCGCTACGTATTCTACCAGCGCTAGTGTATATTTAATGGCATCACAGGTGAAGTTGAGTGCGGAATTCTGCGAACTTGGGTAAGGCAAGAAAAATACTGCCAGTAGGTGTATATATATATATGCATGAGTCACTGGTTAATCGTGGGCATGGTTGCTGCGGTATCACAGAGCTGGAACTCCGGTGTATGCACATATCACGCCACAGGAGAACATACGATACGCAGAGTGTACAAACTGCGTAATTACGTCTTGTATAAATACGTGCAATTAGCGTTTTAATTTTATTTCTGTCTTTCAGCTCCCCTCTCCCATTCCTTTTGCAGAGTTGCAACCTCAGGTGTGTTGAGAAAAAAATAAAAATAAAACCCGAAACTGAACGCCACTGTTTATTCACGTGATTTTTGCAATTTATGCTTGAAATATAAAATAGGAGTCAAGACGTCACAAGAGATCTTTCTTTGCGTTTTTTTGGCGCTAGCTACCTAAACCCATAGTGCCATCGTGCTTAGACAAGCTGAGCAAATGGCTGTTCGCTGTCGATTGAGGACTTTTGAAAGCCCGGCTTTGGATCTTCTTCTCTTCTCAATTTGTATCCAATTCATAAAACTAAAACTGTAATTTGCCTGATCACTGTAATCATGTGCCGTCCACGTAAAATTGTGTAGTTCTTACGAATGTACTATTTCTCAACTTAGCCCTCTAAAGTATACTAATATCACAAAATCTATACAAAAGATAAATTGATTGTTAATGCTTGGCCTATGTGTGAAAATCTTGAATGCAGTAACTATCCAAACAGCTCACAAAAGTGTAAATTACAACATACAATAAGATTAATATGTTATCTAATTACATATATATATAGTGGTGACACTAGTTTATAGTAATTACTAACACAAATATTTTTTAAGGGCGCATTGCCACGGGATGTGATTCCAATCAAGTTTAAAAAAAATTCGAAAAGGACACCAGACAGTTCATTTGAAATCTTAAATAAACTGCAGTAGCTCATCGCAAAATCTATCGTGTAGGGATTTCTCCGTTGCTTCAGGAACGATTACTCTTTTTCATTTCTTGACATATTCGCCTACGGATGCGAATCGCTAGGGGGAAAATGTCTCACAGAAATGAAAAATTCCAGCATGAAGAGGGATTATACATTCTAAATATATGTATGTATAACAAAAATGTGAAGGCGTCGTCTTCGTTGTTCATGCGAGATGAATCTTCTATGCTGGAGAAAAATCCCTTATGAATTTCGCAAAATTAGGCTAGTTTCTTCAGAGTTTCTCGAGCACTCACGTGAATATATTTCTCTACGGGTTCCAAAGCCGCTGGGAATGATATATTTTATTTCTTAGAGTTCCAAACCAAATGTTCATTCCGATAAAACTCATTAAGTTAAAATTTAATGTCGTATTTTACAATTACGCTTATTATTTAGCCCTCTACCAAGTGGGAATAATTTAAAGATGTACGAGAAAAACCAAAAATAAATTTATTGATCGAATAAAATCGTAATAATTACATAATAAAATGCCAATAATTACAGCATTCGTTTGGCATTATAGAAATTAATTTATATAAATCAGATTAAATTTGGCTGAAATTTGTATTGCATGGTGTATAAATTATTTTATAAGAAAAATATAAACCAAAACAATTGAGTGTTTTGAAAGGATTCAAAATGAATTTCTGCACAAAACCATACAATATGTTGCGAGTAAGTGTTAGTGCACAAAAATCGCACAAAAGTCTAGTTTCTCGGAGGATTCTGTTGTCAGAACACAAAACACGCAGGACAGGTCGAGTGCCTGGAAGATGTTTTCTCATAATCGACGTTGAACTGTTTCTACTATCGGATTTTCATAAGTGAAATTATATTTGTGATATATATATATTTTTTTAAATTTTATCTGAGAGAGGTTTCAAAAAATACCCCCTTAATGCTTTTGTTAGTTGTCAAATCATTATAGTTTTAAAAATATAACACTCAAATTACGATATAAGTGTTACAGGCAGGTTCAAAGGGTTGAATTAGATTCTAAGCGCTGCATACTGCATTTGTGTTACAAGCTACGAAAGGAACAAAAACCACTTTTACTCTACAGTTTATAGTTTAAAATATTTAGTAAATAAATGTTAACAGTTTCGCTGTTCACGGTAAAGTGAGCACTTTTTAAGGCCCTTCCAACAGGCATTGACTGCTAATAAATATATTTTATTGCAGCATCAGGTGTAAACTTCTGAGTGTGGTGAAATGTAAACACTGTGTTCATTAGTTGCATGGCAATGTTTATATTAAAAAATGACGTAAATAAAGAAGTTGGCTGAAAGGAAAAAATTAGCAGGGCCTTAAAAAGTGCTCACTTTACCGTAGATAGCCTATACTTATGGCTCTCCACTAAATGCATGTCATGTTCTTGTAGTGTATTGTCACGAGTAATATCGCCGATCGAGGTGGCGCAATGGCAAACTTTCGGAATCGCCTTCGGGTAGGACTGTGTTCGAATATAGGTCCAGACATGCCGACTTGGGTTTTTTCTTGGTTTCCCGAAACCGCTCCAAGAGAAGGCTCGGATGTTTCCTTACAACTGAATTGGTGAAATTAGGATATTTAAGACAAACTATTTATCTAGTTTTGAAATTTGTAACACGAGCTCATGAAGGTTATCTGTAAAACATATGAAAAATCCTCGAGCCTCCAGGTTGCGCATCGTATACCTTGTTGGAATACTGCCGCCACAGTGTGTAGTTGAGCAAGTTTCAAACGAGTAGAGGCCAGATTGCTAATTAAAATAATCTAAAAACAGAATTTCTTAGGACTAATATTGAAGAGAGAGAAATTACATACAAAAATGAATGTATGTATTTTAGTCGATATTGTAAAGGCTGTGAAGATATTTGTGTTCTAACTCTGAGAGTTGACCACCACGAGCTCACACATTATGTGCGTTTCCACATTTGTGCATTGCAAAACAACTGTGGAGTTGCTGAGAGAGTTTAATTTTTAGCGTTTTGTTCTAATGTGTTGTGCATTAAGCATATGATATACAAATATAGGCAGAGAAACTTACTCTTTTTCTATGCGTTACATTATTTTTGTCAGAAATTAAAATATTAAATATTATTTAATCGTAATATAGGTTTTCTAGTAAATGTTCAACGTGGTTTTTATCTTGAACAACATTAACTGCTGCAGCATTTTCATCTAAAATAATATTAATTGCGGTGTATTTACGACCACGTCTCTGATATTCATTACATTTTATACTAAAGAGAGATTCTGAACAGCATCAACAACTGAAATACAGTCATCCCCCTCAACGTTTCTCTACGTACATTCCACAATATATCGTCAAAAGTGGCAATGTGTGGCCATACAACACGGCGCACGAGGTATCCTACGTCAAAGTCAAACAGAAGGTCGTCACCAGTGCATTGTAAAAGACTTGATAGACTATAGAAATTGTAGTCTTCCGCGTTCCTTCGCCAAGTAATGACAAAGGAATCACGTGAAAACACTTCTTGCAGCTTTATTCTCGGCATTATCGGCTTAACCATTAGCATATCGACAAATACGCATATACATTTTTGTAAAAAAATTTTATTTTCTTCAATTTTAGTCCCAAGCAATTTCTCGTTTATATTAGCCGTTTGTCTACTATTTTTTTAAAAAAGCATTTTCAAATACACATACAGGTGCCCATTTTTCAAAATAGCGGACGATGCACAACTTGTAGGACTTTTAATATGTCTCTCAAATATATTTCATTAGTACGTGTAAAAAATTTCAGAACAACGTAAACTGCTTTCCCCATGTGTCTAAAATGTATCTAAATTCCCCAGTTAATACAAGCCATGTCCTGTCCCTTTCTCACTCATCCTTTTCTGAGCAACTTGCTCCGTCTGCAATGACCTCGCAGTCACGAGACGTTAAACCAAACTTACTTACCAAGTACAGCCTATACCGGAGTACTTACCAAGTACAACCTATACCGCAGTACTTACCAAGTACAGCCTATACCGCAGTACTTACCAAGTACAACCTATACCGGAGTACTTACCAAGTACAGCCTATGCCGCAGTACTTACCAAGTACAACTTATACCGGAGTACTTACCAAGTACAGCCTATACCGCAGTACTTACCAAGTACAACCTATACCGGAGTACTTACCAAGTACAGCCTATACCGCAGTACTTACCAAGTACAACCTATACCGGAGTACTTACCAAGTACAGCCTATGCCGCAGTACTTACCAAGTACAACTTATGCCGCAGTACTTACCAAGTACAGCCTATACTGCTTCAGTACACTTACCAAGTAACAAACACTATACCGCTAAGTACTTACCAAGTATACATAGCCTATGCCGCAGTACTTACCAAGTACAACCTATACCTAAGTACTTACCAAGTACAACCTATACCGCAGTACTTACCAAGTACAACCTATACCGGAGTACTTACCAAGTACAACCTATACCGCAGTACTTACCAAGTACAGCCTATACCGGAGTACTTACCAAGTACAACCTATACCGGAGTACTTACCAAGTACAGCCTATACCGGAGTACTTACCAAGTACAACCTATACCGGAGTACTTACCAAGTACAACCTATACCGCAGTACTTACCAAGTACAGCCTATACCGGAGTACTTACCAAGTACAGCCTATACCGCAGTACTTACCAAGTACAACTTATACCGGAGTACTTACCAAGTACAGCCTATGCCGCAGTACTTACCAAGTACAACTTATGCCGCAGTACTTACCAAGTACAGCCTATACCGCAGTACTTACCAAGTACAACCTATACCGGAGTACTTACCAAGTACAGCCTATACCGCAGTACTTACCAAGTACAACTATACCGGCAGTACTTACCAAGTACAGCCTATGCCGCAGTACTTACCAAGTACAACTTATGCCGAAGTACTTACCAAGTACAGCCTATACTGCAGTACTTACCAAGTACAACCTATACCTAAGTACTTACCAAGTACAGCCTATGCCGCAGTACTTACCAAGTACAACCTATACCTAAGTACTTACCAAGTACAACCTATACCGCAGTACTTACCAAGTACAACCTATACCGGAGTACTTACCAAGTACACCTATACCGCAGTACTTACCAAGTACAGCCTATACCGGAGTACTTACCAAGTACAGCCTATACCGCAGTACTTACCAAGAACAACCTATACCGCAGTACTTACCAAGTACAACCTATACCGCAGTACTTACCAAGTACAACCTATACCGGAGTACTTACCAAGTACAACCTATACCGCAGTACTTACCAAGTACAGCCTATACCGGGTAAGTACTTACCAAGTACAAGCCTATACCGCAGTACTTACCAAGTACAACCTATACCGGAGTACTTACCAAGTACAGCCTATGCCGCAGTACTTACCAAGTACAACTTATGCCGCAGTACTTACCAAGTACAGCCTATACCGCAGTACTTACCAAGTACAACCTATCCGCAGTACTTACCAAGTACAACCTATACCGCAGTACTTACCAAGTACAACCTATACCGGGAGTATACTTACCAAGTACAGCCTATGCCGCAGTACTTACCAAGTACAACTTATGCCGCAGTACTTACCAAGTACAACCTATACCGGAGTACTTACCAAGTACAGCCTATACCGCAGTACTTACCAAGTACAACCTATACCGGAAGTACTTACCAAGTACAGCCTATGCCGCAGTACTTACCAAGTACAACTTATGCCGCAGTACTTACCAAGTACAGCCTATACCGCAGTACTTACCAAGTACAACCTATACCTAAGTACTTACCAAGTACAACCTATACCGCAGTACTTACCAAGTACAACCTATACCGGAGTACTTACCAAGTACAACCTATACCGCAGTACTTACCAAGTACAGCCTATACCGGAGTACTTACCAAGTACAGCCTATACCGCAGTACTTACCAAGTACAACCTATACCGGAGTACTTACCAAGTACAGCCTATGCCGCAGTACTTACCAAGTACAACTTATGCCGCAGTACTTACCAAGTACAGCCTATACCGCAGTACTTACCAAGTACCACCTATACCGCAGTACTTACCAAGTACAACCTATACCGGAGTACTTACCAAGTACAACCTATACCGGAGTACTTACCAAGTACAACCTATACCGGAGTACTTACCAAGTACAACCTATACCGCAGTACTTTTCATGTTTGAAACTGTCTCCAGCAGTTACAGGATGATTCGAGTACGCCTGCAAGCGGCGTACTCACATTTTCTCGCGCACTTAATTTTTAATCTGTGCTAATATTATACTTCTTCGAACAGTTTTATTTTTATGGTTTGTCTTCAGCACTTTAATTCCTTTCTTTTTCAGGGTTTTTTTTTGCGTGTTTCTTACGATAGAAGCTGTAAGAAAATTTTTAAATGAGCCTTTAAAAAAAGTCACTGCCCCGCCTGCACATATTTTAACGGGTGCAGTGAGTGACATTCGCACAGTAAAGTTGGTAACGATGGGGTGAAAGTAGTTCCATATCTTAACGTCGGGTAAAAAGAGTTAGGTAACTATTTGTGAAAACTTAAATTAGTTCTTACCCTTTCTGGGTTTTTTAAAATTAGTATATTTGTAAAATACTTACTTTCCTAATAATTTCACTCTTTTACTTTACCGACGCATGAATAAAGTGTTGAGGCTCATGGAAATGTTAATTTTACACAAGGCGGAAGAATACACAAGATGCATACAAATAGAAGCAGGGCTTTGAAAAGTTCTCATTTTACTGTGAGCAGCGTTTACCAATAGTCGCCTCAGCCGAGGTTACTGGGGTATACCACTCAGGCGGAAGAGGGATAGGATCGAATGTCGATCGGGCTTTTATTCCAAATACTTTTTTTGGGTCAACTAAATATGAGCAACGAAATAATTTGGCTACAGCAAAATTATTTCGTTGCCACTATACAATCAATTAATTTGGTTGACCCGAACAAACTTTGTTTGATTTAAAAAACATTTTTTCATTCTATGCTTCATAACATGTGCATATGTACACCAACGCCCATGAACACTTAAGTCAAGTTCACTTCAAAGCAGAAAATAAAAATTGTGATTTCCATTTCTTCACTTTAATACACTACGCGTTGAGTCCAGTATTAATTGTAAAATATTCTGCAATTTATTTCTTACGTAACATCTCGCTCTACTTGTCGTCATATATGTTTTTGAGCTGCTTAAACGGCTTTGCAAAATTTACAGAAACATATTGGATTCAAATAGAAAACTTCGAAAATGTTAAAACACACGATAACATATATATACTTACACGATACTTTCTCGAAATTCAAATTAACATTAAATTTTTTTATGTTATAAAAAATGTTTGTCGACTGAAACCGTTTTTTTTATTTCTCGTATATAATGTGAAATTTGACTGTCAATATAACTTACACCTGCTATTTACACTTTATGATAAACAAGTGTCGTAGCTAAACAGGAATTAAGCGCATATGTATGGATCAAGCCGTTAATCCTCATCAATGCCCCGTAATTTTAACGTCACCACGTGACCTCATTCTGCAGTCCATTTTTCCCCCAAGCCTGCACTCTGTGACATTCGCATATGCCAAGGCCACCCCACTGGCAACAGCAATTCCTAACGGCGAGGTGTAAGCCTCTTAATTAGGTTATCGATACTGGGAACGTATTATTAACACGGTTGTCCTATACAGATCCTGACTAAATTTCAACATCTCACTTGCGTGGTAACAAAGTTTATGCTGATTTGAGTCGCGATTTTATCATCACAGTTAATCACTTTTGTTCACAAAAACTGGCAGAGTGTATTTTCGCAAGTGGGATTCATGCCGGATGTTGCCGCTGGTCCACGGGTTTTCTCGGTCATCTCCCATTTCCCGCCCTTGCATTCCAACGCTGCTACATACTCCCCTCACTTCACCTACATCGGCTCTCAATACCTCACTGTTAAGGGCCGACCAAATATCTCCACTCCACGATGATCATGAACTCCAGATACGCACTTCGTGAAATGTTTCGCCATGGAAATTTGTGTAGGAAACATTAAACAACGTATGGCATAATGTGATATACAATAGAGTATATATATATATATATATATATATATATATATATATATATATATATAGTGATTATAGTATTCTACACGTGTTATACATTTATACATTACAATTACTTGTTAGCCTTGTTAGCAGAAAAAACCAGACAAGTATAGTATACATTATACGTGTAATTTACTAATTTGTTACCCGGGAAAATGTTTTGTAATATTTTACTTCCACAAAATTTCGTCCAACATATCTCTCATTATTCTCCTGTCCTTTACACCACATGGCTCTCGTTCAATAACATCCACTTCATTTAATGTTTAGCAGCTATTATCGCGCATCTTCTTCCTCGCTCAATGGTCCGAGCAGCGCTGATTGGAGAGGTCTGGACCGGTGAATGGTTCATGCCTACCTCTGACCCGACTCAAATATTCTGTACTTCAGTTCATCAGCAGGTGATATGAAACCTAATATAATAATAGAGACTGCATCATGGACTCTGTCGTGCAACGTACCAAATGAAACTACTATTTCATAATTTCCTTGTCTCAGCCACTCTGGATTACATTCAGCTCGTCTTCTCCGCATTTGTATGTCAGTGACACCTACGAATTGCCAACAAAAGCGTCAAAATCACGATGTAACACAGTGACGTTGACTTCTGTTTAAAGTAAGTTTTCCAACAGACTAGTCTTTTTATTAAAAAATGTACTTAGCGTATCTCACATAGTTACGGCGACATAAATACTCTGCCAGAAGATGTATACTAATAAAATGTACTTAGAGTATCTCACATAGTTACGGCGACATAAATACTCTGCCAGAAGATGTATACTAATAAAATGTACTTAGCGTATCTCACATAGTTACGGCGACATAAATACTCTGCCAGAAGATGTATACTAATAAAATGTACTTAGCGTATCTCGCATAGTTACGGCGACATAAATACTCTGCCAGAATATGTATACTAATAAAATGTACTTAGCGTATCTCGCATAGTTACGGCGACATAAATACTCTGCCAGAAGATGTATACTAATAAAATGTACTTAGCGTATCTCACATAGTTACGGCGACATAAATACTCTGCCAGAATATGTATACTAATAAAATGTACTTAGCGTATCTCGCATAGTTACGGCGACATAAATACTCTGCCAGAAGATGTATACTAATAAAATGTACTTAGCGTATCTCACATAGTTACGGCGACATAAATACTCTGCCAGAAGATGTATACTAATAAAATGTACTTAGCGTATCTCACATAGTTACGGCGACATAAATACTCTGCCAGAAGATGTATACTAATAAAATGTACTTAGCGTATCTCGCATAGTTACGGCGACATAAATACTCTGCCAGAAGATGTATACTAATAAAATGTACTTAGCGTATCTCGCATAGTTACGGCGACATAAATACTCTGCCAGAAGATGTATACTAATAAAATGTACTTAGCGTATCTCACATAGTTACGGCGACATAAATACTCTGCCAGAAGATGTATACTAATAAAATGTACTTAGCGTATCTCACATAGTTACGGCGACATAAATACTCTGCCAGAAGATGTATACTAATAAAATGTACTTAGCGTATCTCACATAGTTACGGCGACATGACTACTCTGCCAGAAGATGTATACTAATAAAATGTACTTAGCGTATCTCACATAGTTACGGCGACATAAATACTCTGCCAGAAGATGTATACTAATAAAATGTACTTAGCGTATCTCACATAGTTACGGCGACATGACTACTCTGCCAGAAGATGTATACTAATAAAATGTGTAAGCAGCGTACTGCTAACCATTATTTCAAACCACTTTTTTTTTATACAGATCTATGGGCAGAAGAGAAATGGGCGTGGACAGAAAATTAGGTTGAAGACATAATATGATACATGGCATAATGCTATTATTAAGGGAGAGATCTAAGTTAGAAAATTGCGAACTAAAGAATTAATTTGCCAAATGTCAGAAAGTGTGTGTTTGAAACAATGAAGTCGGGAACAGTGTAGCCTGATCCAATATTTGCCATATAACATTCGGCGGGTGAAAACAATCGATAAGTGAATTTTAATAAAATGAAACCATATAATTTTCTAATGACAGGCGATGTTATCGCTAGGCAAATGTTTACAAATGACGGATATGAAAACAGGCTAACGCCATTCACGAATTTATTCTTTCACCTCATGTAGCTCATAACGTTTTGCAAATAAATATAATTTTTAATTCTCAGTTTTAAAAGACGTGCCTCTCTATTGTTTATCACATTATGCCAGACGTTGTTTCATGTTTCCTACACAAATTTCCATGGCGAAACATTTCACGAAGTGTGTATCTGGAGTTCATGATCATCGTGGAGTGGAGATATTTGGTCGGCTCTTAACAATGAGATATTGAGAGCCGATGAAGGTGAAGTGAGGGGAGTATGTAGCAGCGTTGGAATGCAAGGGCGGGAAATGGGAGATGACCGAGCAGTGTGTCCATTACACCAGGATGATCGTGAGTAGCTGACTTCGCGTCGCGTGTATGTACATGTCGCGGCTTGTTAGTTGGTGATCACGTAATATGTCCACTTTTACCTGGCTCCATGGCGGTTGTTGGTTCCCATAATATTACATTGTAATACAAAAAAACTTAGTCGTTTAGGTTTTTAAAAAACCAACTTAAAATGTGTTTTGTAAGGTTTTATTAAACATATTAGTGAACAAATACAACAATTTTTGTTGGAACATAACATGAATGAGAGGGCTGGCACTGTTTGTCTTTCACAAGTTTTTGTATATTTGGTGTTTATTATCTGTCCTTTTTCTCAAACATTTATATGTTTACTAAGTTTACGTATGTTTCATTCCTTAACATGCCACCTGAAGCTTAAATCCTGGTTCCTGTATGTAAATATCCTGCAATATCCTGGAATCATTGGGTCAAATCCTGTAAAATCCTTGGAATTAAAAAATTGGCAAATTACAGGAAAAAAGTGAATATGAAAGACTTTTACAGATTGAATGTAGTTGTTTCTGTTCGGAATATACAAACCATAATAATTATTTTCTCTACTCACACTTATACTTTTGTTTATACAACGACCATATCGACAATAATTATCGTTTCCTCGCCATTCTGATATCAGTGCCAAATGCAAAACTGCAAAGGTTATTTTCAATAATGGCCTTGGTCTTTGCATGCGATCATACAGCCAGGAACAGAAATATGTAGATAACTGTATACCCGCGCCAGTAAATAATTAAGCGAAATATTTTGGAAGTACACTATTGAAGCAATGGAATATGTCCAAAATACATTTTTTTTTTTTTTTTTTATTATTCGCGTCTGTTGTAAGAATCTTTCAGAATGCATTAGTGATATTGACGACATATGTAGTATCGTACGTACTCAGCAATTAAAAAAAAACATTTGTTTCTAGAGTTAGAAAACCGTAAAGACGGATCAAATCCGTTAAACCGGCAGGCCTGCTCTAGAGTGTAGAGCAAGCCTGCTCTAGAGTGTAGAGCAGCGAGAAAGAAGCAGTACACCTCGCGCACAGTTCGCCGCCGGCACACGCCGTCCTACCCCACTCCCCCAGTGATGTTGGGCTTTATCGGAGGACAGGGGCCTCGACGACGTCACAGGGGGCAGGGGGCGGGTGTTGCCTGTGCGTGGACGTCGTTCCGGTCGACGTGGTTGCTGTGCACGCGCCTGGACGCCCCGGGGGCGGCGTAGCGGCGGCCGGCTCGTGCGGAAAATAAGAGCACGCCCGTCGCACGGCCGCCCTGTTATTATTAACAACGCGCGCGAAATGCCACCAGCGCACCGCCTCTTCATTCCCTATCCGGCGACCCCTGGTGCCCACGACAGCGTTCATCCCACCCCCCCCCCCCCACAACCCTCGCAAGGCCGTGGCTGGAGTGCGAGGCAGAGAGGGCGGTTAACGCCGACCAGACAGAGTAAACCGAGCGGATTTCAGTGGCAGGCTCTCAAACTGTGTGGTGGATTGGTGATCCGTGTGGATCCCGGATATATTCCAGAAAGCCACACGGAGTGCTATGAATAGCTCACCTTTCTCTCTAAGAGAAAAATGGTGGATGTATAACTGAGTAGAAACCGTATTAGATCTAAAAATACGGGGTCCAGACTAACAGCTGCCTTCCCACACTCATAACATCCGAGTGTGGAACCCCTTAAAAATATCCAGGCTCAAAAGAAACGACAGATCGTTCTCATCAAAATTATAAATCCATTTCAACAATTTCATTAAGTAGTAAAGATAATTTCATTTTTATTTATTTAAATATACGTAATGAATATCAGAAATGGCCAATAGCCGGGTAATGATGCAATTTAATTTTGTTCTGTTCTGTATCTAGAACTTCTGAGATGTCCACCTACTGTCATTTCACGGTTGCTCTTAACTTTTCTTCCCGGTCAGTTCACTTGGGGATTTTCGCAAGTGGGAATCGTGTCTGGTGATGCCACTGGTCGGCGGGTTTTCTCGCGACTCTCCCGTTTCCCCCACCCCTCGCATTCCAGGCGCTGCACCATTCTCACCTCACTTCACCCTCGCTGGCTTTCAAGACATCTCTTCACTTTCTCCAACTTTTCTGAAGAACTGCTGAAGTTCTAATTCCAGGATATTCCTCCGCCTCCTGCAAACAAACCTTAAACAAGTCTAGAAATTTACACTACATGGACACGCTCCGCATTGGTTTGCACTCACTTGAATTATGCAGGTTGTCCGAAAAGTCTTTCCCTGAATGCAAGCATTATTTATATCTGCCACATGTAAGATATTTACGCCAAAGTGTTAATAAATTAATCAAGTTTTTAATTTCAGGTCTAAGTAACGTCTCAGCTAAGATGTAAGTTACGGGCCAAAATCGGGCCGGTGAAAGATAGCCTACTAACTACGGCAAGCTAATTGTGCCCCGCTCTCTTAAGCCGGAAGGAGGCCGATATAAATATGGACTGTCGGCTAACTGTTTGCAAACAGTGTCAAAAATATCGTAAAGAAACTAAATAAATGCCTAACTGTCGCCGGGCATCTCGAAAAAGTTACTGGGCCGGAATAAATAAGATATTTGCCAACTTACCGAAAAGACAATGATGCTGTGTCGGAATCAGCCCAGAATATTATTTGAGATATTGGTGACAGGTTGGTTGTGAGATATCATTCCTACATAATTTCGGAGATATCCATTTGTTATCCTAAATAATACATCGGGCCTTTGATTTAGTCGTAATGGTTAGCAATCTGCCTCAACAAGACATTATACCGTTGTCAGACAGCTATATTCTTGCATATCAGCGACAGTTGCCGACAGTTCCGGCATCGGGCCGACAGTTTGCTGACACTTCGCCGACAGGTTGTTTCGTTTTTTAGTATGTTTAAAATTTTACTAAGTAATATTCAGTAGTAACATTGGTAAGAGAGAAAGAGAAAGAGAGAGAGAGAGTAAATAAAAGAAGTAAGTATATTTCAACTGTGTATATTGAGAAATACCAAAATTTAAAATATTTTAGGCCAAATGGAGTTTCATACTAAATATTTTCCGTACCAACGACAATATGTAGAAAAACTTCATTTTGACATTTAAGCTCGTCGTTTGTATTCAAAAATAGAATTGTCTTATTTCAAAATCGCAGACAACTAATATGGTGCAGTTGCGACATTTATATAAATGAATGAAAAAAAAATCAAACGAAAATCTGTACTTAAATATTGTTTTGTTTACTGTGCCGTTCGGTCAGGTTGCTATTTGACGTGACTGTGGTAATAAGGGACTGTAGTGACGTCACATCGGCCCCGGCGGGTTGCGCACCAGCCAATCGATACAGCGAGTGCGAGTGTCGAGTCTGTCTGGCGATGTATCGAACCTCGACAGCCACAGACCCACATGGCATTGCATTACTCAGATCACTTCAGGGGTCAGGAGTCTATTGACACGCGTATCTAAGGGCAGCATATTGCGCGGTACGAATTATAATATATGCATATGTATGTGTGTATGATATGTGTGTGATAAAGCATACATATTTATCTTGTTGATCATTTTAATAACGTTTAAGCTGATATTATATTTACAGGATTTCAGGAGGAACTGCAGTTATGTGTTCTCTAAAGTAATTTGCAAAACTTCAGAGAACAATGGCATTTAATATAAAATTGTTAGTGTAGAATTTACACGGAAGTAATAAAACCATCGCCATAAAATTGATTTGATACTGTTCACGTGTACCTTCTTCAATACCGCCTCAACAAAAATCTTTCAAAGAGCTTTTTAAGCAAAATAAGTAAATTAGCTTAGGAATAAGTAGTTTTTAAGTAATTATAGAAAGATATGTTAAAATTAACTTCATATAAGAATCTTTTTCCTTTTATTTTAATGAATATAAC
The DNA here is from genome assembly GCA_029891345.1 of Dryococelus australis. Classification (NCBI taxonomy): domain Eukaryota; kingdom Metazoa; phylum Arthropoda; class Insecta; order Phasmatodea; family Phasmatidae; genus Dryococelus; species Dryococelus australis. The sequence goes on from CM056997.1 coordinate 9,250,138, forward strand.
TGCCGAGTATACCGAAACCATAATTTTATTGACAAACGTAAGTTTTCTGTTATCTGTACTGTTCTATTATACTAACTTACATTGCAAAGCGTCAGTGATCTTAAGTCCTTGTGTAGAGACAGGAGCGGAAGATGGCCCACAATTTAAATACTTGATTCCCGTAACTTCGTAGTGAACGAAGTTAGGCCCTTATCACCACGAGTAAAAATTATGAGTTTAAAATGTACCGATATTTCTCAAATACAATTACGAGCATCGGGAAATCATATCTGATATATTATTTTGTGTTTAAATGGTGTGAAGGCCTAACATAAATTATAATCAATATTAATCGGCAGATAATTGCAATGTCTAGACGGGCCTCTATTTTGATAATGCTATACACATTCGCTGAGATCCAATCGAAGTAGACACTATTTACCTACTGAATGGCATGCCTTAGAGGTTATCATCCTTCAGTAACAGTCAATCTTCATTCTATGATTCTACTTATACAACTGTTATGTTGCTCTAAAAACCCATGCAGTTTGTCCTTAACAAACTGTTTAATTCAATAATAACATTTGGTCTGCACTATACGAATTGCTTTTCGTTAATATTTTCAATTCAGTTGCTAGCTTACACATATTAGCAATAACATCAAAATGGGCTCAGCTATCAAACACAATTAATTTTTACATTAATGCAAAACACGTAATATATAGATATCAATTCACAGTTCACGAACTCGTTATAAATAAATGGTGAATAGGGATTTGCCGAAAATTTACGTCTTTTAAATAAAATAAACAAGTCTAGTAACGTTGTCCGACTTCCTGCGCACATCACGACACAAGACTCACGTCTCTCGAACTTGTTGTATGTTCGCGAATACGCACTCTAAAGAACTCCGCTGAACGAACACCTGCCGGCAGGAAGATACGGAACCATACGTCATGCAGTTGGTCAGTTTTTCCTGCCAAACATGTGTCACGGAAGGGCGACAGCACATATGTCATACAATATAACCACAAATTCAGTTAAAACAAAATAATCTTGCCGCCATCACTAAAACAATATTGCGTTTCGTTTTTCAAAATTCTCACATGCAATAAACAATCACATAAATAGATGTACCTAAAACATTTAAGAAAAATGTATCTAATAAAAAATTGCACTCACGCAAGTGTGGATCCTGTTGGCCATAGCGTAATTCCACGGAACACATCGAACGACTATCAAGACTGGTATGGAAGTCTGTATACATACAGTTTTCATCAGCATACATATTAAGACGATGTCATATTATTCTTGTAAGGAGATCATTTATCTTTTCTATATACACATCACATAGAAAATTAATTAATATGTACTTGTTTCTCTCCTTTAATTTCTGTAGAATCTGCTTGGCCAAACTTGTCAGTCATCTGAACCACTGAACGAGTTTGACGAAACTAAATAGTCTGTTTTGAAATAGTCAATAGGACTTTTGAAATTTTAATATCATGAATTTTGTCGAAAATGTTTGTTATAAGTAGTTGCGAAATACTGTCGCGTTACTCAATAATATATTCTGGAATTTCCTTCATATATCTTCAGTAGTGAGACTTGAACTCACACACTCCCTCCAAATTTCTGAATGTGGCTGTCCTTATATTCGCGAGT